>CM060598.1:4402500-4775000 GCA_030578255.1 Tiaroga cobitis | reverse complement strand
CGGTCATTCGGACTTCCCTGTTCCCTGTTTACAGCTGGTATTAAGATGTGTTTTGGTCGATCGGATCACAAGCGGACGACTCTAAATACAGGAGTAAACGGGTCTAAAACGCTTTGAGCTCGTCCAGTTTCCTCCACTCACAGAGTTAGTTGAAAACACATTCGGCCGGATTGCTTTCGGAGTGTGAACGCTCATGTGATCGAGTGTGTTCAAACAGCCACTAAAGGCCGTCTTCTCTCCGGCTACTGATGTAATGCGGGAACATTATGGGAAGAGCGAGAGCCAGACGGGGTTTAAACTGTCGACTGAAGACCAGAGTTTGGGTTGAAGATGAAAAACACACCAAGCTCAATGTTCTCTCTCCATTCCTGATGTCTAACACACACACACACACACACACACACACACACACACACACACACACACACAGCGTCTGTCAGAGCAGAAACTAAAGCTGATGTTCTCCGTGTGTTTCTCCGTCGTCTCCGGTCGCGTTTATATGTAAATTATATGAGCTTATTGTCCATTACATTGAAAGATCTGCGCAAACATTTACTCACCCATAGACCCTCCGCTCGAAGAAATCAGGACAGAAGTGTTTGAAAGTGGACAGAAGAGACGGATTAAAACACCAGGTGTAAACGGGAATGTGTCTCTCGTCCACTTGTGATCCGATTGAACAAAACGCATCTTAATATCAGCTGTAAACAGGGTCTTTATGTGATTTTTGAAGCTTGAAAATAACCCTGCATAGTCTTCACTTCAACAATATATAGATTAATCCTTTTTAAAATCACAAAAGTGGGTCAGTCAAGATCAGTGAGAGATTTTCTCCGTCTTTTGTTCTTAGATTAAGGTTAATGACACAGACAGCAGGTTTATTCGGCTACTGTCACTTTAAGACCGAATGCATGGACCCAATATACTGTTACACATGTGTTTTCTTTCTCAACTGTTTACGTTCATAACTGTCATAACCAACTGTGTTTATGAGGATATTTTGTGATCTTGTGTGTGTTTTTCCGTTCAAGCGCAAGAAGACTCAAAAGAGATCTCAATTCAGTATTCACACACATATGAGAGGCGGCTTCACAGAAAACAGCGATCGAGTGCTGAATTTAATCCTCTTTTGCTTCTTAAAATCACATGAAAATTCACAAACAGGAATCCAAATTTTAATTTTATAACAAGTATCCGATCCCTGAATTGGATGCATTTTTATTCACCAACGTTAACAAGTTTAATTATTGCTGTAAAAAAAATTATGCATTAACAAATAAGACCTTATTGTAAAGTATTGCCGGGTTTTTCATTGCTAGAATTAAGTGTACTGTTAACCTATGAGAATCTTCAGATTAATAATGAATCAATAATGTCAATTTATTTTATAAATGTTAATAAATACTAGTGTTTCTGTATTCTAAGTTAGTTCAAGAAACTCTCTGTCTACTGAATGAAATTCATCTTGGACTCCTGGTCTACGCTGTGTACTGTTCTGCTGCGTTTCTCATTATATATGAGATGTATAGAAGTGTAATCGTGAAAGGCACATGCTGGGTAACCCTTACAAAAAAGAAGTATACTTCAAGTTCATTTTATTAAGTATGCTTAAGTAAAGTTCAACTATATTTTAAGTATACTTCATGTAGTAAGTATACTAATATCAATGTACTAGTACTGTACTGTTTCAATACTACGTGGGACTAAATTGCCTGACCTTTTAGTGTATAAAAGTATACTTTTACGTATAGTGCACAACTAGTTTACATCTATGTTTTTTGTTTGTACTGCAACTATACTACAAGTAAACGTACAGGTATACTGATACTTAAAGCACATTATTTAGTTTATGAAAGTACACTTTTAAGTATACTATCAGTGAACTACTGGTTAAGTATACTTAAGTGAACTTGACATCATACTTGTAGTTTTTATATTGTATTATTGCACTTTGTAGATGCGATCCGGTGCGACTTGCATGTGAACACGACCCAAATAAAGCTCAGCGAGTTGACTTTCTGCCGTTTTAAAGCTGCGTTGAGACACTGCAGAAGTGCACTGGGGTAAACAGCACATCATCAGCTACTTTTGCAAGACAGTATGTAAATCTATGTGAAAATAAGTATTGATAGGCTACTCAATCAAAAGAGTTAACGCAACTACAAGCCATGGATACCCTAGTGAAAAAACCTATACCAAAATGTATTTAAAATACATTTATTTCATACTAAGTATACTACAAACCCAGTAACATTTACTGACATATCGCTTGAGACTTACTGATATAAATGTTAAACTTTATTTAGAGTACTTCTTTATTGGACAAAGCTCATTTCTTAATTTTAAGCCTGAATTGTGTTTTAATATCACTATTAGTAAGGATGGTGTGATTTCTGTTTAGTATCAGTCATTAAATGCAAGATATTAAAAGTGTACCTAAAGTATACTTGCAATAGTTTAACTTTAGCACAATCAAATATACTTCAGTATATCATTAGTTGAACTTCAGCACTATTTCTGGATTATTAAAGTATATTAAGTGCAAAATTAGTTGTTCCAGTTTAGCAGATTTAAGTTTATCAGTTTAGTACCAACAGTACAATTGCAGGGTATTTATAATAAGTACATAAATATGTAAATGTATTTGTAGTATGCTTATATAGTATGCTCATAAAATAAATGCATTTCAAATACATTTTAGTGTATTTATTTTTCACTAGGGTACTTAGACTTTTCTATCAGTATACGTAATTTTACGTATATTTCTGAGAAGTACATAAGTAGTATACTTTCTAAATTTTAGTTTAAAAGATGTATACTAATAGCAGACTTATTTTGTTATAAGGGAAGCAGTGAGCAAAAATTCAAGTATTGCATGATGTAAAATCAAGTTGCAGTGCATAGTATCCTTGCAACCAAAGACGTTCTTTTCCCTTTAGCTTTTCAGACGATGTTTCATTTCAGGAGTCTCTCCCCAACAGTGTCCCGAGAAGCGCTCTTACTTTACAGACACCAAGAGATGTCCGCGCGCCCAGCCATGAGCACGGGGCGGTGGAGTGCACTTGTGTCCAGTACTGCACCATGTCCCCTGGTTTGGTGTGGTGGACCGACACCATAGTCTGATAGCAACAACGGCTGAATGGTACAGCGGGTCCTCCGGAGAAGAGTGGGGAATGGGTCGGTGTAATCCCTGCGGTGTGAGCACAAATCCCTACAAACACATCCTCAGGTGGCAATGGACTGGGTAATCGTATGGCAACCGCTGCTAATGACAGCTTGAGCAACGCCGGTCGAGAGAGTACATACGCCGTCCCGCTGCAGTAATCCGGAAAAACCACGCCAGCGTATGCCGTTTCTGACATGAAGTGTCTGCTGGAAGGATTGCGATCCGGTGCGACTTGCATGTGAACACGACCCAAATAAAGCTCAGCGAGTTGACTATCTGTCGACTTAAAGCTGTGGTTGAGATACTGCAGAAGTGCACTGGGGTTAAACAGCACATCATCATCTACTTTTGCCAGATAGCGAGCCTGTGGGCAGAAACGGCGAGCCCATCCCAGTATAGACAGAGTTTTAAGGGTTAAGTTGGCGTAGGAGTCAATGAAGCGACCCTGTATGAGATCCCCGCGCTCCTTTGACTCTTCCACCAATTCTTTCCCGAGAACCGGGTCCGATGGCTGACCGACGACGAAGAGGGTCAGGACTCGGTGACCCCTGACATGTATTTCCCCACCCCAGCTGTCCCGAATGGCTTGGCGGGCCTTTCTGTTGGGAGGTGCGGATACAACCAAAGCGACGAGGAAAGGTTTGGCACGTTCGCAGACGTGGACGCTCGGCATAAGCAGGTACTCTTCCGAACGGGTTGGAGGAATACTGTGTGGAAGAACCAGTCCATGAAACCCTTCCACTTTGCTCATGCCCAGCGAGGTCACCCATAATTCAATGACGTCGATGAAGAGTAAAGCAAGTAAAGAGCCACAGAACACTATAAAGCAGAGGTAATGGATGAACCCTAAATGACCTCCTCGCTTCCCAATGCGACCCTTACAGATCCTAAAACTAGACCCTACCATTTTTACAGATCACAGGACAAACTTCTTTACTGCTCCTTTTTGGGTATGATTATACATTTAGATCCAGTGAAGGGACAAAAAGATGCATGGTGTCCAGTTGTGCTTTTCTCTGCTATGTTGCACTGCCAGCTGCAAGAGGAAAAAAAAGATGAACAGGTTATTGGTTAATGGCTGATATCGAGAGCAAAAATTACATTCTTTAACTTATACGTTTGAGTTCGGTAAGATTTTCTGTGTTTTTGAAAGAAGTCTCTTCTGCTCACCATGCAAGGCTGCATTTACTGGATCAAATATACAATGAAAGCAGTGAAATATTTATATGTGAATAAAGAGTAAAGTGTAATTTATTCCTGTGATCAAAGCTGAATTTCCAGCATCATTACTCCAGTCTTCAGTGTCACATGATCCTTCAGAAATCACTCTAATATGATGATCTGCAGCTCGAGAAACATTTCTGATTATTATGAATGTTTAAAACAGTTGTTTTAAATTGCAATACTTCACAAGATTACTGCATTTCATAAATGCAGCCTTGGTGAGCAGAAGAGACTTCTTTCAAAAACATAAAAAATGCCATGCCGCTTTAAGCTTGACGTCGATTAGTTGCTGATCATGGCCTATAGAGGGCGTAACAGGATAAGAAATCTTTGAAGTCCACTTTTACACTGTTTCCAACAGTTAAAATGACAAATAAATGCATATTCTGAGAGTGCACCACAACTTTGTTTATCGTCTGGATGCTTAAAATTGATTACAGCCTCTGCTAATGCTGTTGGATATGCTTGCACATGTTGAATTCGCAGTCAATTATTTTATATGCAGTCAAAATATAGCAGACGTTAATATATATTTATATAATATGGCTCTAAAACTGCATGACTGTGAAAACCTGTGTGTGATATTGCTCATATACTTTGCTATTTCTCTCCAGAGGTTATGAGCGATAAAAATGTCTCTGTACTCGTTTAAGAGTTGCTGCATCTCTTACTGCCCTCGTACAGACTATAAACAAATCTGTCTGTACGCGAATGTTACAAGCATCCTGCGCGTGTTTCATCTGTTTCTTGTTTCTGTTTGTGCACATGGTTTTGTCTGAGTTTGTGTTGGCCATGTGCTCCTCTCGTCCCGCCTACTTGTCTAGTCCTAATTTGTTGGATTATGTTCACCTGATGTGCTCTGCTCCCTTTATATTGTGCTCCTTTCCCTCATGTCTTTTGCCTAAAAAGGCATAAAAAAAGAGCATATTGACATAGAAATTAAATTGTCAAAATCAGAACGTAAGAATCTAGTGTGGAAAAAGGTAATGGAAATATGGCAATATCAATGGGATCGGGAAAGTAAAGGAAGACATCTATACATGATTCAAAATAAAGTAGGTATTGTAAGAGGGATGTCAAATAGAAGGAAAGAGCAAGTTATGATAACAAGACTTAGAATTGGACATAGTAAGTTGAATGGAACTCTTTGTATTTTAGGAAAACATCCCACAGGTCAATGTGATGAATGTCAAGAGGAGGAAACAGTTAGTCACATTTTTATGTCATGCAGGAAATTTACTCAAGAAAGGCAAGAGTTGAAACATAATTTACAAGAAATATAATGTTAAAAATATATTAGAATATGGGAAGAGTGAACAAGGAAAGAAATATTTATTTTATTTTCTAAAGAGGATTGGACTGGAAAGACGAATATGAGTAAGAAATGACAAGACAATAATCAGTAGATGGCAGTAATGCAACTTTTTGGATGCCAACTGCCGTAAAACACCAATGAAGATGAAATGAAGATGTCTTTTGCCTGTTACAGACTGTGAGATTTTCTCTCGCTGTGTTTGATTACAGCGTTGTTTTTTTGGAAGGAGTTTAAAGTTTGAGTTGTTGTGTAGGAAAGAAAGTCTTTGTGCGAGGTTATGAGCTTAGAACGGGTGCATTGAACACTGGCAATGGCGGCGCCGGCGGCTTTAGATCGCGTGGCGTTTGACAGAATCTCACGCAGCCACGGAATTAAAATCGTGCCGGTGATGAATTGCTCGGTTGAAGAGTGTAGTCTCGGTTGAGGCTGCAGGAGTGGACAGTGAATCAGTCAATGAAGAAGACATTTTCAAAACTCGAAAAGGGCTAAAACAAAGATGGAAAGAGCCAGGAATTATAGTGACAGTGAACACAGCACAGTGGATGATTCAGATAACTGACAGTAAAAATAGAGGAAAACAGAGTGAATATTCGTTTGTGAAAATCAGGCCTTTTTTTTTTTTTGCACAAAACTAAGAATATGAAAACCGGAGATTGTTTATTGAGTCAGTTGGACACTAATGAGGGGTGAAGGAATTGAACAATTCACTGTGCAAGAAATTTACAAGCTTGAAAAGTTTGTCGCTAAATTGAGACAAGAGCTACAAACAGAAAAATGTTTTGAAACAACATAATTCTATGTGTTACTTTCTTTTAAGGAATATTTGGTCCCAGTTTTGTGTTATTGGTGAGTGCAATAAGGGTGGGCTCACTTAATATAAACGGAGCAAGAGATGTTCAGAAAAGGATGTTGCTGTATGAGTTAATAAAACAAAAGAATATAGATGTAATGTATGTTTTATTTGCAAAAAGGTTTTTGCCTGTATCATGTCAGGTGGAAGAGGTAATAACTGGCAGGCTCATGATAATACGGGCTACTTTTGAAAAGTGTAAGATGGTGTTTATAAATGTGTATGCCCCTACAAATGGTATAGAACGAATTGGTTTTAGTAATAGTTTAAATACAACTTTACAGAGTTGTAAAACTGATAAATATGTGTTTTTGGGTGGAGACTTCAATTGCACAGAAAATTATATGTTGGACAGGAACCATGCGAGGCTCATGCGGCTTCAAGCCGAGTTCTTCGTGAATTGATAGAGACACATAGTTTATGTGATTTATGGAGAGAATTTTATGGTAATGTGAAACGTATAAACGTGGTTCCATGCAAGAGAGAATTGTCTTTCTATGGCAACCCTTACGAAAAATAAGTTTATTCAAGTGTTATATTAGTATACTTCTTTTCAACTAAAAATAAGAAAGCATACTTTCAGACTGCGTTTTATATACTTCTCAGAAATATACTTTATGTAGGCCCTACGTCTCAGAAATATACTTAAAATTACACTTAAGTGTACTTGACTTATACTGAGAGAAAGGTATATTTGGCCTGTACTTGTACTCAATCTTTTGATCGAGATATACTTAAAAGTATAATTAAGTATTCAAAGTACACTTGTCTTGTAGTTGTGTTAACTCTTTTGATCGAGTAGCCTATTAAATATACTTTTTTACATAGTTTTTCATATACAGTCTTATGAAACTCACATTGTTTGAAAATATTGATTAAAATATTGATATAAAACACTTTTCTAATTCTGAGTATCTGAATGTTTGTGTCGGCTAGTCCACTGGTAGTGTACATAGGAATTTACTTTAATTCTACTTTACACTTTCCCCGCCATTGACTGGATTTTCCAGCTATCCATGTTTTCACTGTTATACTGTAGGGGGCGTTATGACACATCTTCTAGAATCTGCGTATCAAAACTCAGGAGAAGAAGAAGCTGAAACAAGTGATAGAAGATTGCTCATGCAAATGTAAAATAACATGATCGTCAAACATTAAACAGCGTGTAAATCAAAACTGCTTAATGTTACCAAATGAAATGAAGCGTTATGAAGAGAAAAGGACTGTGAAGCTTTGGGGGTGTTGGACTCGATCTACTCCATCTGTGTTTTGATCATCGTTCTGAATCTGAATCTCTTTAACAAAAATTTGATTTTTTTCAACTTTTTTGTTTAAAATGTTGCCTTTCTTTATGAAACTTACCAACATTCAAGTGTTGATAAAAGAGGCTACATGAAGCTAATAAAATGTTTTTAAAATTAAAGGTACTTTTCAAGTATAAAAAATAACATTTGAACATAGTAGTATAGGCCTACTGCAAGTGCAAAAATAATATACAAATAGTAAACTATAAGTATAATGTTAAGTTCACTTAAAGAAAAGTTTAAAGAAACTTTAGTATAGAACTACTAAACTAGTAGTTTTGTCACAGTTCTGTCCCCCTTGTCTGTGTTTTCTCTTGGTTTAGTGACAGAGCTGTGACACTCCTCGTTTGTCATGCGTTTGTGTTTAGTCTGGTCTTTTGTGAGCACATGGCTGTCATGTTATTTCTTTGTGCCATGTGCTCTCCTGTCAATTGTCAAACCCCGCCCATCTTGTTATCTGGTTATTGTTTAATTGTCCCCACCTGCTTGCCTCGTGACCCTCTTATGTTTGTTCCCCTATTTAATCTCTCTGTGTTTGTTGTCCTGTGCTGGTTTGTTGGCCATGTTCCTTGTGTTGCCTAATCCTGCCTGTTACTGTTCTTGTTTCCCCTACGAGGGAGTTTTGTTTGTTTTTTACCTAATAAATATACCCATTTGTTATGCACTTGAGTCCTCGCACCTTGAATCCACCCATTCCGTGACAAGTTTACTGAGAGTACACTAAAAGAAACCGTGCAAGTATACTTGCAGTATAAAACTACCAAAGTAGTAGTTTAGTACACTAAAAGAGCAAAAAGAATATATAATTAGCTATAAGTTCACTTAAAGAAAACGTGTAGTATAAAACTACGAAACTAGTAGTTTACTGAGAGTATACTTCAAAGTGTACTTTTATAAACTAAAAATTTGCTACAAGTATTAAAATAGTAAACTACTAGTATACCCATAAGTTCACTTGCAGTACAAATGAGAAACGTAATTATGAACTAGTTGTGCACTTAAAGTTTACTAAACTTATAGTACACTTAAACATATACTTTTATATACTGCAAGTGGGCCAATTTAGTCCCAAGCGGTATTAAAATAGTATTAAAACAGTACACTTACAAGTTTACCACTAGTACATATTGACATTAGTATACTTACTACATAATTATACTTGAAAATATACTTGAACATTACTTAAGTATACTTCATAAAATTAACTTGAAATATACTTCTTTTTCGTAAGGGAGGCCTATTGAATGTCTGTATATTCAACACTTGCTGTGAAAATACAGTAAACCAACTGCAAAAGACAAAAAGGTCAAACAACTCTAAATGAAATGTATGTCACTCTGAATGTATGAACCTCTGAAATTCTCAATAGCCTAAACCAATTTTTTCGAATAAATCACTATTTATGCAAAAACCTTAAACAAGTTCAGGCAGTTAGACACTGTTAGCTAATCTCTAAACACATTCTCACTCACTAAAACACATGTCGCACTGTGACACATTTGTAAACTAAACACAAGAGGAAAAAGTTACACAAACTAAAACACAGTCGTCATCGTTTACACACACTCAAACGACTCAAAATTGTTCACCCTTATTTCTATATAAGCCAGTTCAGAGTGCATATGTGACACAGGTGCACTAATGGAAACAAGAGGAAGAGCGTGTGGGATCTGTCAGACTAAAGGGTTTTTCCCTTCGCTTGACAAGAGACCGCATTGTCTGTGATGAGAAGTCCTCAGGCCAGAGTCAGCAGGAACACATGACGCTGAAGCAGAATCAATCTCTCATTGGCCTTGATTTTGTAGTTGCACAACATACAGTATTTCAGTGAACTGTTACACGCTTTTCATTTAGAGTTTGACCTTTTTGTCTTTTGCAGTTGGACTGCAGTATTTGTACAGTATGCAAGTGCTGAATATACAGACATTCGATAGGCCTACTATTCAATATTCAATGACAATGCACAATACTACACTTGCAGTGCAAACAGTATACAATATATTCACCTTACTCAGCTGCAATTACTATGCTTTTGTATGTAATTCCAAAAATTGTTTATCATTTTTTTCTGTAACGTTCTGGATTCTGTGTTCTCCATTTTTCGATGTAGTGTCTAATGAATGATCTGTAGTTCTTATATTACAGTTTTTCTGAATTGCTAAAACACATTTCTTAAAACCATCACCCACTTTCACAAAACCTTAAAGTCCCCGTGAACCGGAAGCTGCAAACGACTTTTCTCCAGTGTTGTGACGTATTTCCGAGAGAACCGGAATACTAAATGAGGCAAAATAGTGGGCGTGGCTTTTTTTCCCAACTAGCACCTGATTGGATCTAGAAAAGTAGGTGTTTTCATTCAGCCTGTCTACTGTCAGTTGGAGGGGCGTGGTTACGGATGTTAAGCAGACACCCAAACCGCCAAACCTACGTCATCAGGGAAGGTCCTCCAATGCAGAGGGGAGGGGACATTTCAGATTTTGATTAAAGATTACGAAGCCAAAAAAAATGTTTGTGTGTGGATTGACTTGCATGGATGAATTGTTCACCACAAAACGATCAGTTTAGGCAAACAAAGTATGGTCAACTTTGAATTCATGGGGACTTTAAACACAAAGCCACATTTTCAAACCCCATTCAGATCATAGTAGCCTACTTTGTATCATAGTATCAGTGCTTTGGAACAATCCATTGTTAAAAGCGCTATATAAATGAAGGTGACTTGACATTCAGGGAACCTCTGACTCTTCCGGCAAAATCAAACAATCGCCTCATTTTACCTGAGCTTAAAGGGGTGGTTGATTATGATTTCACTTTTCTAACTTTAGTTAGTGTGTAATGTTGCTGTTTGAACATAAACAACATCTGCAAAGTTACAAAACTCAAAGTTCAAAGCAAAGGAAGAGATTTTCTTTAACAGAAATCACTTTTTAAGGACTACAACAAACGGCTGGTAGAGACTACACGACATTCCTCCCGGGTTAGTGACATCACCAACCCTAAAATTTACATAAACCCCGCCCCCGGGAACACATTTATAGATTATCATGACAGAATATGCTAATCAATGACTAGAAGATAGTTAACTCCACATCAGCTACATAAATTCGTCAACTAACCATTCAGAAATGTCCTGTTGCTCTACATGTTGTCACTTCTTCTTGAGTCTCTCCATCTTTGTCCGACTCCGGTTTGGACATAAAAGGCTAAACGTTTTTGAAATTTTCAGTTCATGTGTGTGTGAGGTAAAAGGACACGAGCTCTTGAAGCTCCGCCCCCTGCGCCGGGAGCAGCAGCTCATTTGCATTTAAAGGGACACACACAAAAACTGTGTGTTTTTGCTCACCCTCAAAAAGTGACAATTTAAACATGCTATATTAAAATATCTGTGGGGTATTTTGAGCTAAAACTTCGCATACAAACTCTGGGGACATCAGAGACTCATTTTACAGCTTGTGAGAAGGGCATTATACCACCCCTTTAATATCAAACAATTGCCTCAAAACCATTTTATCTGTGCTAAATATCAAACAATGCTTTCATATCATACACACATGAGTCAATATTATAAACACTAAAGATCATTCGTTAGACACTACATCAAAAAATGGTGAACCAGAGGTGTAAAGTCCAAGGGGTCAGAAAGTAAAAGTCCTGCCATATGTTTATCCCACCCATGAACTCAGCCAGATTTGCCTAATTAGTTCTCTCTCCTGGCTGAAGAACTATGCTAATTAGCAGATCCAGGTGATTAGAACAACATACTGAGGAGGACTTTTACTTTCTGAACCTGGACTTTACCCCTCTGTGGAGAACACAGAATCCAATGCATGCAGTTACAAGAAAAAAAGTATATTTTAACGAAAGTAAACAATTTTTGGCTGAATATTAAATATTGTAGGCCTATTGAATGTCTGTATATTCAACACTTGCATACTGAGAAAATACAGTAACGCAACTGCAAAAGCCAAAAAGGTTAAAAAAAACTCTAAATGAAAAGCATGTTGCTGTACACTCAAGGTCAGTGAGAGATTGATTCAGTGCACTCTGAACTGGCTTATATTATGTACAGTTGGTTTGGTCACGTCATTAGAAATATGTGTGAACAATTTTCGAGTCGGAAAGTGTAAACGATGTGTGTAAAAAAAGAGTCGTTGTGTGTAAACGATGACAATGTGTTCCAGTTGCGTTTAGCGTTTTGAAACACTTTTGCATCTCAGTGCAAAATGTGCTTTAGTGAGTGAGAAAGTGTTCAGAGTTTTGCAAAAAGAGTGCATGAGATTTGCAAACATCATCTATGTGAATTTTTTTAATGTTTAACAGAAAGAGTGATTTATTCGACAAATGGGTTTAGGCTATTGAGAATTTGGTTCAGAGAAAGGGATTTAGTGTTTTAGCAATTCAGAAAACTGTAATATATATTGCATTATGTCCGTAGTATTTCTTATGTTAAATAAGAAAAATATAAAACATGAAATTTATCATAATTTTAACGATAAATGACTGCTATGGTATAAACCTGTTAATTGGTTGAAAGGAAGTTTCCTGTAATGAGTTTTCTCCGTAATGTTGTTTTGCATTCATTTTTACTCCGTTTGTTCTTGTTTGTTAATTAGTAGCCAAACCTGCTCATCTGCAATCTGCTGTTTCATCTTAAATGAATGTTTATTGCATTATTTTACTGTCATGTTTATTACATGATGGTGTTGTGTGTGCATCTTCTACAGTTTTTTATTTGCTTTGGTACAATTTTACACAATTAAAGGTGTACATTTTCAAAACTTTTAGTGCTAATATCAAAACAGATCATCAAAAGTGTGCTTTTTTTTCCAAACATTTCATATTTTCAATTGTGCTAGTAAAATACTCAAAATCACAAAGTATCCTTTTCACAACACAAAATAACAGTTTTTCCAGAACATATTCATCCCAGATTATTTTAATGCCCTTATTTTTT
Organism: Tiaroga cobitis; assembly: GCA_030578255.1. NCBI lineage: Eukaryota > Metazoa > Chordata > Actinopteri > Cypriniformes > Leuciscidae > Tiaroga > Tiaroga cobitis. The sequence continues at coordinate 4,762,187 of CM060598.1, read as the reverse complement.
TTTACATTAGCCCATCATGTAGCTATTCCTATTGATGAATCTGAACATATTGTAGTTTTAGTTTACATGAACTCTAAACACGTGATTGGGTTGATGTGTGTTTATACGTCACAAGCTTCAAATCGGATACATGTTTTGACATGCGCACACTGCACATATAGAGTTTCCCGCTGTTTGCACTTAATAACTATTCTCCTACAATGGTTCTTTTAAAGTCCCTGTAAAGTCAAAATTAAGTATGTGTTCTGAGTTTGTCACATCACAGAAAAATGTGTTATTAGCCACCCAGCCAAATTTGAATGATAAAAAAGCCGGCAAGTACATAAAATAAGCTTTCAAAATCTTGAAAAAATTAGCATTATTCTCTGCGCTCAAACGCTGGGGGCGTGTCCGCTGGGGGGGGGGGGGGGGGGGGGGGGGTTGGGGGTCGTGTCCGCTGGGGGCGTGTCCGCTGGCTGCGCTGAAGCCACGCCCACTCGCGGGAAAGCTGTCGATGGTAGCCTAATATTAGGTGATACTGCTTTCGGTACGGGGAGAGGAAGGCCGAGGCGGGAGACAGTCGGTTCGGCCCCTTTCACCAGTAACAGCGGATTATCAGTGAATCCCAGTTGTCTCAGACGACAGTTTATAAAACTATCCCGTGTAAAATGATCACTACAGAGGCGGGTGTTGGCGGTGATCCTCAGCTCTTCATCAAGGTTGGCTCTTCACAAAATTAATCCACCTCTTCTTGATGTGATCGTTTTTAGGAAATTTAAATAAAGACACCGATCTGTTTAGTACATGATCGCATCCAGGTAGTAGCCTACGCATTTCCGTGTCGAAGGCATAGCTAGCTAGCAAACTGTAGGCTGTAGTAACTAATAGTACTGACAGTAACCATACAGTAACTAGCGAGCGGTGAACTGATGCGAATGACTAGCCTCACTAGCAATGGTGAAAAACTGTTTAACGGTCTAACTCCACAATTCAGTAATTCACAGTTCACAGTCTTTGTAATATGTTTTAGCAACACATTTCGAACATTTATAATGGGTTTAGAATTTTTTTTAGAATTGGCTTTACAGGGACTTTAAACAGCAGACTCAATATTTATCCATTTCTGGTCATAATTTGGAGACTATGAACATATGAACCGCTGTGCCGCTGCTTATATTGATCACGCAGTAAAAATGCCCAAACCAGTCGTCTGTGCATGAGAGTCTGAGACCAGCACTGGGCCGTTGTCCTGCTCCACTTCACACACACAGTGAAAGGAGAATTATAGAAAGCATTCATAAACACTCATTTATGACACTTTATTCAACAGGTTCCACGCGTCATGCGTCCTTTCAGTTTCGGTCTTCAGTCGATCAAGTGTTCACATGTTCTCTCGATCGGATTAGAAAAGGAATAAACCAGCCCTTTCAATCCGATCGAAATTATTTGTAATAGAGCTGACACTTTAAGTTTTTAATGGGTTATGTTATAGCCCTGCTGGTTTTTAATGTTTTTATGAAATATCTGTAGTGACTGCATGATCATATGACCGTATTATTTGCCACCATGCGAGCCACAAATTAAAGCTTGGTGAGCCACACAATGAGTAACACTGTACTAGAAGATAGCCACCACTATATTCAAAGTTTGTGCACAAACGTGTGTGTGTGTGTTTGAGAGTGAGAGAGAGAAAAATTGTGTACAGTAACATCACATTGATCAGAGACGCATCAATAGAAGGGACACATATGGCATCAAAACCTCATGGCTGTCATACTTCATCACACCTTTTGATAACACTAGATATAACATTATGGATTAAATTACATAAATTAGGTATTTTCTAATATGGCAACTGTAGCCTGTATTACTGTAATTATTTCAGCAACAAGCGTGATTTGAAACATGTATCTTGCATTGTTTGCTGTTGAATGAACTGATTGTTAAAAGTACTAAACTGAAAGAAGATCATACTGTTGTTTCGGTGATTAAACCAAATGTTCTCATAACATATTACAATAATCTTGTGTTTGAAACCATGATTATGTGGACTGAAATGTGTGTAACTGTAATGAAAGCATGGGATCAGGTTTTGAAAGAATGACTAGATGTGTTACAAGTGTGATCAGTTTGGATATTAGCACTAAGAGTTTTGAAAATCTACACCTTACTTGTGAAAATAGTACCAAAGCGAATAAAAAAATCTAAAATTATGTCGCTGCCATATTTTCTTTTACATTAAAGTGTTATGTTTTTTTTTTGTGTTATTTCATTTGTATCTTGTATTTGTCCTATTGCTTGAAATTAGTTTCTTTGTTCTTATTTTATTACTGAATGTTTAGTAAGCTTGAGCACTTTTGACTTAGATAGTCGAGTAATGTGCAGCAGTTGTACAAACTTTCATTATCATTGTCATCATTATTGTGAGCTGCAATGACTCGTATGGTCATGTACTGTAGGATGTTGCCCTCCCCTTCTCAGAACTGCAGTGTGTCTGAGTCAGTCACAACATATTTTGGTTTTAAGCAGAAGTGTGAGAAAAGTCTGATCGTCTCGTTTCCTCTAGAGACACAGCTTTATTACGGGTGATTAAAGTGAAGGAGGTCGCATGTAAACACTGTGGCTGTTGTGTGTTTTAAAGAATTTGAGATGATGTAGTGACTGTGACATACATAATTCACCTTTGTGTTAAATGTAGTTCTATACATGGTTGGTGATAAATGCAGTACTTTGTTCTTGGCGCTTTTCCTCATAACTGTTCAGGGATCGTGGTCCCTTTAAATGCTCTGTATGGGTGATGACGTAGGACACTTGTCAGCGCCACTTGCTGGCTAATAGTTGGTTCATGCAAAATAAATGACACGTATTTGTGTGCTCAAAGTGAGAAGTTGTCTCTTGCAAGTTACTGCAATTTCCACACTGGTAACCCCGACATTAGTCTGCTGGACGTATCCAGTGACACAACAAGACCATGACTGCGAACGCTGTCACCATCAAACTCCCCGGATTCTGGAAATCGTCTGCATCGGCATGGTTCGCACAGCCTGAAGCGCAGTTCACGCTGCGTGAGATCACCGCGGATACAACAAAATACTACTACGTAGTGTCGGCTCTCGGTAATTCAACGGCATTCAGAGTGGTGAGCCTTCTAACAAATCCTCCGGACAACGAGAAGTATACGGCACTCAAAGCCCACCTGTTGAAAACGTTCGGACTGTCGGACGCTGAGAGAGCCGGCAGGCTTTTCTCCCTTCAAGGACTGGGTGACAGCAAACCGTCCGAGCTCATGGACCGCATGCTGGATCTTTTGGGAGAGCACAGACCCGATTTTCTGTTCATCCAGCTTTTCCTGCGTCAGCTGCCTTCACAAGTGAGAGCTGCATTAGCCAACACCACAATCACTGACTGTCGGAGACTGGCTGAGGAAGCTGATACATTTTTCCTGGCGAGTCACGGACATTGTGCGGATGCGCTTTTTCCCGAGCACATCACTCCGGTGACACGTGACGACTCCACCTTCGTCGCGGCAACCACTTCTCGGTGGCAGTTGTCTTCTGGCCCCCAACAACTTCCAGGCTTGTGTTTCTACCATGCTAAGTTTGGAACCAAGGCTAACAAATGTCGCTCACCATGCAGTTTCGGCGGGTCGGGAAACGCCGGGGCCGCGTAGGCAGGCTGCTTTTCATCCACGACAGCATCTCTGGACGGCGTTTTATGTGCGACACAGGAGCACAGAGGAGCGTCCTGCCTGCATCCCGTTTGGACATGGTGACCGACAGCCACGGACCCCCTATGGAAGCTGTCAATGGTAGCCCCATCCGCACATATGGAACGAGGTACATCGAATTGTGTTTAGGAGGACAGCACTTCGGCTGGAACTTTGTTACCGCAAAGGTTGCCGTTCCCCTCCTCGGCGCTGATTTTTTGTGTGCACATGGACTGTTGGTGGATGTAAAGAATCGCCGTCTGATTGACGCTGTCACGTTTTGCTCTTATACATGCACGCTCAGCGGGACCGACTCCATACGGCTGTCTAGCATGCTTTCAGCTTCAGATAATTTCCACCATCTGCTTGCCAGTTTCCCAGCCCTCACTCAGCCCACTTTCTCTGCATCTACCGTGAAGCATGGTGTGGAGCACCATCTCGCCACCACTGGTCCACCCGTCTACGCCCGCACTCGACGCCTCGACCCAACCAAGCATGCCGTTGCAAAGGCTGAGTTTGCGAACATGGAACGCCTGGGAATAGTTCGCCGATCCGGCAGCCCAAACCTGGTGGCGGCTGGCGCCCGTGTGGCGACTACCGGCGGCTTAATGAGGCAACGGCGCCTGACCGATACCCAGTCCCGAACATACAGGATTTTTCAGCACACCTGTCTGGCAAGGTGATTTTTTGCAAGGTGGACCTTGTTCGTGGATATCATCAGGTGCCGGTACATCCACTGGACATGCCCAAAACGGCAGTGATCACGCCGTTTGGTCTGTTAGAGTTCCTGCGCATGCCGTTCGGCCTTAAAAACGCCGCCCAAACTTTTCAACGCCTCATGGACTGTGTTTTGCGGGACCTGCCTTTTCTTTTTGTGTACTTGGATGACATTCTAGTAGCGAGCACGTCCAAGTCTCAGCACCTGGCGCACCTCCAAACCCTTTTTGAGCGGCTTAGCCAACATGGATTGATTGTCAACCCCGCCAAGTGCCAGTTCGGCCTCTCCACCATTGACTTCCTTGGACACAGAGTCACTAAGGACGGGGCAGTCCCTCTCCCATCAAAGGTGGAGGCATTCACACAGTTCCCACGCCCGCTCACTGTCAAATCGTATCTTTTTGCTACTTGTTTCCATTGATTTCTATGTTTATGTACCACTATCTCACTTTATTTTATTGTTTCTATGTCATTTTTCTATGTCATGTTTATTTGTACTTTACAATAAAGCGACCTTGAGTACTCTGAAAGGCGCTATATAAAATAAACATATTATTATTATTATTTTATTATAAATCCCTGCAGGAGTTCCTCGGCATGGTGAATTTTTACCACCGCTTCATCCCTCGAGCTGCTCTGCTCATGCGGCCTTTGCACGACGCCTTGAAAGGCAAACCACAGCACGTTGTGGACTGGACTGAGAGTAGAGACAGGGCTTTTCCCGCCACTAAGGCAGCCCTAGCGAACGCCACCATGCTGGCGCATCCTTCTCCAACAGCCCCCATCGCCATCACCTCGGATGCCTCAGACTATGCTGTCGGTGCGGTCTACGAGCAGTGGGTAGGCGGTGCCTGGCAGCCGCTGGGCTTCTTTAGCCGTCAGCTGCGCCCCTGTGAGCGGAAGTACAGCACTTTCGACCGGGAGCTGCTGGGTCTCTACCTCGCCATCCGACACTTTTCGTTCACTTGTGGTCCACTTCACTGCGTTTGTGGACTACAAGCCATTGACTTTTGCCATGGTCAAGGTGGCTGAACCGTGGTCCGCCCCCCAGCAACGTCATCTGTCCTACATTTCAGAGTTCACCACGGACTTGCAGCACGTTGCTGGTAAGACCAACCACGTGGCTGACTACCTATCACGGCTGTGGCGGGGGCAGTCCACCTGGGTTTGGATTACAACCACATGGCGGCCACTCAGGCCACAGACCCGGACGTGCAACTCCTGAGGACCTCGACTACAGGTCTGCAGATCGAGGATGTGGTTTTTGGCGATGCCGGCACCACGCTCCTGTGTGACATCTCCACAGGTAGTCCTCGGCCAGTCGTTTCCTCGGGATGGAGACGACAAGTTTTTGACGCCATCCATGGTCTCTCCCACCCAGGTTCGAAAGCGTCACAGAGACTGGTTGCAGCTAAGTTTGTTTGGCACGGCTTCAAGAAGGACGTTAGGGATTGGGCTAACATCTGTGTTGAGTGCCAACGGGCCAAAGTCCACCGCCACACTAAAGCCCCGTTAGGTTTGTTTCCGGTTCCGGAGAGACGTTTTGACCATGTAAACGTGGACCTGGTCGGTCCTCTGCCCTCCTCTCACGGTTTCACATATCTGTTCACCATGGTTGACAGGACCACCCGCTGGTCCGAGGTTGTGCTTTTGACGTCAATGGCGTCTGTCGAGATGACACGGGCATTTATTGGCACCTGGGTTGCCCGTTTCGGCACTCCTTCGGACATATCCTCTGACCGAGGCGCGCAGTTCACTTCTGAGCTGTGGGACGCTGTCGCACAGAGCCTTGGAGTGAAACTCCAACGCACGACCGCATATCACCCGCAGGCTAACGGACTCTGTGAACGTTTTCATAGGTCAATGAAGGCTGCCCTGCGTGCCAGCCTCAAAGACAGCAACTGGGTCGACAAGCTCCTATAGGTGTTGCTGGGCATCAGGACTGCGCCAAAGGAGGACCTTCAGTCCTCATCTGCGGAGCTTGTTTATGGACAGCCACTGCAGGTACCGGGGGAGTTTGTCCCTAATGCCACGGTTCCCTGGTCTGCTACTTTCCAGCGGTCTACTCTACTGGACAATGCAAGGCTTTTCGCACCTTTCCCTACTTCACGTCACGGCCTCCCTCAGTCACACATCCCCGCTGGACTTCAGACGGCTGACTACGTTTTCATTCACCACGATGCCCACAGGGGACCGCTACGTCCGCCCTATGAGGGCCCATTCCGGGTTCTGGAGACGGGGGACAAACATTTTGTGGTGGACAGAGGCGGCAAACCGGAGCGACTTTCTATCGACTGCCTCAAACCGGCTCATTTGGACGTGGCCAGGCCCATCGACCTGGCTCAGCCCCCACGCCGCGGACGGCCTTCTGCTCTGCCTTCACCCCTTGCTCCTAAACCTCCTACACTCCATGCCCCACACCCGGGTCATGACGGGACACCGGCTGCAGTGAGGTCTCCTCAACCTCCAGTACAGCGCAGCCGTTGTGGTCGGTTGATACGCCCACCTCCCCGTTGACAGTTTGGTTCTTCGGATACGGTGAATTCTGGAGGGACGTGTGTATTGACTGTGACATACATAATTCACCTTTGTGTGAAATGTAGTTCTATACATGGTTGGTGATAAATGCAGTACTTTGTTCTTGGCGTTTTTCCTCATAACTGTTCAGGGATCGTGGTCCCTTTAAATGCTCTGTATGGGTGATGACGTAGGACACTTGTCAGCGCCATTTGCTGGCTGATAGTTGGTTCATGCAAAATAAACGACACGTATTTGTGTGCTCAAAGTGAGAAGTTGTCTCTTGCAAGTTACTGCAATTTCCACAATGACAAATTAATCTGTAAATAACCCATGTTTGAGGTCTAAAAAAAAAGCTAAACATTTTATTTCAATAGTGCACTTTAGACATTCTGCAACTAAATGTCAACGAACTCTCATTAGAGTATTAATAGACTGTTAAGGGTTCAAAATAGTAGAATAAAATCACATGTAGTTGCAAAGTTACTTATAGTCAGTAGAAAGTCTGTTGAAAGCATCAAAATAAAGAGTTTATAGGATATTAGTCTACTAATACTCTACTGAGAGTGAGTTATTGTTATTAATAACCAATAGTTAGTACATGTGTATATGTATATGAATATATTTTCTACTATATGCTCTGATATGTTTGTTTTTCCCCCAATGTAAGATCTTTGGTGTGTCTTCTGTGCTGTCGAGTGCGTGTGTGTTTTCATCAGAATTGATCGTATCAGAATATGCATGAACATGAGGTAATGCAAGATCTGCGATAGTCTCTTAAAACTGTCAAAACAACACCTTATTGTCACGTTTGGATACAGAGGATGAACCCAATCGCAAACAGGATGTTTGACAAATAATTTATTTACAAAAACAGGAAAAACAAAACCCACGAGGGGGCAAAACATAGACAGGACACGAAGAGAATAAACTAGACTATAACTAACAATAACTAGACAATACTCTGGAACAGGATACTCACAAGATATTACAAGGTCTCAAACTCACAATGATCACACAGTGGTAAGGACCACAATGAACCGACACGAGACAGCAAACACAAGGAGATTAAATAGGGAACCAATAAAGGGAACAGGTGATACTAACTAGACAATCATGACAAACGAGGAAACAAGGGGGCGGGGTTAAGTAACGAGACAAACAAGCACATGGCCCAAACCAAGGACCATGTGTTGTACACAAACATAGGTCTGCCATGATCCTGTCACAAAACAAGAGAACTCAAGGACAGGATCATGACACTTATATCTATATTTCATCTATCTTTGACATCTGACCGCTCACGCGGAGCAGGTGTTCTGACGGAACACCATACCCATCAGAATGGGATACCTTCCGTTAATGCGCATGCGCAGCAGTGAAATTTGTGGAATTGCGCATGCGTTAAATTTAAACCATCTTTTCAGCATACCTAAGATTACAAGCGGTAGGTGTTGGTGTATTATTGGTGTGAAAACTAACAAAAAAGGATACCCCAACACTTAATTTTCTATGAAGCAAGACCTATCGAAACAGGGGCTATCAAAAAAGCATACCCCTGTAGAAACTAGGGATGCACCGATACCACTTTTTTGGAAAACGAGTACGAGTACTTGCATTTCAGTACTCGCCGATACCGATACCGAGTACTTAATAAAAAAAACATGATTTAAATTTACAGGTAACAGCTTTAGTCATTTAATTTAACAAAAAAACAAGGGACTAGTTTGGAATTAAGAACATTTATTTAAAATGAAAAGCATGTTGTATGCAACATATTACAGAATAAATAGTTATTAAAAAAAATTTAAACAGTGACAGTGCAACTCAAGTATTTTTTTCAGTTTGTTGTAAACTCTGCCGCTTTGGACAACACAAGAGGCATTAATAAACATCTTTGCTATTTAGTGCACAATATTTGAATAAACTAACAACATCCACCAACATAGAACTGTGGCAGTCAGTGCAACTGAGGTAGGTAGAATCCCACATTTTCTACCTCCGAGAGTGGCTGGTCACTCAATGCAATGTACTCGATAATTGCCTGTGTTATTTTCACAGCACGTGGATTGTCTCTGGACATTTTATCTCATCTGGCAAGAGTTTGCTGCAGCGTGAGTTGTGTTGGTTTAGAAGCGTTGGTAAACTCTTTGTACTCGTTATCATGTTGGGATTTTAGGTGCTTGATTAAATTACTTGTGTTAAATGCGCTACCTTTTGAGCCTCCTCTGGACAATTTCGCTGAGCACAATTTGCAGTCTTCATTCACTTTGAAATAGTTCCACACGGCTGACATGTCTCGTCTCGCCTCGCCTTCTCCCCGCTCTGAGCTGCAGCCGGGGCCTGGGGGCGGGCACTCGGAGCCTGTGATTAACCCCTTACACGCCGCTCAAACATAGACATTTCTCAGACCGTGGTATCGGTCCCCCAGGACTTTTAACGAGTACGAGTACTTTAGAAAATGTGGTATCGAGGCCGATACCAGATACCGGTGTCGGTGCATCCCTAGTAGAAACTGTATTTTTATTAAACCAGGGGCTTTAAAACAGCATACCCCTGTAGAAACTGTATTTTTATTTAACCAGGGGCTATAAAAACAGCATACCCCTTTATAAACTGTAGAGGTCGACCGACAGTCGATACCGATATTTAGGTTTGACCATGCATGCCGATAACCGATTATTCAACCAATATTTTTTTTAAATGGATACTGGATTAAAAACAAACATAACACTCCAAGTAAAACAGTGCTGAACTGAAATGTGCTAAATTAAAAAAATATATAAAAATGAATATACTATAATGAGAACTTCTACAGAACAAACTCAACAGAAAATAATTTAAAAATTAAAATATTACAGGTCAAATATGTGTTTTTTTTTAGCTATAACCTAGAAACATTTCTAAATTTCATAGGTAACACTTTGCAAGTCCCATTTGTTAACAAGGATGTAATATAGCTTTCATGAACTATGCATTATGCAATATACTATATACAGTTTTACTGCATGCATTATTATTTGAGCAATACAATTGTACCTTGATCGTTCATGTTAGTTTATAGTATATTAACTAAGGTAATAACAGATCAAATTAAAATTAAAACTCAATTTAAAATGTATTACTAAATGTTGAAATTAACAAACAGTGAATAATACTTCTACAACACTTATTAACCTCAGTTAATGCTAAAAATTTAATCTTATTGTAAAGTGTTACCATTTCATATAAATCCAAAGAGTCATGCTTAAAGATGGCCATATTTAAATAACTGCAAAGTGCATAGCATTAAAATTACATAAATGTAGACCTATATTACATGTATACTCTCTCACTTTATTTGCTTCTCTTTTAAAACACTTGATGATTATCTAATCAAAATAACAATATATATTGAAGTGATAAAAAAATAACTGAAATCGAATGCGTTTCTGATTTGTTTGTTTCTGTCGGCTGCATGAACATATCAATGTTGAGAAAGCAATCACGTCGCTAGCTTTAAATATGCAACTTCGCCGGCTAATGAATGCATAAAAGTGACCAGCCGGATATAAACTAATGGAAATAGATGGAAACAATTGCGACATAAAACATTTGGGTCATGTCTGCGTGTGTTTTTGTCACATTGCTTTAATCGCTTGAGGTAGCCGTTACTAATGTTATTCCTCTCAGACTCGACAGCAAACATACTGCTGTTATTTCTCTGCTAATGCAGCATCTAGTCAATAAATGAATTACTTTATAATGATATGGCAATAAGTACTTTAGTGTTCTGTATTCATACCGTTTCACTGTCTGTGTTTTAAACGCGCATCTGAAGTGTAAGCGCTCTCTGTGCTGCGTGTTCTCTCCGTGCTGCGCGCTGCCTCACGTGTTAACGTAAACAACTCAGCCAGTGATAGTTTGTTATTTGTCCTCTAGAGGCCGCTCTCGCTCTGTATCATGCCAGCAGTCTCTTCTCAGCGCTCTCGTGCTGTGTAATGACCGCGCGCACTTCTCAGCCGCTCCAGCAACGGACGCAACCCGGAAAAACTATCGGTGTGGATTTTTGCCGACAACGATAGTTCCCACTATCGGTACCGATATATCGGCAAAACCGATGAATCGGTCGACCTCTAATAAACTATATTTTTTATTAAACGTCTCAGGTTGCGACTGTAACCTATGTTCCCTGAGAACAGGGAACAAGACACTGCGTCGAATGACGCTTTTGGGGAATGCCTCAGGCGTGACAGGTGTCTGAAATCACTATTAAATCACGTCAATCACATTGACCGGCGACAGCCTGTGAATCATTAACGTGAATGATTAACGTGCGACCTGGAAGTATATAAGGGCGCCTTGCAAACATGACAAAACACCTTATCGTCTGAAGGGACTGTACGGCAGGCAGGCCCCGAGGCATGGCAAGGAGACGCAGTGTCTCGTTCCCTGTTCTCAGGGAACATAGGTTACAGTCGTAACATGAGACGTTCGCTTTCGAAGGGAACTCGCACTGCGTCGAATGACGCTTTGGGGAACGATACACCCACGCCGCCATGCTAAGGGGAGTGCATGCCCTCAGGCAGTGACAACTGTCCGAACCAGCCAATTCAAATGAAATGCTAGAACCACTCACCCTCAGGTCACACTGGGCTGTCAGTGACATTATTCCCTACGGTCATAGCCTAAGCTAGAAGCCTCACAGGAAAACCTCCATAAACATAGTTAAATGAAAGGCCTACCTGGGCCTGCTCAAAGGCCTAGGACCACAACTTCAATTAGAAGGGGTCCCTTCTAGGGAATGTGGCTAGGGAACCCGAAGGAACCCCAGCCAGTCACTATTTACGGGAACGTACTCACCCCGAAATGCCACCAGGATAGCCTGACCCGGCATCAGATACATAGACACTTAATCTGGCCACTTCCTGTCTGTCCAAAGACAGAGCCTCTTGACACTTGCCTTAGGTAAAGCATCCAACCCGAGGGACTGCGAAGCTGGCAGTGAACCACTCGGCCCGGATCTCAGAGACAGGATATCCCGGAGAGTATGACTCAGCATAGTGCTTCCCAACCCTTGCCAGCGAGGGGAGTTTCTCTACTAGATCCACGGATCAACCCAGTGTCTGTGTTTCAAAACACTGAGGAGGCCTGTGAAGGCCTAAGGACTGATCTAACTGGGAGGCCTCACGAGAGGCCTGCGACCGTCTGAACAGACTCAGGGGTCCGCGTGCTCACAGTGACCCTCAATTAGGGGAGCAAATGGTCCGCCTGGTAGGCAAAACCAGGCTGTAGGCAGGAAAGAGGTTCCGGGAGGGAACCAGTAGCAGAGAAAAAACCCTTTAGTCGAGCCAGGGCGCAAGCTCGCCTTCAGCAGCTGCCTGCTAAGACCAGCTGAACTGATAACAAGAGGCCACTAGCTTCCTGAACCCAGCACGGGTAGGGAACCACTCACAAGGAGGCCCAGTGAGGCCTACTACCTGATTGCAACAGTATGTGGTCACCTACAGGGAGGCCTAGAGAGGCCTACTACCTGATAACGATAGTACGTGGGGAACTCACCCTCAGGGAGGCCTGGTGGGGCCTACTACCTGATAATCACAGCATGTGGGAACTCGTCTTCAGGGAGGCCTGGTGAGGCCTACTACCTGACAGCCATAATATCTGGGAGCTTTTTCTGCTACCCGATATAAGTCAGGCTAGCTGTCCAGTTGTCTGTCCTTGGGCTTGTCTCCAGGGAGGCCTGGTGAGGCCTACTACCTGATAGCCAATGTAGGTGGGGATTCGTCTTCAGGGAGGCCGGGTGAGGCCTACTACCTGATAACCATCTGAAGTGGGAATTCACCTTCAGGGAGGCCTGAGGGGCCTACTACCTGATAGCAACTGGTAGCTGAGTCCGGGTGACAGTTCCAAGGCCAGCCAGCTGGGGACTCGCCTATCAGGGAGGCCTGGTTGGGCCTACTAGCAGATAGCAAGTCAATTCTGCTAGAAAGGAACACTGTTGGGAACCATACTACACCAACGTCACTATTGGGCCCACCTACAGGAGGCCTAATACGGCTAGCTACCTGGTAGCGGCTATAAAGTATGTCCCACAATGTTGGGACTCACCTCTGAGGAGGTCTGTTTAAGGCCTACTACCCACCGGTGAGTCAACTGCCCGAACCACCAAGGCCAACCATTTCTCTCGAAAAGTAGCCTACAGCGCCCTCTTGGGGGCTGCCCATACAAGGAGGCCTGGTTAGGCCAACTACCTGATGGCGCAGCCTTCGTTGGCAGATAAGCTGTTTACACAGCGTACTTCGACCAAAGAAGAAGTGAAGCCTTACTTCATACTCGACCCGAGCCATAGCAGTGCGAGGTAGGATAAACAGAACTGGGAGTGAAGTGCTCAAACCTACCCTGTATCATAGGGGAATACTCACACCACACCCTGAGGTTACCAGGGTGCAGGCCTGCCAGCGGCTCTAGGGGAGACAGAAATGTATCTGTACCCAACCTAGGGGAGTGGGGTTTGAGTGAAAGCCAACCACCTACAACCTGGCGCTCGAGCAGTAGCTCAGCGAGGTGAGTGAAGCCTATACTGGCGGCCTAAATCCGTAGGCCAGTTCTGCACGGCAGTGTCGGGCAAAAGACCCAGTCTTCTTCACGAAGCGAAACCTAACCCTAACCCTAAGACCTAACCTTGCTCGAAAAGGACTTATATACCACGGAGGCCTAATTGAGGCCTACCATGTCCTTATAAACCATCCTCAAAACCACGCTGCATTACTCTATTCACCCCAGAATGCAGAGAAGGGGTCGGGCCTTGGCCTAACGACTCCCATGGGAGCAGGCTGTTTTTACAGGAATGCCAGAAACCTACATTCACAAAGTGAAGGGTCAGAGGAATAAATGCTAATTTTAGCAGAACGCCTCTAATATCCCTGGCACAGCCTAGGCCAGCTACAGAGGCGGCCCTGGTGAGGGCCAGCCTATAAGCATAGATCTCTCTGAGGGCTCGAAGGAGCCACAGCCTACTAAAGAATATAGTCTGTATTATTCCATACAAAGGGCTGCAGAATCGCTCAAGCTAATGAAAATTCAAACAGAGCTCAAGGAGCGAATTATTCAGAGAAGTCAAAACGGTCCCATGGGCCGGACATAAGATCTATCTGAAGCTCTAGCGTCAGTCAACACTCTAAGTAAAACATTCTATCAGAGAGAGACCAACTACTCTACCCTGAGGTGGCTAATAGCCCGAAGGCTAACATAGTTATCGTTCAGGCCACCTAACTGGGAACTTCAGGCCCCTGATAATCCAATAAAGTTCTGTTACCTTATTACATTGACATGGCCCCATAACTCTATACGGGGAACGAGGTCTGTAAAGAGAAACATATTATTTTTTAATCACAAAAAAAACCTCTTTGAAAGACCAGCAGCTCACCTGCAGCGTGCGAAGTGAAGACTCACCAGACAGTTCTTCATGAACAAGGGGTCTACCACCTTTACATACCTGAAAGAGGCACTCTCACTAACCAAGCCGAGGCGGGCCATCAGAACATTGTTCTAACCACGAGCCCAGCCTCAGGCCTGATGTAAGAAGCGCCTGGGAAGTCGGGGAAGAGAGGAAAGGGCTAAGATATAATCACGCCCTCAGGGAAGATGAACCATGACCGACGCAATGTGCGTTTGTGCTGGATCACCTCACTCAGATCCCTCTTCTTCCAGGAGTCGCGCCTCCTCTGTGACCTACTCCTCTCTGGCCCCATCTAAGGTCCTCGGAGCATGATAGGCCAGGCCCTCCCATCTGTCTGGGCGTGGACACGGATCTCAGCGGTATGTATGTCCTGGATACAGCTGAGCGAGCATTCGCCTCTCTGAACTTTCCAACCACTGCCACCACGGAGGTGCCGAAAAGCTCAGAGGGTGAAACCAGCGAATCGAGGAGAAAGCCTTTCTCTTTCTTCCCGATGTCGGCCAGGTTCAACCTCAAATGTCTCTCCGTGGCCAGTATCGTCGCCATCGACCGGCAGATTGCGGCAGCAGTCTGTTTGGTGGCCCGGAGAGCTACTTTCATTTGCGGCGCAGCTCAGTAACCACCTCAGGGGCCCCACCCCCTGGTCGAGATCCCTTAGCAGATCGGCCTGGTGTACCTGCAACACCGCCATGATGTGCAGGCTAGCACCGGCCTGACCCGCTGACGTGTATGCTCTGCCATTCAACTGGCAGGGTTTGAGCTCTCAGTGTCGATTGTTTTCCCATCGACGCATACCCACACTCTCCTATCCTCTCAACATCAGCGAGACTAGCCTGCTGATGTTGGTGGATACAGGCAGAGTATGGGTTCTTCCATGTCCTCTCGATCTCAGTATGAGATCGGGAGAATTGAAAGGCTCACCTGAGCTGGTGGTTCTATGACCGGGGAAAAACCGCTCTCATCGCGAGCGATTTCTCCCCAAACGAGCAGGCACGGCAGCTGCAGCCTGCCCGCGGCGTGTTCCATAACACCAGCCAGCTCAGCATATACGGGGCAGGATGGCTGAGAAGATACATGATATATCCTATTATTACCACCCTCATCAGCCATCTCCTGTTTGTCCGGGAGAGCGCTCGCTGCTGGACTAAGTTTTCCCTTTTTTTTTTTTTTTTTTGAAAAACTTCATCCATTTGCAGCTTACCCTTGTCAGCCGCCGCATCGTCTGAGAGGATTACACCCCTCTCAAGGCGATCGGCGGGCTTCATCTGTGACATCCAGACGCTGAACCCTCTTCTCTCGAGAAGAGGGACAGGCGAGAGCGGAGCGATCACAATTTGTACAGGCAGTTCCCTCGAGAACTGCCTGTGCGCATCTTCCTTCCCAGACAGAAAAATGCACAGTTCGTGTGTGTCACCCGGCTTCAGATATCTTGAGGACGGGTCTGCACACTTCTGAAAGCATTTCATAATTACCTGATTTTCAAAGAGGTTACAGACAAAACAGTCCCTGAAGACGAAAAGATGATTCGTCATGTTTGCAAGGCGCCCTTATATACTTCCAGGTCGCACGTTAATCATTCACGTTAATGATTCACAGGCTGTCGCCGGTCAATGTGATGGACGTGATTTGATAGTGATTTCAGACACCTGTCACGTCTGAGGCGTTCCCCAAAAGCGTCATTCGACGCAGTGCGAGTTCCCTTCGAAAGGGAACCAGGGGCTATCAAAACAACATACCCCTTTATAAACTGTATTTTTATTAAACCAGGGGCTTTCAAAACAACATACCCTTCACAAACACTGGTATGCTATTTTGACAAAGTAGGCTATAAATTGACAGACCCCGCTATAAAACTCAACTTCCAGTATGCTATTCTGACAAAGTATGCAACATTGACAGAACACCGGTTCACCCACTGTGACATAGATCACACTGTGTGAGCCTTTCTTATCAGACCAAAACACAAGTTTCCTGCAAATATATCCGTTGCTCTTATTTTGCTCTTTTCTTCTGCGTCTTCTTCTCTTCTACCTCTCATTTCATTCTGCACACTTCTTACTTCTTTTGGCTCCTTCTTTCTTTATACTCTGATCTTCACAATCTTCATCTGTTAGATACAATACTCTAATAAACTTTACATTTACTTGATTAATTTGTTCGTCTGCCTGGATCTCACTCTATAATGTGCAGCAGGATCACACAGTTTTCACCATTTTACCAGATATATTGAAGCATTTATAAATGTGTTGTCAACTAAACACAGGCTTAAAGGTTTCCCTCAAATTTTCAACCAAACTTGAGGGTTTACCGTATTGAAAGTGAAGATATGAGACATAGTATTGTATTACTTGTAGTGTAAAAACGAATATGAATTATTATTATTACATTTTTTTATGCAATTGTAGTATTACAATATGCAAATATATTTATATCCCATTTTTTATAATTAATAAATCAAGCAAAGACTTTGTTTGATTGTTGTTACTCTGTTCAATTTGATCAAGAAAAAAGGTAGTAAAGACTGTGACCCTTATACAGAGCAACTGAAAGGCGTTTAAACTATGACTAAATATTAATAGAATTTATGGACGCACAACCAATCAAGAGCTTCAGGTTAAATATTGACTAGATAGACCTGTATCTCCACTAAACACCTCGCCTCTCTGAAACACTGACAAATAGGCTAGCCTACATAACGACAATGACACGAAAAGAAAAGGCAGAGTTGTTCTCCTCTTACAGAAGCACAGTAATGTTATTCACATGACAGCAGAGCAGACAGTTATTTGTTTGATTAATAAGGTTGGGTTGAATATGGTGTTTGACTTCAATGATAAATAAACATATGAGCCTGAAAACGTGGGTAGAAATAAACTCGCCCTTGATATGTTTGCTCGCGCGTTTCCGCTGTCACGTTTTCGTGTATAGAATTCAATAGAACGAAAAGTGTGACCGCCCTTCAAAAATTTGTGTCGTTTTTATCAATGCGTGCTATTCTTTATAGTTTAAAATAGAAATGTTACCTTTCAAGCGCGGAATCCTCTGATATTAAAACCACCATGCAGTTTTCTTATTTTTTCCATGAACATGGTAAATGCATCATTTATTCAAGGCCTTTTCGGATGTCCGTTTCTCCATCGCGGTTTAGAGTAATCCACTGAAGTATAATGCAGATGATGAGCGAGCATTTTTAGAATATGACCGTCGATTAATAGGAATTATTGCACTCCTGATGTATCTATAATGCCCGCATAGAAACAGCTCTGCGCCTCCATTAAGCATCGGCGGTTAAATCTGATGTGATGCGCAGAGATACAGGCTGAGTCCTGTAGGAGGCTCTCCAGCTCCAGCACTGCGTGACCATTTAAACAAGGGTCCAAGTTCACCAAGAAAGGCAGCTAGATTACCATATAACATAAATAAATTATTACTTTCGAATTTAAAATGCATATACAAAACAGACGTTATGTAGGCCTATCTAATAAATATAATCAAAACGTAGCTATATGTTTACTTGCATGCAGCTATACAGTTTTTTATTCGCTTTGGTACTATTTTCACAAGTAAGGTGTACATTTTCAAAACTCTTAGTCCTAATATCCAAACTGATCACACTTGTAACACATCTAGTCATTCTTTCAAAACCTGATCCCATGCTTTCATTACAGTTATACACATTTCAGTCCACATAATCATTGTTTCAAACACAAGATTATTGTAATAGCCTTGTCACAAACACAAGATTATTGTAATAGCCTTGTAACAGCCTTGTTAAATTCCTTGTATGACTCTGTACGGTTAATGTCTTTCTTCAAAATGATTCAATATTGTTTGTTCTGTATTTTATCTAAATTAGGTGTTGTGAACTGGAGTGCATTTTCCAGACAATATAAGCAAGAGTTCCGGGTGCGTACTCGTTGACTCTGTCCTTGCACTGCGCTGAAAGACACAAGGACTGCCCACCTGTGTGTGTGTGTGTGTGATGGCAGAAGCGGAGTCCTGCGTGCATTTTCTTCCGAGATGGGGGTTGAGGGCTATTGCTCGGTTGTGTGTGTGAGCGTGTGTGTGTGTGTGTGTGTGTGTGTGTGTGCGTGTGTGTGTGAGTGTACGTGAGTGTGCACGTGTGTGTGTGTGTAGGTGATTATCTGTATGTGTGCATATCTCTTTGCACAATTATAATAAAAGTTATCACTGGTATGAGTTTGTTTTTTTGAGTTGGCATGCACAATATGGGATACAGAGATTGACAATGTACTGTATGTAGTTTAACTTCAAACTACTTTATTGGCATAAATGTTTTATAATAACCTATATAATGCACACAAATAAACAAGAATATATAAGGTGCCATTAATGTTTACAGTAGTTTTGTAATTCACATGGTGAAGTGCAACAGAATGTGAAAAACTTTTAAAATACTACACAGATATTATTACAAAATACTCTGTAATTCCTTATAAGTTTACCTTAGATCAGGCATAGTTAAAACTATGGATATGCGCTCTACTCCTTTTTGCTGCTTTCATTATTACTTTAGAGTTTTTTAAATACTTTATCATTTTATTAAAGTATTATTTCAAATTTGCGCGTGCGTTAACGCAAATATGATGCACGCGCTGTCAGCGCGATATTTTGTCATTTTTATTTATTTATTATCAAATTAAGTATTTTATTTATTTATTGAAGTGTAAAATTGACAAAAATTTCTGGCTTAGTCAGATTTCACAAGAATATAAGTACTGACAGGAAACGGAGCACGTAAAATTACAAACAACTTTAGGAAAAGAAGAGTAAATCAAAGTAAAATAATAAAATTAAAATAATAAACAAATAAAATAACAGAAGATAAAGAAACAGTTATGAAACAATAGTTAAGGGGCTTCAATTAATTTTAAGGCATCGATAAAATTAAGAAGTTTTTTTTGCTGTTTTCTTCTTCATGAACCACAGGGATTTGTAGTACAATACAAATTCTCTCTTGAAGACAGTAGGCTAAACATAGGCTGTGTTTTTAAACATTTACAACGTTTTTCAACCCCATTTCCTATTTACCGTGGCGTCGACGTCATTGCTGTGCCACTAACCAATGAGAAGCGTTATGGGCGGAGCTGCACGTGCAGCCCCGCCCCAGATGCAGCCCCGCCCCGATCTGCAGGCTGCAGCCAGGTGTACTTGTATGTTGCTGCATATGCGTGTGTGTGTGTGTGTGTGTGTGTGTGTGTGTGTATTTTGTCTGTTTCAGGTGTGAAATTACATTTGCCATTTCATACATTAGTTTTAATATGCATTATTGAAACGCTTTATAAGTTGCAAAATGAAAATTAAAATGCATTACAGAAATGATTAGATATGTGTAGCATGTTCAAGCAAAAACTGTGGCAAAATGATCATTTAAATGTTATTTTTCTTAATTGCATTTACACACAGTCAAGACACTTGCGATTGCACTTTCATGAAATGTCCCGCAATGAATGTAACAAAATTCAATGTGCACATTGAAAATGCATTCCAAGCCGATCACGCCCCCTCCTGCCCTGTCAATCACTGCATCAAGGCGGGGCTTAAGTTGTGTTGTTTCTCTCTATGGAACTGGTCGGGGGTATAACGCAGAGGGTCAAGAAGGTTCAAGTGAGGCAACATGGACAAGTCAGTTCCACAGCTTCTCCGAGAAGCTGCACAAGCAATAGAGCGACAAAGTGCAAATGCTGCCCCTTCAGAAAGGCCATCGTCCAGCTTAAGCATGACGCCTCCGGATCGAAGTGGTGGGACACGGGGTAAGTTGGCAGAAAGAGAAGAGACAAGGGGGTCGGTCGACGGTCGTCAAACGGTTAGACCTAGGGTTGCCAACTTTCACTCGGGGTCTGGACTGTGGAGTGTATTTGACGATCACACTCTTACGTGACCATAGAGCGTATGTACGAAAAGTACATACTAGCTTTACCTGCGGCTGCGGTCACACTACCAACCCCTTGTCTCTTCTCTTTCTGCCAACTTACCCCGTGTCCCACCACTTCGATCCGGAGGTGCAAGGGCGTAACTTTGGGTCTACCATTGGGGGGGTTAAACGGGTTATGTGATTTGCTTTTTTGACCATTTTTTCAAAATCACTTGAAATCCTATTCCTAACCCACTAACAGCCACTGAGTTAGAAGCACTGAAATGAAAAATAAGCAATTTAATCGTCTGTGGAACGGGCAGGACTCGAAAAAAACTCCAGCCAATCATTTCCAGGTCCTTTCGGTGTCCTTTTCATCTTTCCATCCGTTAGCATGCACCGTCAGCTTTCTCCGACCATTCATCCCAGCGACTGCGCAAAATAGTGAACAAACTTGGTAGAGAAAGCGGGTTCGGTAATACCAAGTAGTCGGTGCGGTGGGCACATTACAGATTATTTAAAATATGATACTATATTTCTTGCTGGCAAATGAATTTAATAAAGAAAACGAATGAAGTATTCAGTCGGAATATTTCATATTTATTTTAATCTGGGGGGGGGGGGGGTTATATTAGCTGGATCTGATTTTTGAGGGGGTTATGCCCCCCGTAACCCTCGTGCAAATTACGCACATGCGGAGGTGTCATGCTTAAGCATTTCACTTTGTCGCTCTATTGCTTGTGCAGCTTCTCGGAGTGCCATAGAGAGAAACAACACAACTTAAGCCCCGCCTTGATGCAGTGATTGACAGGGCAGGAGGGGGCGTGATCGGCTTGGAATGCATTTTCAATGTGCACATTGAATTTTGCTACATTCATTGCGGGACATTTCATGAAAGTGCAATCGCAAGTGTCTTGACTGTGAGTGTAAATGCAATTAAGAAAAATAACATTTAAATGATCATTTTGCCACAGTTTTTGCTTGAACATGCTACACATATCTAATCATTTCTGTAATGCATTTTCATTTTCATTTTGCAACTTATAAAGTGTTTCAATAATGCATATTAAAACTAGTGTATGAAATGGCAAATGTAAAGTATGTCATTTCATTTTCATTTTGCACCAAACGTTGCTAGAATGGTAATGTAAAATGTAAATTTAAATACAGAATGCAATACCATTTTACATATTGCATTGTCATTTTGCATATTACATTTCAAATTGAATATTGCTACCCATATGCTTCCATATATTGGCAAAATCTCACCTGTAGTAAATCAGTATGGTCCTTATGAACAAACTACAAGCTTTAAACTTTTAGTTTAATAAAGCTTTTGGTGAATTACAGTAACAGTAATTTTTCTGAAATTAATTGTGTAGGCTACTGTACATAGGCTACAGTAAGGGAGGTATTGGCAAAATGTCACTGGTAAGTCGGTGTAACATAGGCTACTGCAAGCTTTGATTTTTGAACATGTCTGTTTTTAAGTGTTAAAAGTAATTTTAACTAGTAAAAATGATACATTTTAACGCAGAATGGCAGACGTTCCCTCAAGCATTATGAGTGACCATTACTATTACTTCACTTTATTTCAGTTGAAGAATTAAATCTTTCAACTAAGTCACACATGCAAAACGTTCGTTATGTCTAATAATATTCCTAGACAAATAACATCTAATTAACAAGGGACGTAACAGTTGACCTTTACAGATGAAGGTTGAGTTACAGTAATGTGGCAGTCCATGGTAATCAGTTTACAGTATCGCATGACATACTGTAATGTACAACGCTATTTATGCCATCTGTCCCTCGTCTTCTGATGCATCTCTGATCAATCTGATGTTATATAGTCATTGCCTGTTTCCTCTCTTTTGTACTCTACCCCTAAATATACTCATCACAGAAAACTTTCTGTATTGTGACATTTTCAACAAACATCACTTACAGTCGTATGATTTATAAGCTGTTTTCCTCATGGGGACGTACAGTACATGTCCCGCAAGGACAAGGATTTTGGATATTGCTATCTTTGTAGAGACATTTTGTCCCCATAACAGGATATACACACACACACAAACTCTTAAAGCTCCGCCCTCTGTGCCGGTAGCAGTAGCTCATTTGCATTTAAAGGGACACACAGAAAACGATATGCTATAAAAAATTATCTGTGGGGTATTTTGAGCTGAAACTTCACATACTCACTCTGGGGACATCAGAGACTTATTTTACATCTTGTAAAAAGGAGCATTATACCACCCCTTTAAAACAATTGATTGGCTACGGTTTCCAAAACATTTAAGTTTTTACATTTTACATGCATAGGGGGAGACCAGGGAGTGTTGTAACATGTGATCAGTTGTAACACTGTCAGTTTGACAAGTCAGAAAGAGCTGTGGTTATGTCATCAATATCATAGCATCACCCTTTTGAGCTCACGGGAGAAGTGTCATGTGACTCTGAGCAACATTGTACATTTTATGACCAAAAAAAATCCTTCCTTTCCTTCAGGAAGGAAAGTTAAAAAAAATGATCACGATTATTTTGTGC
Source organism: Tiaroga cobitis (assembly GCA_030578255.1). NCBI lineage: Eukaryota > Metazoa > Chordata > Actinopteri > Cypriniformes > Leuciscidae > Tiaroga > Tiaroga cobitis. Next base: position 4,739,402 of record CM060598.1, on the reverse strand, counting down.
CCGGCAATCATTATACAGTTATTTGACTTGCAAAGTAGCTATTTCTCTAGTCTAAATTGATGCTTTGCATTCATGCTGACTTCAAACCCACATACCAAAACAGTTAGCTAAGTAATGACTGTTAGGGACAGTGGTAACAGTTCATTAAAAATGATACAACCAACCCTGTTAAGACAAAATCATGTGAGTATTTTGTTGCACATTGAGGGATTTGTGGTAAATATCGGAAATATGACCACAACAAATATGTCAGTTTAGCTTATTAAACACACCTGATCCAGCTCATCAACTCATGTGAAAACCACAGGGGAGAGCGGGGCACAACCTAACGCTTTGTGACTTTCTCAGTTTATGTAAATCTACTTAGGGTTCAGAGTATTTATTTTTTTCCCACATTAATTTCCCACGTATTTAAAACCAGTTACACTGGCTGGTTATGCATTTGCTAAAAAAATTATTTTGGATAATTTGTAACCCAAAAAAGCTACGGACTGCAGCTTTAAATATAGCAGGTAAACAGTTAACATTACATTTTTTTCTTAGTGTGAAGAACATTTTAATAATCTAAAGAATCTTTTGCAATGTAAAGATTCAACTGATGTTAAAAGGTCTTCATGGAACCATCAATGCCACAGGGGTTAAAGCCAAAAAAATTGTTTGACTAAAAATAGTTTTTCCTGGCCAAACCCCATTCCACAGCCCGTCACACACCCAGCTTAAGAGCAGTTTTTCTTCTTCTTAGGAGTATAGTGAGTACATGCTTTACCTTCACAAATGAAATACTCAAAGAACATTAGCATTTAAAGAAAGGCCATTTTGAACTGCGTTTCTATTATTTACTCACTTAATGCAATTTCAATGTTTTCATTCTAATGCTTTTAAAAGACTTGACTCTTTGTGACGCAGTCATTCAAATAATTAACCATTTGCATTTCTCAAATAATAAAAGCCAACAGAGCTTTTGTCGAAAAGTGAGCTAATATCACAAACTATACATAATATAATATCTGTTTTTAGCCAATATAAATAAATAATATAATGTTATTTTTTTTTTATTTTATCTATGTTGATTATATGAAAAGTGAACAGCATGACTCATGAGTAAGATAGGATCATTAGATGCGCAATATATCGGGAGACGTGTGGAGTGGGTCAGACATGATTTTGAACACTTCATTAAGTTTTGTTTATAAAGCCTTTGTTTAAAGTGAATTTTGTTTTGTATAAATTGTATCTTGATTTTAATTGATGTTTCATCAACCAATTGCCTAGATTTAATAAATGAGAAGAAAATATGGCAGACAATATAATCAGGACATGGAGGATAGAACTGCGTGTCTCATAAATGAACTGAAACTACTATAGGCTACTTCACAGGCATGATATATATATATATATATATATATATATATATATATATATATATATATATATATATATATATATATATATATATTATATATATATATATATATATATATATATATATATATATATATATATATATATATATATAGCCTGTATAATTCACTCTTCCACTTATTCTTCTGAATCAGTTTCTGGTTCAAAAATGTATGGCTTTCCACTTGCCATTGTGTAGCGTTTACTACAGTTGTGGATCAGGTTTTCTGAGCGAGTGGAGGCGGGGCTCATTTGCATATTCAAGAATCCACATATACTAAATGAGGCAAGGGTGTCGAGTTACATTCAAGCTATTTTAAGGCATGAAGAAATTATTTTCACAGGAAAAAAAACGTTTGATATGTTTAAATGTTAAATATGTAATTTTGGTGATCAAAGATGAGTTTTAAGGGATACAATTATTGACTACAGGGGGACTTTAAATGTCAAACATAATTGTCTTTAATGACAAAACAAAATAGCACAAACACAACTTAACATCAACGAGAACAGACAGAGAATGAGGGAGAGCACAGGGTATAGGGTATAACACACCCATGCTAAAGTTGACTAAAAAGAGGAATAAAAAATCATCTTTTGGAAATTGATCTTAATGCCTTAATTTAAAAAATGAGGAAAAATCCAACCTTTAAAGACACCAATTTTCTTTGTGAACGAATAATGTATCGTAAATCAATAAATGTTCTTCCTTAAAATACAGGGTGCATACGTCAGGACACCCCTATGTTAAACTCCCATAGAGGGGCATATTTATATTTTTAAAGGCCAGTTATTTCACTATGCATCCTGATAAAGTTCCCTCGGCCTTTGGGATTAAAATAGCCCCACATCATCACACACCCTTCACCACACCTAGAGTCGGCATGGTTTTATTTCAGTTAGCCTAATAGCTGATTTGATTTGCATTGAGAGATGATCTTATGGAAAGTACCCCATGCTAATCTCTCGTCATCTTGTGTGACCATTTCCGGGTCCAAACGCTCTTTCAGATGCCAAAAGCAAACAACAAACAGTACTAATAGAGGAGAGCGGGGCACAACCAAACACGTTTTGACTCTCAATTTGTGTAAATCCACTTGGGGTTCAGAGACTTTATTGTTTCCCAGATTAATTCCCCACATCTAGTACAATTATATGGTTTTGTTTTATTAATACAGTGTATACTTTTTTCTTTATTTACCCAGAAAGAATGGACGTGTGACAACATGCCCCATAGGACATTATAACAAGACCATATGAAAGATTAAAATGTTATCTGATCTAATAAAAAAATATATATACAAGACAACCTAACATATTTTGTCAATAAAATACAATTATTAACTTTTTCATATAAAATAATGGCATTTTTTAATAATTAAAAATAAAGTTATGTTTGGGTATTGGGTAACTGTGCGTTGAATTATGGGCTGGCAGTGGTTGGCAAGCATCCAGATGGCAGACGCATGTGTGGAGAAGCAGAAAATCTGTGAAACTGAAGTCAGAAAGAGATCTTGTATTCAGAGTTACAGATTATTCATTCAAATCAATTCTTAGTACTAAGGAATATGAGACAACAAAAGTTGTTATCAACTTGTTGCTTCAAACTGGATTTATATAATGATATAACCAGAGTTCTTCAGATGAACTGAGGAGAGCAGCAATACGCCTCTGATTCGCCCACTCAGAAGAAGAAGAAGAAGGAGAAACTCAACACAGGAGGTGAAAGTGAAACCTACAAGGTTAGCAAAATAAAATAAAAATGGGAAGGAGACCAGACGTTTTTTTGGGATGTCAATGGAGGAGAGGCTTCACTACACTTTACCACAAAGTCGTAATTATGAGTGGGAAGTAAATTTTACTTAGGCCTATTGTTTTTTTCAGTGTTGTCACACTGCGTTACAATGAGCCCCTATTAGAACTATGATATTCTATTCTATACTTTTATCAGTTCTAAACCATGAGAAAAGGGCGAATAAAGACTGAGTGTCAATGTTCAGAAATGATTCATTATTATTATTATGTTTTGAACCTGTAGCTGTTTTGCAGTGTGTTTGCCACACTACTCTTCTTTCACAATATATGTGTTGAATGTGTTATTGGCCAAAAGTGAAAAATAATATCTGCCTTTATTCTCCCATTATTTCCGCCATAGTTTTGTTATTCCTTGCTTAATAATATGGTGTTTAGTTCCTGGTTTACTTTTGTTTCTATAGTTACCGTTGTTTGTTTGTTACCATGGTTATTGATTACCCACGTCTGTGTCCTAATAGCCTAAGCCCCTCCCCTCCGCTTCCGGCTCATGGGACCTTATTTTGGACAAATATGTATGGTGGTCAATGGCGAGAGACAACTTATCTTTTTATTCCGTCTGAACTGTGCCCTGAATTACACATATGATGTTTGTCAATTTAAACGATAATTGTGAAAGTCAAGAAAGTCGCAGTTTGTCATAAAACAGAAGAGTAACATTTAGTTTTATGTGAAAATCGTCCAATGAACTACATCTCCCGGGAAGCGAAACAATGAGCGAGATCCGCTGCTGTGTGTGTGTGTGTGTGCAGTCTGGTACAAAACACTCAGGCGTGACGGCGTAACGCTACGATTATAACGCAAGACTATAGAAACAATGACAGACGTTAGCTTCAGTAAAGTTAGCTTCACTCATTGAGAGAAAATGTAGTCTTTGTAATTACGTATTTTCACAGTCTTATAGGCTACCTCAACAGATTTACACCAAACTGCGACTTTCTTGACTTTAAAATGTATCTTTTAAATTGAAAAACATCATATGTGTATTTTTTTGTCTCTCGCCATTGACTACCATACAATATTTTTCCGAAATAAGGTCCCATGGTGGTCGACCGGAAGTGTACATATACCCCTGTGTTTCAGTCATCTTTTGTTGGTCATTGTCTGTACGTGTTTTGGTAAAGCTGTTGCGTCGCTCGTTTAGTTTGTCTTCTCCTGTTTGGATTTTTGTTTCATGTTTGGATTATTGTCATAACCTGTTTGGTTTATCTTTGCTTGTGTTTCAAATAAACTGCTGCGATTAGATCCGCGTCTTCCCTGCTCAACCTTAACAGCAGTGTTTTATTCAGCACCATTTTTTATTTATACTATATAAACTATATACTATATCATATGTTTATACTTTCATGTACAAATCATTATTCCATGTTGCAAAAACAAAATCATTATTTGCTATAGTTCACCCCTTTCTCCTGCTTGTCTGAAATCATTATTTTGTAAAACAGAAATGCAATCAGTTATAGAATAGGCCTAACCATATACATTTATTTAATAAAGTTGCATTATTACCTCTCATTATTATTTCTTGCTATCAGTTAAAAAAATGTTTTCCATGCTATACGGTTCTAAATCAAGATCTACAGGTTGAATGAGAAATTTGACACAAAACAGGAAATATATTCTGAATAATGTATTGTGTGGAGGGGGGCAGAAAGAAATAGTGCAATGACAATGTTTATGAAGGTCAAGAAGCATGTTTATTTTTTACTAGAAGCATTAAAAGATAAACAGAAGCCCATAATTAACTTAGGATTGCCGTAGGTATAAAAAAAATATTTCACATGTTATCTAACATCACATCTTTGTGAATAAAGTGTCTAAAACAAGCAACCAATCCGCGCTCGTGCTGAAGACAGACACGATGACGTCAGCGGCGCCTTGCTCCAGACGCACGTGAACGCGCCCGAGAAGAAGAAACTCTCGCACGCTGGCAAACGGGGTCACGAACTATGACCTTTCACTGGAGTAAAAACAATAACAAATAATGTGCAATAAACGCGAGGGCATAAAAAAACACGTCTGTTCGTATCACAGGTAAGCAGCTTTTCATTTCTGCGTGTCGTACAATGGTTGGTCAAAACGTTCGCGTGGAAAAAAATAATAACCCCATTTGTGCAGCTTGTTGTGTGGCTGCAGAGAAACAGGCCCGAGCTGTTCTCAAAACTCATCCGAGCTGTCAACAATCGAGCTGGTGTGTTTATTTAACGATAAAAGCCCAACCCGAGCATAGTATGCTTTAGATCACCTGGTACATTCGACTTATTCTACAGCAACTGCTGTATACAAGTATAATTAAATCAATTATTATGATATGGCTAATACATTTGAAATGTTAGCTGGTTAGCATGAGAGCTAACATATGAACTCGACCCTTTTACCTTTGCCACCGCGGGTCCTTCAGTGGGAGGATTTCGCCTCAGTGTTCACTAATTTTGGTCGATTTCTCTGACTTGACATGAATATTGCGGCCATGAGGAATAACGAATGTTTTGAGTATTAATTCTTTTTACGGACGTTTGACCAAGCCTTTATGTTGTGTTGTTTTCTTGGCTTTGCGCCAGAATCTCCATTTTGTTTTGTGTTTTGAACATGACTTCCGCTATGAGGCGTTAGGGTGCTGTTTTATTGAACATAAACGAAATATACATTTATAATGACATTTGTAAGTGTAGAAGGAGACAACTTAAAGCAAGGCACGCCAATAATTGAATAAAAAATGTATAAAAAAAAATTATGATAAAAAAACATCTACATCACTTTTAAATACAAAGAAATTAGGTTCACTTACATTAATTGATAAAGAATTTATCCAGAATTAACATTGCATTGATGAAAAAATTCAGCTTTTTTTGGTCATCCAACAACATTCTAAATACAACATGGTTTCTAGATAAAGTAGACAATGACTGCATGTAATCAAATAAAATATGATCAGGTGTATGGAAGCTTGTTTTCGCCACAGGATAAAAAAAAAAGGTAAATGTGACTTTTTATCTGACAATTCTGAGTTTTTTCCCCGCAAAATGTTATAAACTCCAACCCTCTACGGACACACTAACGCTCGAGTCGCCATTGGCAAGTCATTTTTTTTATTTTGCTCACCAGACATGGAATGCAAGAACAATGCAAAATAAAAAATTCTACACAAGTATAATATAAAATTTAAATGTCAAACACCATTAGGGTCAAGTAAGCCTGTAATCAAATAAGAACAAATAATCAAACTACAAGCAAAAGCACAGATAAACTCAATTGAACAAAGATGAAAATGAAATAAACACTTTTTTTTCAGGTAAATCCAACAGTTCAGATTAGGTAGAGAAATTGAATAATTCACTGTATAAATTAAATATAGATGAATCGTTATTAAAGTTACAAAAGTTATTCAGTCAAGAGCAGTGAGTGATATTTTGCAGAATTAAAAACACAGGCGGCAGGAATATTAGCAGGCAGCAGGAATATTAGGCTGCTGTCACTTTAATGCACGGATCATATATACTGATACACAGGCGTTTTCTTTCTTTCGTGGATGATGAGTATATCTGTGCTGGAATTTAAAATATGAACTATTTGACTGAAGTGTTTTTTCCCCCTGCCTAGATCAAACCACCGATAAAATCTTTCAGAAAAATGCTGCAATTTTCTGCCTATTTCAAGTATTGGATATTATGTTGTTCTTGCGAAACATATTGGCTTGGCTATGCTTCATAATCAATGTTTGATTGGTACATAGGTGGAGGTGTTGTTGGCAGATGCAGAATTGGTCCAATCAGACACTTCTAATGACCTCACATGACCATGACAACCAATATGGAGGTGCTGGCTCAGCAGATATTGAGCACTGAGCAGATTTCAGAGGTGAGTGATGGGAGAGGGAGAAGTACTAGCAGCCGTGCGTCCTCTGTGCAGTCTATTATAGGAAGGGTGGCCGTTTCCATAACACCAAAAACGAGGACACTTTGCAGCATTTAGTTAGTCAAGAAATTATTGCATAGGACTCTGGTGTCGCAACTACAATACAATTTTGTCCATCATATCGATGGTATCATGATACAGTGATTCTGAAATAGCCTAGGCTACTCTATTCATTGCCCGATAATTTGATCTACGATATATCTTGATGTAGACCAAAAAAGTGTTTGTTCACAGTATTTGTATTTATTCAAGACATTGTGATTTGCACAGTGCCTGAAAACATAACATTTCTGGAAATAACAGAAATACATAAATAAACAAATAATAAATGCGAAAAATAAAAAAATACACTTTTCAGTCCTTAAAAAAGAAGTTCACCCTCTTTTGATATGAATTCGTGCTCTTGTGTCCATTCCTGATTAAGTGAGGTCTGACGTTTCGGCATGTTAACGTTATGATATGACGTAGCCGGCACGCGGAGGCTTGATTATTACGTTTTTAACCAATGCAGATATTTATTTCACACCACTTTCAGCCAATGATTTATTTGACCAGAGATCTTACGGCATTAGACGCTTTGCTGCTGCGTCCCAATAAAGATTATAGAGCGGGTATTTTTAGGCCGATTCAGCGCAACTCCAAAAAGGAGGACAAATGAATATACATAAAATACATAAATAGTAAAATAATGAATGCGAAAAATAAATAAATACACATTTCAGTTCTCAGGGGGCTTAAAATCCGGACTGTCCAGCCAAAATCCGGACGTATGGCCACCGTAATTATAGGAAGGAATGCAAACACACTAATATTGGTGTAGATGCCATTCACTTAGTTTAATTCAGTTTGGATGGGAATGGAATGAGAGGTGTCTTCGGATCCAATGGACCTCAATAATGAAGCATAACCATGAGCTGTGAGGTATAAATGAGTTTATTAGGTGTATGCTTGACTAAACGAAATGGGTCTTTAGGTTATAGAATAGAATAGAAAAACTTTATTGATCCCCGAGGGGAAATTGCGGTGTTGCAGCAGCAAAATTGACACAAAATACAGACCAGACATATTACATAAACTGACATATAATGTAAAAAATTTCCTTTAAAAAAAAAAATAAATAAAAAATAAAAAAATAAAAAAACAGTGAAAGAGTCCCGAACATTTCTAGGAAAACTTTTCTAGAAAAAGGATCTAGGCTTCTTCCATGTGTTAACCTGTTTACAGAGGGTTTGCATTGACGTCACTTTCCTGCCAGAACACACTCCCTCAGCTGGACTGAGTGGCAGAAGAGCTGATTTAATAGGCGAAACTGCGAAAACACGAGTGAAACAAATGATTATCAGTTTAAACTGAAGGTTGGACTCGATATAGTGTTCCCTACAACTTACCAAAGATCCAGTGATCGACGGATATTGACATGCAGCAGGAATCATGTTTCATGACAAGCGTGTGTCTGATTTCGACGCCGGGTAAATAATGCAAATTTGCCTGTGAACGCTTTATATAAATACTATATAGGTAGGTATAAATCCATGTGATCACTGACATCAATGCTACAGGTGAAACTCGAAAAATTAGAATATCGTGCAAAAGTTCATTTATTTCAGTAATTCAACTTAAAAGGTGAAACTAATATATTATATAGACTCATTACATGCAAAGTGAGATATTTCAAGCCTTTATTTGTTATAATTTTGATGATTATGGGTTATAGCTGAAAACCTTTTCACAATATTCTAATTTTGAATTTGGGGTTTTCATAAGCTGTAAGCCATAATCATCACAATTGTAACAAATAAAGGCTTGAAATATCTCACTTTTGCACTTTGCAACTGTCTTGGTTTCAGTACCTAATACCTATATTGTCAGAGTTCATTTAGTTTTCAAAAGCATATAAATGTTAATCCTGCAAGAAAAAAGGAATGTTAGTTATGATTGATTAAAAATGTCCTTCACTAAAGCACATACAAGGAAAAAAGTATAGGACTGAATACAGAGCCCTGTGGCACTCCATACTTGTGTTTGGTCTGACTTCTTGCCACTAACAAGCTAGTTGTGATTGGATAGGTAGGACCTAATCCATGCTAATGTCTGTCCACAAATGCAACATAATTCTCAAACCTATCCAAGAAAATCTCATGGTTTATAGTGTCAAAGTCAACACTAAGTTCAAAAAGCACTAAATAGGAAGATAAAGAGAGACATAAAGAGCCGTGGTCAGATGATAGGAGCAACTAATTTGTCATTCTGACAAGTGCAGTTTTTGTGGTATTAAGGGGGCCCCGAATCCTGAATGAAACTCTTCACAGATACCGTTTCTGCAAAAACGCAAGAAGCACTAACAATACAAAGTTCTGAAATAGAACTGGTTAGATCAAGGAGGGATTTAAAGTGCCCCTCTTATGCTACTTTATAGGTTCCTAATTTAGTTTTGGAGTCTCCTTCAATAGGTTTACATGCATCCAATGTCAAAACATTTTCTCCTAATCTCCACTGCAGCTTCAGCTCTTTTCTCTCAGTGTCTGAAACGGTTCAATCAAGGATTCAGTCTCTCTAAGCCCCGCCTCTCTGAGAGCTGCTCTGCTCTGATTGGTCAGATGGCCGAGTCTGTTGTGATTGGTTGACCGCTTACAGTGAGTGTCGAAAAGCAAACACTCATTATCATATCTGAATCTCAGCTCTTGATCACAGTGATACGAACAGTAACGATGTCGTGGGTTTCACCGTATCAATCTCATCAAAGTGGATTTGCTTTGTCAGCAGAAAACAGCGTCTTCTCGACACGAACAACACGAACCGAACTCTCCCAGTCTCAGATACACTAGTGTTTGAGGGCGGAGCTAAGAGACGCTGTTCAGCCAATCAAGACCATAGGCTGTAATTATGCAAATTACTTACAAACCTACACAGGTTCAGCAGGAATTGGAATAAGGAATAAGATTGGAATTACTGACGACAGGCATTTCAGAATTGTTTTTTTGTGTGGATGAAAATCACTCCATCCGTCATGCACTTTGAGACTTTGTTGACTTTTTACATTCATAAACAGCTTTTATGCCATAAGTGAAAGGTAATTTTAGAAATAAGTATAAAAGAGGCACTTTAAGAAATAGTGAAAGCAAAGAAGTAGTTTTGAATATAATAGTTTTGTAGTCTTTACTAAGCTATGCATTATGTTCTAACCATGAAATATTTTTTCAAATAAGTTTAAATACATGAAATAGCTTCAATTGTATAAATAAAAAAATATTTTAAAAAATATATATATTTTTGAGAGGGTACTTAGGGAAACATTGCTATATGGCAACGCTGTACCACAATGGAAAACTGTCAAAAAAAGTATTTTTTCCCATAAAATTATAATTTTCTTCTCTATTTAAATGCACATGTCTTTTAGAAATTGATAGATTTATATACTTGGATTTCATGCAAACCAAAAATAAGTAGATCCCTATCATCCTCACTCTCATCACATGGATGAGCTAACTCTGCACTCTTCCTATGGGCCTCTACGTAAAATATTGCTGTATTAATTTTCTGAAAAGTAGAAATCAGTTTGTTATTTATACATGAAAAACTATACAACAATAAACACTTCAAATAAATAAATAACTGCATTCATATTGTTGATGCTACTATCTAAAAAAATCCCAATGGTGAAATACATGACAGCGATTCCACTGTGGTACAGCGTTGCCATGTGGAAACATGAGTATTTTCTGAATTTACAGTAAAACTATATGTTAGACAAAGTTAATTTGTGAATAAAAACATATAATTTACTTATCAAAGATGCTCCCACGAGAAGAGATGTTTAGAAATGAGGCTAATAGAGCATTTTCTTGAGCACTTCAACTGGCGTGAGGGTGACGGTGGGAAAGAGGGTTCTGGAGGGACATTCAATGTCATGTGACTTAAAAACAGCACATCATTGGCTACCTCAAGCCCTGTCCTTTTAATTCCCACAGTGCAATATATTGTACTTTTTCTGAATAACAAGGAAATGAGTAGAAATTAATCTTTTTTCAAGACGAGCCATGACCAAAATTAACATTAGAGATTTCTTTGTACCATTTCAATCCCGCGTGTAATGAAGCCGCATCACCGACCCTGTCATTGATTGATGACGTAAAACTCCAGACGAGTTTTGTTGCGTGCGTTAGTTTTTAACGCGTCTTGACTGTCGTAGACATTAATGACAACTGAGATCTTACAGTGTGACATCACTTACAGCGATGATCATGTTCGTACAGTCTGACAAGAAGCATTCGTAAAGGACTATTATAAATCGCACAGTGTGGAACTGCTCACAACAGTACTGGTTGACTTATGCCAATAATGTACACATTTTTAGCCATTCATTTTAACATGGATTGGAACTTAATTAATGGAACTTGGATTGACATTCAAATGTCATGTGACTTAAAAACAGCATATGATTGGCTACCTTAAGGCCTGCGCTTTTAATTAGGGAATATTGTACTTGTAATGGCAATCTTTGCTTTGCTGTACCTTTAGCCCTATGTTCAATTATATTTCTTTGCCATCATGCACAGGTAGGAGTGAAGTTTCTACGCAGACACACAAGGTTTTCCAGCCGTTATTGCAGTTGAGATTTGTGGTTTATTGAAGTAAAGAGTACATCAAAGATGAACATGCCGGATGTTTTCTTGTCTTGTTTCCAGTTGTGAGTCGTGTGTTCTAATCCGTGGTCTGGTGAGAACTGTGTGTGCTCCCCCTACCTGTGCCTACCACTTCCTGTCACCTATGCCCCCTTTTATACAACCATGTGCATCTAATCAGTTCAGTTCAAGTTCTTTATTCAGTCATGATGTTATTACAGACACAATATTAATCACATCAACAACAAAATAATAACATTCAATGCTGAATAGGAGCATGAAGAAGAGCTAGTCTTATAATTTCATGCCCCTTTTTTCAATAATCTTAGCTGACACAAAACAGATGGCTCACCGTTTTTTTTCTTTCTTCATTTTTCCCTTTATCGAGGTACAATATTACTTCACATCTAAATAATTAACCATTTCAAATTTGTCAAACATTGGTTCTTATGCTTCACTGCCTTCGTATTTTCTAAGAATTTTTTTTTATACATTTTATTGAATTGAACAATCGTGTTACATGTTTTTTGCACAATGTCCAAAGAGTTCCATAAATTGATCCCAATTACAAGAAACCCTTTTTGTTTTTGTCAGGTGCGTGAATATGGTACACAAAAATGACCTTTTCTTCTGTTGCTACTATCTGCGATTAGCATGAATTTGTTTTGAATATGTATTGGCACCAAATTATTTTTTACTCTCCACATAATTTGTAGTATTTTAAATTTGACCAACTCTTTTAATTTCAAGGTCTGCAATTTCATAAACAGTTTATTTGTGTGGTCTCGTAATCCTTTATAAGTCACAATTCTCATCGCTTTCTTCTGAAGTAAGAACAGCCTTTCTGTATAACTGGTGCAAGCATCACCCCACACTTCGATACAGTATGTTAAATAAGGAACAATTAAGGTTATGTATAGAAGCTGTAATGAAGCTTCATCCAATATGTATTTAACGTTATAAAGAATACCAATATTTTTACTAACTTTACCTTTGATATGCTCAATATGAGGCTTCCAGCTAAGTTTGCTGTCTAGGATAACTCCCAAAAATTTGAATTCTGAGACACATTCAATATTTACATTCTTAATAACTAATTTTGTGCATCCCTGTTTTCCCTTTTTTCAAAAAACCATATAATTTGTCTTATCCCAATTTATTATAATCAAACCATTTCTTTAATTCTATCATTTCCCTTTCAATAATGGCCATTAATTCATTCAAATCTGTCCCAGCCTTGAACAGCCTGTCCGAGCCTCCTCCTCGTTTTCCCGGTCTGTCAACATGATACAAACTATATCCATCAATTCCCAAATCATTACCTTTCACCGCATTTAACCATGTTTCAGAAAAGGCGATAATATCAAACTGACTTTTTAATGTATTTAAATAATCTATAATTTTATTAAGGTTTGTATAAAGACTTCTACAATTAAAATGGACAAGTGAAAGATTATTGTCTAGTTTAACATTAGAGTTGAATTCGTCCTCGCTATAGTATTTGCACGGAATTAAATTATGATTGCACACATGCCTTTCTGAATCCAAATCTACATCCAAATCATATATTTTATATGGCTAATCACTGCCACCTAGTGTCAAAAATACTCATCTATCAAAAAAACTCAACTATCATGCCAACAATAAACATAAATGGCTCCTACAGTACTTTTTCTGAATATATGCCAACCCTGTACCAGAAAGGGTTAAATATTGTCAGGGATGTGTAGCCTAGGTAAGATCATTCCAGCAGTGAGGAACTGTGAATGAGAATATTCGGGAAAGTGGTTGACTTATGCCAATAATGGCCAAATGCCCATGTACTGACAGCTGTGGGAAATGTTTCATTCTCATTATCTGTGCTCAAACTGTCTTGTATGAATGCCTTTAATTTAGCAAGCATATGAAAATATGTTTTATGTTTCAATTGTTTTGTTGGCTCTTTGTTGAAGCGAACCACTTAGTTACCATGGAAACATACTGTCTTTGACTCTCAGATGAAGATGAATGTACTGTGTGTGTGTGTGTGTGTGTGTGTTGCAGGTACAGTCATCTCCGTCAGACAGCTCAGTGATGAGCAACTCTCCTCAGCGCATTCAGATCATCTCCACTGACCCCTCCATCACAACCCCGCAGAGAATACAGGTACACACACACACACACACACACGCATGCTTTTGTCAAGGATGATGACACATAGACACATTCACACACACACACACTTTCTCTCCCACAGATAGTCACTGACCAGCAGACGGGTCAAAAAATTCAGATAGTGACGGCACTGGACTCAAACACTGTTCCCAAACAGCAGTTTATCCTGGCATCGCCGGAGAGCACCAGTGCCAAACAGCTCATCTTCGCCACCGCTGACAGTCTGGTGCCCGGACGAATCCAGGTATGAAGACACACAAATGCATGAGTGTTTCTGCAACTGTGGGCACATTTATTTTTACTACACTACCAGTCAAAAGTTTTGGATCGGTACGATTTTATTAATGTTTTTAAAAGAAGTCTCATCTGCTCACCAAGGCTGCATTTATTTGATTAAAAATACAACAAAAAAAACAGTAATCTTGTGAAATATTATTGCAATATAAAAAAAACAGTTTTCTATGTGAATATACAGTAAAGTGTAATTTATTCCTGTGATCAAAGCTGAATGTTCAGCATCATTACTCCAGTCTTCAGTGTCACATGATCCTTCAGAAATCACTCTAATAATTATGAGGATCTGACGCTCAAGAAACATTTATTTTTATTATCGGTGTTGAAAACAGTTGTGTACATTTTCTTTCAGGAATCTTTGTTTGATGAATAAAAAGTATAAAGAACAGCATTTATTTGAAATATAATCTTTTGTAACATTATACATGTCTTTACTGTCACTTTTAATCAATTTAATTAATCCTTTATGAAAAAGTATTGATTTTATTTTGTTTGTTTCCCCCAAAACATAAAATAAAAATTCTTACTGACCCCAAACTGTTGAGCGGTAGTGTGAAATGTTACAAAAGCTTTCTATTTCAGACAAATGCTGTTCTTTTGAACTTTCTATTCATCAAAGAATCCTGAAATAAAAATGTTTTTAACATTGATAATAATTAGGGGGTTAGCACCTATTGTATCTGTTCTGGTTCTTCTAATTCTTCCGTTTCTTCTTCTGTTCTGGTTCTTCTAATTCTTCCGTTTCTTCTTCTTCTTCTTCTTCTTCTTCTTCTTCTTCTTCTTCTTCTTCTTCTTCTTCTTCTTCTTCTTCTTCTTCTTCTTCTTCTTCTTCTTCTTCTTCTTCTTCTTCTTCTTCTTCTTCTTCTTCTTCTTCTTCTTCTTCTTCTTCTTCTTCTTCTTCTTCTTCTTCTTCCTCCGACTGGGCGTCTATGGCAGCCCATAGAACCGTTTGCGGGAAAGTTGTTTTGGTTTGACATTCTGATAGAGGACAGTCCCAACATTAAATACACCAATTTTGGTGTGTCTAACTCATTGCCTTTAGCGCCACCACCTGTCCAAAGTTTCACTCAAATTATGCTAATAACTTTTGGACCGTAAGGGCTATCAACAAGATTCCTGAGCTCATGACGATTCGATCGCACCCTATGACGTCATTTTCCGTCATAAAAATATGTCCGCCATTTTGAATTGTCCAAAAAACCTACTTTTGCGAACTCCTCCTAGACGGTTTGTCCGATTTTCACCAAAATTGCACCAGATCATCTCCAGGCAGTGCCGACAAAAAGTTATGGAATTCAAGTTGATTCGCTCAACCGTTTTTGATAAACGCATTTTACGTAGCGCTTGCGAAAACAGATGTAAGGGTGTATCTCCGCAACGCTTAATCGTATTCAGACCAAACTTGGTACATTTCATCCCAAGCATGACCTAAGGCTACATGCTGCGTTTCGGTGCAGCGCCACCTACTGGTCTGGAGATATGAAAAATGGCTATTTTTGCTCATAACTTCTGAACAGTTTGTCCAAAAATCATAAAAGTGGTCTCGTTAGATTCAGGGCGTCATGCCGAGTCGACTGATATCCAATTTCCCCAGATCGGCCATTTTGGCTGTCGGCCATTTTGAATTATGTGCTAAAATGCTGTATTTTTTGAACGCATGAACGAATTGTTACGAAACTCAGTATGGGTCATCAGTACGATGCCTTGAAGGAGCCTGACAAGTTTCAAAACAGCGCCACCTAGTGATAAATTTTATTTTTCAAATGCTTATAACTCTGGGTGTGGTTGACTTATTTTCACGAGAGTCATCTCGTTGGGTTCCTGAATCCTTGCCGAGTCCACAGATACCAAAAATGCTAGGTTTCTTTTTATGGTTTGTGTAGCGTTGTGATTTAGCGCATAAAAAAACATTTGCCAATATCTTCAAAACCGTTAGTCCGATCGAGACGAAACCACCGTCAGAAGTTTGGAAACATAGGTCGCTGGCCATACGCTAATGCCCAAATGCCAAAATATTGATAGTAAGGGGTAGGGGTGTGACGAGACGCTTATCTCACGAGAACGAGACGAGACGAGATTTTTGCACAATTTTTCAGAAATCCTCAATGACAAAATTCATGAAAGGAAACAATATACAAGCACTGTAAAAGGTTTTTATTGACCGGCTTTTCTCCTGTTTGATTTCACATGAGTCTCTTCAGACATGTACATAAGAGCTTTCAGAACTTGATTGAGGCTGTGTGTGACCTCCTAACTGAACTCATTGAAGTCTGAAGTGCAAACAATAAGTGCAAATACAACCATATTTAAAGTTAGCACACAGACTCTTTATAATTGTTTTGAAATTGCTGTTTTATTTTGCACCGGCAGTTATAGGGTTAATGCGGCGAGTTCGGAAAAAGCCGGCTAGAGAGAAACGGCTGGTGTGTTTGTCTCTATGTTGTTCTTGCGTTCCGTTTATAAGTTCAGAAACAGAGCCTCCCTTGCCTGTTGTCCTTAAGACATTACACTACTCTCTCAATATTCGAAGTGCAAACAGAGACCATAGCCGCAAATAAACAGTCCAGAGATGGGTATTGGGAGACGGACTATGAAGCCTAATTTGTGCGCAATGCACACCAGGGAGCTTGTGTTTTACTTTCAAATTGGTGATCGCGCGTACTCTGTGTAGGGAGCAGCGGTGCTGAGCGTGCATTTTACAAGATAAGACATTTATCAGACATTTAGTCTGTTGCGCAACAAATCCTCCGCCATCGTCACGCGAACAGTGAAGTGTGATTCGTGCTGCACTGATTGCAACGGCAACTCGTGCTGGATGAGCAGAGCAGACTTTTACATTCGTTTATAATGGTTATTATTTATTATAAAAACAGCAAAACGATAGTTTAGGCGAATGTGAGTGTACAGTAGCGGTGGAATATTCTATTGTAATCTCACCCTCACGCTCAGTCATGGCGATATCGCGAGACAGCTTTTCACTCAAATGGGAAATCTCGTCATATTTTAGTCTCGCGAGATCTCGTGGCACGAGATCTCGTCACAACCCTAGTAAGGGGTAGTAAAATTCAATCAAAGTCACGTGTCAGTCATTTTTGACGTGTTTTTTTCATATTTATGTCTATAACTCCGAAGCGAATTGAGACATTTTCACTAAATTTGGCACACACATGTATGGGCTCATTCTGAGGAGACATGAAACAAATTGTGGGATTTTGCCTCTTGGTGGCGCTATAATAGAACAAAACATGAAATTCCCATTGACTTCAATACAGTTTTGTGATGTAAAATGCTATACTTAAATGCATTACTGTAACATTATGAAACTCAGAATTTGCCACCAGCACCATCCCCTGAAGGTACTCAAAAGATTTCGAGTTAGCGCCACCTGTTGGTCAAAAGTTAAATTAAATTTCCAAAAATGCTAATAACTTTTAAATAAATATGCCTATTGTAATGACACTTGTTTATAATAGATTCCTTGGGTCATGCCGAGAACATAGATACCAAGTTTGACGTATTTGGACGATTTTCCTGTCCGCCATCTTGATTTTCATTGAATACCTACTTTTTCAAACTGCTCCTAGGCCGTTTGTCCGATTTTCACCAAATTCGAATCGTATCATTTCCAGACCGTGCTGAATAAAAGTTATGGACTTCGTGTTGATAGACGAAACCGTTTTCTTATACTGCAGCAGCATATTTGAGGCATGCTGCCAAAAGGACTATTCAGGCTTTATATCTGCAATGCCTCGACATATTGACACCAAACTTTGTATGTGTCATTGTCACCTCACTCTGACCATACCACATCAATTTCATAACTGCGCCAGCTACTGGGTGAAAGTCATAATCCATTAAATCATACTTTTAGTCAATGTAGATGATTTTTCAGCCATTTTACCAAAATTCTCTTAAAATGTCTTTAATTGCTCCTTGCTGCAGTTGGTCTGCCACTCCCACCCATGATGGCATCTGTTGACACTTCTTGCGCTTGGCCCCGGTAATGGCTGCTTGCAGCTATATTGATAAATGTTTCTTGATCATCGAATCATCATATTAGAGTGATTTCTGAAGGATCATGTGACACTGAAGACTGGAGTAATGATGCTGAAAATTCAGCTTTGATCACAGGAATAAATTACACTTTACTATATATTCACATAGAAAACAGATGATTTACATTGTAATAATATTTCACAATATTACATTTTTTTTGTTTTATTTTTAATCAAATAAATGCAGCCTTGGTGAGCAGATGAGACTTCTTTTAAAAACATTAAAAACTTAAAACTTCCATCAAAAACGTTTGACTGGTAGTGTATATGGAGGTCACATTAAAAAAAATTTCAACTTTTTTTATTTGATTTATTTTATCACCATCTTCCTTTGTTTATGCTACTTTACAAATGCCTTTTATGTTTAGATTTTATTGTTTCATTCTTGTCCCAGACCCAGAATTTCAATATTAAAATATTAAAGTCCATCATAAAAAGCTGAATTGTCACAATTTCCCAGCTTCTGCTTTTGATAAGGCAGCGCTATTTTCACTTAGTATAAATTGCATCTATCGCTATTTGCTTTAAGTATAAAGAGGGGAAAAAGTGTTTTCTTTACATTAGAGTGCATTTGAATGTTAAATGACATTTACACAGTGAAAAAAGGCAGTATTTTCTTTGCACTAAGTGCAAATAGTTGTTAGATGCTATTTATACCTAGTGCGAATAGTGGCAGGTACTATTTGCACCTCAGTGTATTGTAGTGTATTATAAAACAGTGCAATAATAACAACATATTAAAATCATAAATGGATGCTTCTCCTAACCCTAACCCTACACATTAAACACTTAATTCCTACTAATCTATTCCTGTTAGGCACTTTTCTAACATTTTCGTAATTGTTATTTAAAATAAACTCCTCTCCGAGCTGACATGCGGTGGGACAAGGGAGAAAGGCGGATTCGAACTCTGGACAGTCGTGTCAAAAGTTAGTGTTACGGTCTTACTCTCCTGTTATCAGCGGGATTTCTTTTGTCATTTTGTCTGTCTCAATCAGACAATTGGTGGGTGGAGTTAGTGCAAATAGCATTTGCCAACAAGGCGTGCTATTGGTGTAAATAGACACTCACGCGTTTTGATAATCTGGTCATTTATTTTTCTTCCCCGTTAAATCACCGCTTCGAGCCAGACGGGATGCATTTCCCATTTCTGACAGTAGATTGTGATTTAAGTTTCCCGACCAGCATGTTGAAGTGCCCCTATTATGCTATTTTAAAGTTTCCTAATTTTGTTGTGGAGCCTCCTACAACATGTTTACATGCATCAAAGGTAAAAAAAAAACTGTTTAATTTCCTCATAATACACATTTGCACATCATCACATTTTCAATGATCCTCAAACGACTCGTCAAATGAATCAATCCCTCTAAATTTCTCCTTTCCGCGAGCAACTGTGTTCTGATTGGCCAGACAGTTCAGTCTGTTGTGATTGGCCTACCGTGTACAGCGCGCGCGTCGAAAACAGAAACGCCCATTGCCATAACAACGTCAGCTCTGATTGTCCCGAGGCTTCCTACACCGCAAACTAAACACAGTAACGAGCGCAGTTGTCTAAGTGCAGCAGTCTTTGATTAGAAAATAAACTCAAAACAGAATCTCAGGAACAGGAACAAGGATCAGGAACAGATCAACCAACATAAAATGACGTAGAAGAACTGAAACCGACACAGGGCTTAAAAAGACAGCAAACTAGAGGGGTTAATTAACCCTTTAACTAAACACACCTGAACAGAACTAAACCAATCAGTGATCTTGGTGAAAAACAGACTGGAAAAGTGAGAGAACTTGGCTAATAAACAAACGGAAAACCAACCTAGAAACACAGACATGAATAGAACAGATCAAACTCAAACTCAAAACGTGTCAACCACTCACAGACACTGGTTTATAACACTAGGAAAACAGCCAGTCGCAGTGATGATGCAGATGTTATCATCATTCCTGTGATGTTATACTAAATATCAGATCTATTGAAATGCTGCTTGCCTGAACATATTAGAGGACCAGAACTAACTGTTGTGAAAATGCTTCATATATTAAATAATCATGTGCTAATGCCTGTTGTTGTGGAAAAACTCATGTATTTTTGTATTATGTCTAGTACAATCTGTACTAGATCACACATTTCCACTGTTGCACAGTAGGATAATACTCTCGTATTCTTATCTGTGCCCTGGGTTGATCTGTGTGTGTCTAATTGTGCTGTAAAATCCTAACCCTGAATGGTAGTAAGAAATCCTTCTGCCTTTTCTGGTAGTTTGTGACAGATGCAGTGTCAGTGGAGAGGCTTCTGGGTAAAGGGGCAGACATGAGCCGAGCCCAGCCTATAGAGTACTGCCTGGTGTGTGGAGATAAGGCCTCAGGTACACACACATCCAATGCCACATTACACAACATTACATATGAGAGAGGTTTATTATATTAGTCTCATTCTCACACTGTACGCGCAGACCGCCTGATGAGTGTTGCATGCATTTTCCTGCATTGCAAGCCAAATCGGATCCAAAGCACGCACATCCACAGCAAAGCAATATGTTGCTCAACTAAGGAATTGATCATTAATAACTAATTGCATTGCATTGCATTTTCCTGCATTGCAAGCCTAAATAGATTATAAAGAGCATAAGTGCCAATGGTTTCTATGATGTACTTGATGCTTACAATGCTTTTGGGAAACGCAGCCTAGGCCAGTTATAATCTTATTGGCTGGCTGAAAACAAAAGTTACAGAGAACGAACTAATCACTGGATTTGGCAAGTATGTGAGGTTCATACTGAATCTTTGAAAGATTTGTTTCTGTTTGGCCTAGTAAACTGTGCTTGATCATACATGCTTTTAGATGTCTATGCCTGATTTCAGGAGCAAGACAATAAAGATTTACATCACGCCTCAAAAGGTCATGCGAAAACAAAAGGACGTTTTGTTGGTCACTTTAAATGGCAATATCTAGTGCGCAATGATAAGGTTTGTCGACCCGAGTGTCACAATGTCATCTGCTGACGATTTAGTGGCAAAACAAGGAAGCGCCGTAGTTTTAATCAAATATTAACGAAATGATGGGATCAGGAGTTCGAAACCCTGCTCTGCTTCAGGTGCTTTTGTTTCATTTTAATTCATTTGACCATAACTATGTCCCTGGTATTTAGCAGGTATTAAGATGCGTTTTGTTCGATCGGATCACAAGTGGACGAGAGACACATTCCCGTTTACACCTGGTGTTTTAATCTGTCTCTTCTGTCCACTTTCAAACACTTCTGTCCTGATTTCTTCGAGCGGAGGGTCTATGGGTGAGTAAATGTTTGGGTTTGCGCAGATCTTTTAATGTAATGTACAATAAGCTCATATAATTTACATATAAACGCGACCGGAGACGACGGAGAAACACACGGACAACATCAGCTTTAGTTTCTGCTCTGACAGACGCTGTGTGTGTGTGTGTGTGTGTGTGTGTTAGACATCAGGAATGGAGAGAGAACATTGAGCTTGGTGTGTTTTTCATCTTCAACCCAAACTCTGGTCTTCAGTCGACAGTTTAAACCCCGTCTGGCTCTCGCTCTTCCCATAATGTTCCCGCATTACATCAGTAGCCGGAGAGAAGACGGCCTTTAGTGGCTGTTTGAACACACTCGATCACATGAGCGTTCACACTCCGAAAGCAATCCGGCCGAATGTGTTTTCAACTAACTCTGTGAGTGGAGGAAACTGGACGAGCTCAAAGCGTTTTAGACCCGTTTACTCCTGTATTTAGAGTCGTCCACTTGTGATCCGATCGAACAAAACACATCTTAATACCAGCTGTAAACAGGGCCAAACAATGTTTTTACATGTGAGTTTTGGATTATATTATGTATGTATATGATGTTTGATGTTTTTTTTTTTACACTGATGTCACTGTCTGATTTGTAAAAATCTAAATTATAGTAATTCTTTTCCCTGAAAGAACATAAAACAAACGTTGATCATGTATGTTTTATTACTTAGTTTTCAACAACAACAACAAAAAACACATTATTCAACAAGTTATCACCTTAATTTTTTGAATATATATAAAAATATATATATATCTTCAACGTTACATTTTTTTATATACCCTCACTCCAGTCCATTTTCCGTGAAGCTTAAAACACACACAATACTCAAAACCTTCATTGATGCGTCTCATCTCTGTGTGTGTTTGTGTGTTTGAAGGGAGGCATTACGGGGCAGTCAGCTGTGAAGGTTGTAAAGGCTTCTTCAAGCGAAGTGTGCGCAAGAGTTTGACATACAGCTGTCGCAGTGGCCAGGACTGTGTGGTCAACAAACACCACCGCAACCGCTGCCAGTTCTGCCGTCTCCGCAAATGCTTGGAGATGGGTATGAAGATGGAGTGTGAGTGTTTAAAACCAATTCAGACCACATGATCATGTGCCTGAGAGCATTAACTTATTTTTTAAGCCTTAACCATCAAAATAGTGTTGAGCTCATCTGAGGATCTGTGAACCGTTCTCAGAACTGGCCCATGTTTACAGAAATGTGAGGCAAACATTGATGTACAGTAACTGACTGTGTTTGAGGATTATGATACTACACAACC
This sequence comes from Tiaroga cobitis, assembly GCA_030578255.1. NCBI lineage: Eukaryota > Metazoa > Chordata > Actinopteri > Cypriniformes > Leuciscidae > Tiaroga > Tiaroga cobitis. The sequence continues at coordinate 4,716,576 of CM060598.1, read as the reverse complement.
TTCCCACAAACAAACATAGTACTTCACTGCCTTGGAGTTTTTTTCGAGCATATTGTTATCATGAAGAAATAAATTATGACTTTTGTAGTGCAAGAATACATTTTAAAGAGGACCTATTATGTCCCTTTTCAAAGTCTTGGTTTTGTTTTTGGGCTCTACTAGAATAGCTTGATTATTCTCCTCATATTCTCCATTGTTGCGGCTCCTCTCTTCCCAGTCTGTCAGTAACGCTCTGTTTACTTCCTGTCTCTATGAAGCCCCTCCTTCTGAAAAGCACACTGTGCTCTGATTGGTCGGCTGGATCAGTGTGCTGTGATTGGTCGAGCGCTTCGAGTATGTTTGGGAATGTCCCGCCCCTTCCCATAACCGCCAGTTTAACACACTACTAACTAACTCAACCAGGCCCCGCCCCTTTATTCTGCGCATGAGTTATTATAATGAGGAATATTGTGACGTGTTCGTTCCCGGAAGACACTCAAGACTACAATGGAGGCGTTTCAGGAGTTCAGAAACACTGACACTGATATTGAGAAGAACTGGCGCTTTTTCATGATCAAACAGCAACATCACACACTAAACACCGATGAACATGGGAAAAAAGCATAATAGGACCTCTTCAAAAATAAAATGGCACAAATGTATAGATTGTGGCTCCTTTGAATGTTTCATAATTGCGCAGTGAAATGACTTCGGTGCCTGAATCTCCTGACAGTGTGTTATATGTTACTCCCACAGCCGTACAGAGCGAGAGGAAACCCATCGATCTTCCCAGAGAAAAACCGGCCAACTGTGCAGCGTCCACTGAGAAAATCTACATCAGGAAAGACCTGCGAAGTCCCCTCATCGCAACACCAACCTTCATCTCTGAGAAAGACGCTTCACGGTGAGACCTGAATCCACAATTACAAACAATTTGCATGCTATACACCTGGCTTAAACCCGAGGGTTAGCTTCAAAACAAAGCTTACATGAAGAATGAAGGATTTAATGTGGTACTTCAATACAGCACAGTAGGTGTATTTATCTTATTTGACTACTTATTTCTCAGGCACACATTTTAAATGAAAGCATCTGCTAAATGAATACATGTGTTTTGATCATGATTTGATCCTCTGTGCAGGTCCAGGCTGTTGGACTCTGGGATGCTTGTCAATATCCAACAACCTTTAATACAGGCTGATGGCACATTACTATTAGCAACAGACAAAGTAAAAACATCTACGTTCTCTGTGTCTGTCAGTCTTTTCTTTGGGGTTTTTATTGCTGTGAAACCTAATCGTGTTCTTTTATTATGATTTTACATATTATAATCATTCAGATCAGCCTTATCTTTGTTTTTTTTTTCATGCTGAAATTATTTGTTGATCAGGCGGAGTCAGGACAGGGTGATCTGGGGACGCTGGCTAATGTGGTTTCGTCATTAGCAAACCTGAACGACTCGCTCAGTAACGGAGAATCGACAGACGCTCAGCTGGAGGATTCACCCAGTGAAATCACACGGTGTGTTATTAATGCAGACGATACACGTGTATGTGTTTACACAGTAAAGAGATGTCACCTCACACGGCAAAAAATGCTTTTCTTACTTAGTATTTTTGTCTTGTTTCCAGTACAAATATCGAAACATTCTTATATCAAGAAACAAATTTCTATCTTGTTTTCCCATAAAAAAAAATCTAAAGTGAGTTTTTGCTTAAAGCAAGCAGAATTATCTGGCAATGGGGTAAGAAAAATAATCTTGTTTACCATTTGAATTAAGATTATGCTTCTTACCCCATTGCCAGATAATTCTGCTTATTTTATGCAAAAACTCACTTCATTTAGATTTTTTTTTTTTTTTAGAAAACAAGATCTTTAAGATCTTTTTACTTATCTGGTAAATGCATATTGATTTAAGAATGTTTAGATATTTTTACTGGAAACAAGACAAAAATACTAAGTAAGAAAAGCATTTTTTGCGGTGCAAAATGAAAAATCAGTGTTTACTCAAAATGTTCACACAAAATGTTACCATTACGTATTTATTTATACACGCTTACTCCAGTTCCTTTGCTCTTTTGTCTATGTTTTTGGACTGACGTTGGATTTCTAAAGAGCTCATTTCTAACTGTACCATTAAAACAAGGTGAGAACGCATTAATGTTTGTGGTTGTTTCTGAGTGTGATGTGTTTGCCGTTGCAGTGCCTTCGACACGCTGGCTAAAGCCCTGAACTCCAGTGATGCGGCGGAGGGGCGGAGCTTGTCGCAGGTGGATGGGGGGGGCGGGGCTACAATACAGGTGATCAGCAGGGACCAGATCACACCGCTCATAGAAGTCGAGGGACCTCTGCTTACAGACACACACGTCAGCTTTAAGGTGTGTACGCAGCATTCTCACACTCTTTTGCTAACAGTCGAAATTAAATACAAAAAAGGTTACGCTTCATTTCGATAGTTCACTTTAGACATTTTAATAACTTTCCAACTACATGTCAACTAACTCTCAAAGGAGTATTAGTAGACTGTTAGCTTAGGGTTGTACTTGCTAAAATACAGTGTTAGCCGATATTAAACAGTCTTACTCTAATGACTGCTAGTTGACATGTAGGTTCAAAATTACTGATAGTTAGTAGAATGTCTAAAGTGTTATAAAAACTACTTTCTTAGTACATGTTCCAGATCTTCAATCCATTCGATCCATCAGTACAGTTCAAGAATAAAATGTATTTATGCAGGGCTTAAAAAGGTCGTAAATCAGAGCAGAAAGTCATAAAATCGTGGCATTAAATGTTGCATGCATAGAAAAAATGTATATCTTCCTCTGTATTTTTGTCCTGTTTTCCAATACAAACATCTAAACATCTTTAAATCAAGACTCATGTTCTTGAGACGCAAATGTAAAATGAAGTCTTCAAAAACTGTTGAGTTTCAGTTTATGCTTAAAACAAGAACACATATCTGTCAGTCTGTTCCTTTGATTTTAAAGCTGACTGTTCTTGTTTTAATCATAAACTCACTTCATTATTGATCAGTTTCCCAGAAAACAAGACTTCACATTTGATGTCGTTTTGTATCTCCAGTAAATGCATCTTGATTTGAGAATCTTTAGACGTTTGCACTGGAAAACAAGAAATACTGAGGAGAAGAGCATCACTTTAGTGCATTATGACCAGAAGCTTCAGTAAAAGTTATTTCTGTTTTCTAGTGGTTGAGAATCGCTCTCAAGCTACTCTTTTTGTCAAATGAATTAAAAAGTAACGGATATCAAACTCTGAAGTGCTGCTAATAAAACTCATTGTGTTTCTCCTTAGACGTTTACATTTAGAGAACATATTGACGCAAAATTCACTTTTGTAAACGATGAAAGAAACATGTTCTTATGGAGTGTGTTTGCTTGTTCTCTCTCTGTAGTTGACGATGCCAAGCCCGATGCCTGAGTATCTGAATGTGCACTACATCTGTGAGTCTGCGTCACGCCTGCTCTTCCTCTCCATGCACTGGGCGCGCTCTATCCCAGCATTCCTTGCTCTCGGGTGAGATTTATATCGCAGGGTTTCTCTCTATATTGTGCGTGCTATCTCTTAAGATTATGTCATTTCTCTCTCTCAATTCAATTAAAAATGGCTGTATGACTGTATGACTTTTTTAATGACTGTAAAAAATACAATATTGCCAAAGCTAGGAATTCATAGAATAATAATAAAAAACATCAAAATAATAGAAGAAAATATTATAATTTAACTTAAATTTAAATACATTTACTCTCTCTCTCTCTCTGTCTCTGTGTGTGTGTGTGTGTGTGTGTGCGTGCGCGTGCGTGCGTGTGTGTGTGTGTGCGTGCGTGCTTGCGTGTGTGTCTGTGTGTGTGCGTGCGTGCATGCGTGCGTGCGTGTGTGTGTGTGCGTGCGTGCATGTGTGTCTGTGTGTGTGTGTTTGTGCGTGCATGTCTGCGTGTGCGTGTGTGTGTGTGTGTTTGTGTAGGCAGGAGTGTAACACGGCTCTGGTACGAGCATGCTGGAATGAGTTGTTTATTCTGGGTTTGGGTCAGTGCGCTCAGATCATGAGTTTGTCGACTATTCTCGCTGCCATCGTCAATCATCTGCAGTCCAGTATCCAGGACGGTATGGTTCACTTAAACATAAACAATAACAATTATTTTCTGGATGCATACGGTAGGTCAAAAAGTGCAAAGTGAATTAAAAACAAATGACCAGGAGCAAACGTGTAGGCACATTGCTATCTTCAGTGCTCACTCTGCGACAAACATTCACCCTTTTGATGGTAAATAAGCAATTAGCTGAAATGAATGACCACAAGTTCATATTACAGGTATTCAATTATAACAAAAAAAGGAGTATTGCACATATTTTGTCATGCATGCCAATTATTAGACTCTCTTGGAGTTCCTCCACCTGTGATAGAGTTGTACTTGTGGTCATTAATTTCAGCTAATTGCTTATTTACCATCAAAAGGGTGAATGTTTGTCGCAGAGTGAGCACTGAAGATAGCAATGTGCCTACACGTTTGCTCCCGGTCATTTGCTTTGAATTCACTTTGCACTTTTTGACCTATGCAATCCAGAAAAAAAAAAAAAAAAACATTTTTGATAGACTTCTGTATAGTTTGTCCTGAATCTCTTTGGCTCTGGAGTTTTTATGGTCACTTTAGAGCGCAACAATTTCTTCTAGTTTACTGAAACATCAAGCCTGACATCCACAATCTTTACAGAGTGCTGGAGAATAGAGATATTAAACAGTTAATCCGCTTAACCAGGGCCATAACCACCATATACAGTGAGGGGGATAATAATTAGAAATGGCCACATTGTCCCCCAATATTTTATATTCTTGATGCTGCTCTTCTCCACTCCATTTGATATTAAGATGACAACCAGTTTTAAAAGTCATATTTTAGGCTGATTTCAGCGGTCTAACAGCGCTCATCAATGAAATAATTACTGAGATAGCCAATCAAATCAAAGGAGGCGGAGCTTACCGTTCACAGAAGATGAGTGCGAATCCCATCACAACGCTTTAGTTTTAATGGTGAAAGAGTGTTTGGTGAGATAGAAGTAGACTAACTATTTTACAAAAGAAATCTTCAACGACTGACAGTGATATCTAGTGGCGCAAGCTACCCAACTTTCAATAGTTTGTTTCAATAACATTTAAGCTGCAATAAATATGAACACAATTCCATTATCGAGAGAGTACATAGAAACCAGTAAAAATACTCCAGTAAAACAAAGTTTTAAAAAAAGTTTCAGTTGTCCAATATTCGCCAACATAATTTAATCTAGTAGATTGTACTATTTTTTATAGAATTGCAGTAATGCAAAGCAAACAAATTAAGTTTATAAGAGAAATACAATTTTGTTATGTAAATCTAGATAGATAGATAGATAGATAGATAGATACATAGAATAAATTCAGAATTTAGTGCACCTACTGCAGTTGCAATGGTAAATTTTGCCACACAGTTCAAACATTTACACTGAAAAGTTTAAGGAATTTCTATTTCCTGTTTCTTCACACTTTTTTCAAACTTACATATAGATCATAATATATGTGTATAATGGGTTAAAATGGTAAGTGTGTTCTTAAGAAACGTCTATAATGAACATATCTCCAGTATCTAAAATGGCTGATGTCAGGAGCATTGCAGGAATATGTTGCCTCTGTTAATGTGTTGATGAAACTGAACTGAACTAACAACGGATCTCCTCTCAGTAGACAAGCTATCGAGTGAACGCATTAAGCTAGTGATGGAGCACATATGGAAGCTGCAGGAGTTCTGCAACAGCATGGCGAAGCTACAGACGGACGGATACGAATACGCCTATTTGAAAGCCATCGTCCTCTTCAGTCCAGGTACGTGTGCTCACAGCTTTACTCAACCCTTGAGCATTTGAAGCAGTTGTAAGACGCTTATAAACTCTGTTTCTTCACAAGATCATCCAGGTTTGAGTAGCTGTGGCCAGATTGAAAAGTTCCAGGAAAAAGCGCAGATGGAGCTCCAGGATTATGTGCAAAAGACCTATCCTGATGATACCTACAGGTCTGCTCCATATTAGAGTGATATTCTGGGTGAAATGCCTCTTGTCTCAACAGCATTTGTGACATGCTGTCAGTCACCACAAGGATTTTAAAGTGCCCCAGTTATGCTGTTTTAAAGGCTCCTTATGTTGTTTCGAAATCTCCTAAAATAGGTTTGCATGCAAGCTAGGTGAAAAACACTTTCAGGCCACATCCACACGAAGCCAGAGCTTTCCCTATCCGATCTCTCTTCTTTTTTTTTCCTCGTTCTAAATTTTTTTCCGTAAACACGCCGTCGTCTCAAGAAATATATGCGTTCACACGAAACCGACTGAAACCGATGTGGTATACATGCCAGACCAGAATGTGGCGCTGTAGTTCTGCCACAGAGATACACTAAACAAGGAGAAGAGGACTTGGAGAATGCGATAACCTTGCGCTCTATACGAACCCCACACGACAGCAAGGCGAAGATGAAGATTGCTCACCGTAGTCGCTGCTCATCGCTTTAGTAAAGCCAATAGGCTCAGTATCTTCTGCAGCGCGAACACAAGCATATAGTCCGCCGTTGTTGTTGCTGTTACGTGTGACGTAGCGGTGTGTGTGACTATTGCTGACACGTGGTGTGATGACATCATCGTGTCACAAAATGTACGGATTGGCCGTACACACGAAAACGCAAGGGTGTGGGTTTCAGATTTATCCACTCTGGGACCCGGTTTCAGTGTCCCAAAACCCCGGATCCGTCTGGACGAAACGCCAATACGAAACAACATTTGTACGTTTACAGTTAAACGCGTCTCCGTGTGGACAGGGCCTCATTTTCTCATAATCTCCACTGCAGCTTCAGCTCTTTTCTCTCAGTGTCTGAAACGGTTCGATCAAGGATTCAGTCTCTCTAAGCTCCGCCTCTCTGAGAGCTGCTCTGCTCTGATTGGTCAGATGCAAACGCTCATTATCATATCTGAATCTCAGCTCTTGATCACAGTGATACGAACAGTAACGGTGTCGTGGGTTTCACCGTATCAATCTCATCAAAGTGGATTTGCTTTGTCAGCAGAAAACAGCGTCTTCTCGACACGAACAACACGAACCAAACTCTCCCAGTCTCAGATACACTAGTGTTTGAGGGCGGAGCTAAGAGACGCTGATCAGCCAATCAAGACCATAGGCGGGCATTATGCAAATTAGTTTCAGCATGAAGTGAGACTGAATTGCTGACGACTCGTTTCAGGCAGTTCAGAATCACTTCCTCCTTTTAGGAGAAAATAACTCCTTTTAGCTGTGGAACTTTGCAGATCTTTACGTTCACAAACCGCTTTATTACACACTACATGAAAAATAATATCTGAAAATGCATAATAGAGGCACTTTAACAGTTTTAAGGAAAAACATGCTTGCAATGCCCTTAAAGTGGGAATTTAGAATTGACTTACATCGAATTACTTTGTAAGAATATTCATCTAATCACGTTTTTTTCTTCGCTTTTTGGAAATATAACTTTTTAGTGTGGTTACTGACAACATGCTTCACTTGCTGTTCACAGAGCTGAGGTTGTGTTTCATTTAGGCTGCGTCTACGTTTATCCGGATACTTTTGAAACGCATATTCTTTCGTCCACACCAGGACAGCATTTTTATCCTGTAAAAACTGAGCTTTTCGGATGAAAGTGTGAAAAAATGTGGGGAAAAAATCAAAAATGCTGTTTGTAGTTTGGACTGTAAAAACGAAGTCACATGTTTAGTCATGTGACGCATATTATACCCATAGATATGTGTTTATACTGCTATGTGCTGTTTACTAAACAAATGCTACTTTAGACATTCTTCATATTACATTCCTACAGAGATGACAGAAATGTAATCGCAATTGCTGTCCTGCGTCAAAGAAGGTTTTAGACCAGACATGGCGTGGCAACCTGAACGCACCTTTGGTAATAACATGATCGTGGCTTTATTGAACTTTATTATGCCTGGCCTCTCGTATCATCTCAGTGAGCTTTTATGATGTTTCACACTTGCGCAGTAAGATGATTTGTGAAATGACAGTGTGGACACTGTAAAAAACGTGTTTCTTACTTAGTATTTTTGTCTTGTTTTCAGTCCAAATATGTAAAAATTCTTAAATCAAGAAGCATTTACTAGATAAGTAAAATCATGATATATATATATATACTACATATATCTTGTTTTCCAATAAAAAAAAATCTAAATTAAGTGAGTTTTGCCAAAAGATTGTTGTCCAGTGCAGAAAATATAAGTGTTCCCGTTTTGTTCTCTTTTGTTCCTGTTTCTATTGGACTTTTGAATGACAAGGACAAAGGCCTATGATTGTCTCTGGTTTGGACTGATTACTTAACATTATTTATTGCTCTATATTATAATTTTTATTTAGATTGATCTATTCTGTGATTGATTTAGAATTTATTTTAATTGTATTTATTTTTTCTTTTTAATGTCTTATTTTTATTCTGGAAATGCAGCATACACTGCGCCCAAGACAAATTTCCCCAATAAAGTATACAATAAGTAAAAAAAATTAAGATAAGTAAAGTCATGACATAGGAAATGATATCTTGTTTACTAAAAAAATCTAAATTAAGAGAGTTTTTGCTTAAAACAAGCAAAATGATCTGCCAATGGGGTAAGAAAATTAAATCATTTTTCATTTGAATTAAGATTATTTGTCTTACCCCATTGGCAGATCATTTTGCTTGTTTTAAGCACAAACTCACTTCATTTAGATATTTTTAGGAAACAAGATATCATTTCTTATGTTATAAGTAAATTTTTACTTATATTTTCTGCAGTGGACAACAATCTTTGGCAAAAAGAGAGTGTTTCGAAACGAAAATGGGATTTTCAGATATATCCGGATTAATGTAGGTGGTTTAATCTAAGGTTTTTAGCCTTAGGTGTTTGTTAATTGTCTGACGAGCTCTCATTAACTGCTGATTGATGTGGCAGGTTGGCCCGAATCCTGTTGCGTTTGCCAGCGTTGCGGTCGATGAGTTCCCATATAACCGAGGAGCTGTTTTTTACAGGCCTTATTGGCAACGTACCGATCGACAGCATCATCCCATATATCCTTAAAATGGAGACTGCGGACTACAACAGCCAAACGACAGGCCTCGCTGTGTGATCACACACACCTCCCATCACCCCTCGCATAGATCACATTACACCGAACCGACCAACAAGCTCTACCTCAAGAGGAGCTGCAACAGTGAAAGCCTTTCAGCGTGTGACCCTAGAAATATTGTGTTGTAGTTTACAGAAAGGTGCATTATGGGACTTTGAGTTCCAAAGACAGGACATTTGCCTCAAAAATCAAACAAATGCCTTTCTTTTTTGAAACCATAATTTAAAAACAGCACTTCATGATGATTCCAATGGATACAATCCAATTTTGTTTTTTATGACTTGTGAAAACAATATCTACAGCAATGGACTGTTGAACGATCCTTTCCCGTGGAAGACGCGATCCTCGATTGAATGTAACCGTTGGTATCAAGACATTTCTCTGGATCCCTAAATCTAGGTCACATTTTACAGTTCAGATCTGGTTTAATATTTCTCCATCATAATGCAGTTATTGATATGAATGGGAATATTGTGTTTCCCACAGCTCATTATTGTCACTTCTGCCGTCATGACAATCAGCTTCTCCTAAATATCCTTTATTTATTATTTCACTGAGTCCAACTCTAAAGTCCATGCAAATGTAGATGATTTCAGAAATCATCTGTGTTATTAAATGTCATATTTGATCTGTATCTTTATAGCATTCGACCGCTGCTGCCATGCACAAACGGTGTCGTTTCTCCTTTCAGATGTAATATATGCACAGCCATGATGGTTTAATGCAATTAGATTACTAACATGCCTTAATTTGCAGATCTTTAACATTTTGTCCTGGTTTATAGCGATTAAAATGCACTTATTTAACAGGATTTTTCTGAAACAGAGCTATATCCACCTAGGCTATATTCATTTGGGTTTAAAATCAGTAGCTTAAAAAGAAAAAGTAAATATACTTGAACTTCCAGACTATGTTAGCCTGACACAATATTGGTTTGCCACTTTTGTTTTTTATGATAAACCACACACTCCCACTGTGACATGGTAAAGCATGTCAGGTCAGTGTATAGGCTATTTAACCATTAACTCCATATTCTTGTGAGGTGAAATCTGCCCAAAATGTGCTTTGTGTATTTGAAAACCTACAGACTAACTAACTAAACTGGTGGTTTTGCATCGGCATGCTTTGCTTATGCAGCAAGACCATTTTGGGCTGAACTCTGAACATGTTTGAGTCTAAATAAATTTCTTGTGAATCAAGTAATAAAAAAAAAACATTACTATAAAGTGATTGCTGTTGAATAAAGCAGAAAGTAAACTTCATTTTTTTTACGCGTACGCAATCTCTCGCCTCGAGTTACAACCCATGTAAATATCTTTGTGTTATTTCATGTATATATAAGGACGTTTTAACCTCTTTGCACAATCTCTCGTCTATGTAGACCTCTATTGTCGCTGTAACTCGCATGCGTTCTGGTCTGTTCTGTTTATTATTATTATTATTATTTATCTGTTCAGTTTTTCTTCGATTACCTTGTGAATCGACGCCCTCAGGGCACAGTTGCCACCTTGTGGATAAACTACAAAAAATTAAAATTACGCGCATACTCTTCTGTACTCTCATTTATAAAACTGTGCGAAGGATCCTTACTAAAAGTGTACGTGCACCTACAAGCCAAAAATGGCGTACGGCAAGAAATATTCAGATTTATTATAAAACCTGTGCAAAATTCCCTTTATAATCCCAGTCAGAGGAAGATTGTGTTCACATGCGTATCTAACCCCGAAATAACCATATATGAGCTTATTAAGCCTTGTTTTACTCTGCATATCCTCATCTCCATATCATTTGCATATGCATATTCATCATGTTTAATGGTACTAGACATTAGGAAAATATGAGATATGGATATGCCGTCACTTTACATTGCTAAAAATCATTTAGTAGCCGATCCTTGCCTTGTTTTCGAATTAATAAATCAAATAGAATAAAATACCTTTCTTAAATTCATATCTTTTCCACTGGCCAAATAGTATTTTTAATTGCTTTATATTTTTAATAGAAACAGATAGGCCTTATTGTGCATTATTGATCATTATTGGCGTGTAAATATTCTGCTATTATCATGCGCTGAGCAAACATTAAAACACGGCATGCCACAGGAAAAGTGTTCAAAAGCATCACATCCACTACAAATATTTCTATTTATTAGAATATAATTAACTTCTCGGTAATGATTTCATGTAATTTAAGGTCTTAACTCGATTAATGAGAATGACGTGTTTAATCTGAATATGTATATCAGATGTAAAACAGTTTAAATCCTTCTTTTATTTATTTACACTGTTATTGTGAACATGCACTGTATTTATGATTAGGACTCATGATGAATATTACAGATGTTTTCCTTCATCAGTTCCTCATATCTCCATCGGTGTCGCCAAACGTCTCCGTCTCCAGCCGTACGCATGATCAGAGTACTTACAGACGCACATTCTCCCGTCAAGTTTAATAAATCACAACTTATCCATATATATATAACATTTATAAATGAAACCCCTAATGACGAAATTCGTGGCTTTGCGTACGCATAAAAAGTGAAGTATACTTTGGCCTTCTGATGTCCATTGGAAAGTATATAATTATAATAAAGAGAGTGTATTCACTTTGTAAATGAGCATACAAACATTGACATCAACTTTAATTATTAGCAATGTCAAAATGAATCTTTATAGCAATTGCTCAGTTCTGTTTCACATAAGGGTTTATCGTTGTTTTACAATTCATCGCTACTTGCTCTCATTGATTATGTCCAAAAGAAAAAAATATTTATTGTTTGAAAAGCATGACCCGTTTTTTTTATGCTTTTAGCACTGGCAGACAATAGTTTTAAACAAAACTGTGTGTGTATGTATGTTAAGATGCCTAAAGTTTTTGATTTCAACCATCAGTGACTGGTTTTTAGGTGTTGTAAATAATGCCATGTTGTAATTCTCTGTTTTCATCTGTCCGTGAGACGATAAGAAAAGCTGTGCATGAACTAGCTTATGAATTTTATTAAATTCTATACTGATGTGGAGTTTAAATGTTGTTGCTTGAAGGGGGGAAAGGATATTTACAGTGCATTTAGAAAGTATTCAGACCTTTTTATTTTAATATCTTACATTTTGCTATGCTGCAACCTTACACTTAAATGTTTTAAATTAATCTCGAGTTCATCCCTCGTAACAAGTGACAGCTAAAACCCAGATTTGTGATAACTTTGCTGTTTTTATAAAGTCCCCCTGTGGTGAAAATCCAGCTTTTAATGTTGTTTATGTGTCTATGTGGTGTTTTTTATACGCTTAAAGACAAACCATGTGTAAGTTCATAAGTCGACAGCATTGCTGAGTATTTTCTGCTTAAAACTGCAGTGAACCAAAGACAGTCTCAAAAACACGGTTTGAAATCGCTGGTGTTTCTGACGTCACAAACGACCTTGTAACCAATCAGGGTGTGTTTCCCATACAACGCCGTACCTCGCTCACTATCACAGTACGATGCATCGTTGAAGAAATCAACTAGCTAGTCACGACTGTTTCCCGAAACCGTATTGTCGCAAAGTGGTCGTCAAACCGAGTTGGTTTTTGATGTCACGCAGGTGCTGGAGTAATAACTACTTTTAATTAATCTGTGTGAGATCGAATTAATTCTAGATGTTTTGCTATAAATTACAGACATGCATCTGAGGTCTATGTCATATTTTTCTCAGTTATTTCCCTTTATTTCCAGATTCAATCATAGGCTCGTTCTAACGCACTAGAGCACGTTCACGCACGCGCACTCTTCAAAAAACGATGCTTTAAATCGCTTGAAAAACTAAAGCCCCTTTCACACAGAGATTCCGGAAAATACACGGATAATGTGTCCCGGGATCGTTTGATTTTGGTTCATTCACACTGCCAGTGATTTTCCGGAATCTGTGAGCGTGTTCACACACAACCCGTAAAGACACGTGACGTCAGGATGTGACGTGTAACGTACGCGTCGAAAACATTGTGGCACACATAGATATCCATAATTTAGGCTAGACCAGGGGTGCTCAATCCTGCTCCTGGCGATCGTCTGTCCTCCTCATCTCCAACCCTAATCAAACACACCTGAAGCAACCAATTAAGGTCTTTAGGATGCGTGATTTTTTTCCCAAACCACTTCAGTGGAAATCCCCCCTGCAGCTGATTCTAAAGTTTTCATTGGTCATGTCAATCACTGTACTGATTGCCTAGACCAAACACTGATCCCTAAACCTACCCGTCACTGTAACCTAAACCAATGAAATCGGCTGCAGGGCGGGATTTCCGCTGAAGTGGTTTGGGGGAAAAAATGCCTTTAGGATCGCTTGAAAATGAAAGGCAGGTGTGTTTGCTTAGGGTTGGAGATGAACTGTACAGGACAGTCGATCGGCAGGAGCAGGATTGGGCACCCCTGGGCTAGATGTCTTACGGCGGAGTCTCTATCGTCATCACCGTCGCCATCTTGTCACAGGCAAGCTGATGTAAGATGAGTGATCAGCACGAAAACAAATACGCTTATCTCGTTAAAATTTTGACGGATTTACAAACGGTTTGGTTTCTTACAAACGTTATTAACGTGGCTATAATTCTGGATGATTATTTATTTATACACTTATTATTCCATAAGTATGCAGTGTCATAACTGCATCTCTGACGTTTATAACAAACCAAACCGTTTGAAAATCGGTAGAAAATTGAGCAAGTTATGGTTTTTTAAAAAGTACATGCACCCTTAAAACAATGTTACAAGTGAGCGAGCTGCCTGTGACAAGATGGCCGCCAGGTGCTGACGTCTACCTCCTTTGGCCAGCCGCGCGGACGAGACATCTAGCCTTTATATAGATATCAATGGTGGCACAACCAAGGGGGTAATCCACCAGCCGGAAACTGAAGTCTCCCCGGGGGCCGCCATTGGCTAGCAAGCCTTCACCTGCTGTTAGCACTCCATTGACTCCCATTCATTTTGGCGTCACTTTGACAGCGAATAACTTTACATCTGAGGCGTTTAAAGACTCCATTTGTCCATTGTTTATTTCTAAAGAAACACGACAATGTATAAAAGGCTCCATTGCCTTGTATCTTACGTTATGGCCCCGTAGAAGCAGTTTTTGTAAAAATAGGCTAACGATTGCGTCATAACACGCCACTCTCTGTCACACACTAGAGAAATTACCGTATAGACAGGAGGAGAAGCTCGCGCGCAATCGGGGGGACGTGGAGGCATAAAGTCAAGGGAGAAGCCCATAGAGAGTTGTAAAGTTGCTCCTGCTGCTCATGGACAGCTAATACTCACGATCTCCGGCTCTGCAAGATCCGGAAGGGAATGATTCAGATTCCTCTCGGCACAGCTACTAGAAGGCTTACAGCTGTCAGACAGGTTTCTCACGTCACATCTCCGTCCTCAAGCTCAGTTTGAGCCGGCGCAGTCGCTCAGCCATCAGGAGGTCAGTGCTTCTAATTGACTTCACTTTTCTCCGTTGAAATCTATGGGGTCGCTGTGTCCCATTTCGTTTACTGTCTATGGGTACAACAGCGGAAGTTTGCATTTTCTTCTGGATTCGGTCGTACACTAACGTATCGCGTACCGTTCCGCAAGGCTGGCGAGCGATCTCAGCTTCAGCGCGGATGGTAAGGAGCTCCTGGTCTCTGCTTCATTCCAGTTTGCTGACATTTTTTCGTTCTTTCTTTGTTGATGACGAACACAAACTTTCTTCTAAGTCGCACGATAACTACGTCATTGCGATGTCACGTGCGTCATCACTACGACACACCCCTTACGGCATTGGTCCTGGCTTTTGTTCACACATGGCGCAATGTTACTAGGTCCCGATCCCGGCATCGATCAACGCGCTGTGTGAAAGGGGCTTGTATTCTAAATAAAAGATATAGATTGCACTGAATGTCAGATTGCTTATTTTGCTCAAGATAAGGAGCAAAATATTCGATCTCCACATGCCATGCAAACAAGAAACTCTGCTTCTAACCACAGCTCAAGATCTGTCGTTCCAAACACACCTGAAACAGCTAAACACACTCAGCGATGCTGTTTGCGAATGTTCGGAGGAACTATAGTCTTCGGGAAACACCGACTCGTTGAACTGCTGATAATGACAGAACTTGCAAACATGTTGGCTAACGATGCTTTCGGGAAACACGCCCCTCGTCAACGAGTGGATCTCTGAGCTGAGTGAGTGGAGGCGGGGTTCATTTGCATATTCATAGAACCGCGTATACTAAATGAGGCAAGGGTGTCGAGTTACATTCAAGATATTTCAAGGCATAAAGATTTTTATTCAGGGGAAAAAACTTTTAAATATGTAATTTTGGTGATCAAAGATTAGTTTTAAGGGATACTTTGCTATGACATTTGAAATTTATCTCAGTTTTATCCCATTTCTCTGGATCATCTTTCAAATGTTTCTACAGTTTGATTAGAGTCCACCTGTGAAGATTCAGTTGATTTTTCATGATTTGGACAGACACACGAGGCTGACGGCTCCAGGAACAGGGCTGGACACCTATAAACACACACCTGAAACAGCTAATTAAGGTCTTCAGAGGCCTGTTACATAAAGTGAAAATTGGGGATTACATTCCAAAACCTGACTAGAATTAATCTAACACACCAGTCGGGGCTAGGACCATTTCAATTCACGCAATCCCACTAATTTGACCCAGGTTGCGTCCGAAATTAGCCGAATAAGTAACTACTTCACGACTGCTACAAAAGTATGTTCTAAAAAAGTATGTAAAAAGTATGTAAGAATATAATCTGGACATAGGCTACTACATCCACCATGATGTCATAATCATGTGACTGTAATTCACAAATTGCAATTATTACATTATTTTGAATATTATTCAGTTTGTGCTGTCTCGGCTGCATTTTATTTCAAAGTGTATTTCACGCCTTATATTGATCCTTAATACTTTTTGGTACTTTTGTTTCGCAAAAAAACATGACCTATTTAATAATGTAATTGATTGTGAATGGATTTATTTAGTTTAGTCTGTAAAAACCAAAACCCTACTGATTGTTCGCTCCTCTAGGCGGCGCGTGTATCTGACGTCATCAATAAGCGCGAGACTGGAGCAGCATGAGCCGATGTGTTGGGATCACGTCTGTGGATCATCAGTGTTACGCAAATAAATCATATAATCATGCCGATGAAGGGAAGATTCCCCATACGGAGGACGCTGGAGTATCTGCAGAAAGGAGAAATTGTGTTTAAAAAATCTGTGAAGATTATGACTGTCAATTACAACACGCATGGAGATCTGAGTGAAGGAGCAAGGTCAGAACAACAACATCAACAACCGCTGACTTTATCTGCCAGAAAGGTCTCATTGAAAGAGTGTTAATCGTTTTCACAGTCAGTATGTCGGATAAAATACTATTTGTGTTGTGTAATCTCGGAAGAAGATTAAATATATGAGGATTGAAGGTTAAAAACATGACAGATGTTTCAAAGTCACTCGTGTTTAATGTTAATGTATTTGACAGGAAGTTTGTGTTCTTCAACATTCCTCAAATCCAGTACAAAAACCCCTGGGTTCAAATAATGATGTTTAAAAACACGACGCCATCCCCTTTCCTGCGGTTTTACCTCGGTAAGTGTTTGACTCTCAGGCTGTTTTCTGATCGGCTTGATCGTCTAACTTCTGCCTCTGTTCAGATGATGGAGAGCAAGTGCTGGTGGATGTAGAAGGAAAGCATCATCAAGAAATCACACACCATGTGAAGAAGATCCTTGGCAAGCCGGCGTAAGTAGCAGAGCATGATGTGCTGTAAAGTCCCCATGAGATCAAACTCGCGTCACGCTTTAAATTAGCTGTGTTTCACTACTTTCCCGTAGGAAAATCTTGAAGGGAACGGCGGAGAATTAGGCTACATCCACACTAAGCCAAAGCTTTCCCTATCCGATGTTTCTTTTCCTCGTTTAAAAAAAAAAGTCCGTAAACACTGCGGCGTCTCGAAAAATATCTGCGTACACACGAAACCACTGAAACTGACTAAAAACGATGTACCGTAAAACTTCAAATAATAGCCGAGTCCCAAATAGACGCCTGTCTCTTTTACACGCCTGGTGTGGCTGCAGGTTTGGGTAAATAAAGGCCGGTCTCAAATAGAGGCCGGGTCTGTTTTTTAGTTTCGGGTTGTATTTAATCCTCTAAAACCGTCAGATCGTCCGCTTTTTCGCGGCCGCCAAAGCAATTTTTTGTCCCTCCAAAGCTTTTTTTGATCGATGAGTGATGTAGAATAGAATGACTGCTGCGCTTGACAGGGCGCGTTACGAGCAGAGAGAGAGAGAGAGAGAGAGAGAGAGAGAGAGAGAGAGAGAGAGAGAGAGAGAGAGAGAGCGCGCGCGCCCCGGCCGCGCGCGCGCACTCTCACATCTTCAAACAACACGAGCGCTGTCTTGCTCTCTCTCCCTCGCGCATATTAATCAAAATCAATTGACGACGCGACAGTAAAAGGTTGGAAGACCGCAGTTTAACGTGGAGCATTTGGAGATTTTTATAGATTAGAGACATACACTCAATGACCAACATCTCAACACTAAATTATAAAGGCCTGACTCATATAGACGCCTGTCTCAAATACAAGCCGGTGCAATTCGACGGTTTGGGAAAATAAAAGCCCGGGCTACTATTTGAAGTTTTACGGTAGTATACATCCCAGACCAGTATGTGGCGCTGTAATTCTGCCATAGAGATACACTAATAATGCGAGAAGAAGACTTAAAGCATGCGCATAAAACCTTGCGCGCTGTAGGCTACTATATAGACAGTAAAATAAATACTAGGCTATACAATAATATTAGGCACAGTTGCTTTTTTTCTTTTTTACCAAGAACTTTATTGAACAACCATAAATTGCCTGGTACAAAATAGGGAGTCACGATATTCAATTAGTTAGCGGACTCCGAAAGCTTGCCACAAAGAACCGGCAAAAGTAACGGATGTGTTAAATATGGACATTTTAATTGTTTATTAATAAACTAGTGTTTTCTGTGTCATTCTTGACTGAAAAGAGGAAGTTGACGAAGTTGCTGACTCGCCACTTCGCAGTATTGTGAACGCGCCTATGGAGTAGGCTAATGCACTTCATACGGAGGCTATAAGAGAGAGTTATCTGTTTCTTTTCGTCTTGAATTGTTGTTCGATGTTGTTTAAACGTAGACATTTCAAGCTTTCTATATGTTTCTGAGTTTGGGTTCATTTATGAGACGAGCTCCAGTTCACGAGCAATGGCAGTTATATCGCGCCGGGGCGTCCATGTCCTGATTATATTGTCTGCTATAGCCTGTATTTGCTTCTTATTTATTAAATCCAGGTAACTGGTTGATGAAACACTGATTAAAATTAAGATACAATTTATACAAAATGAAATTCACTTTAAAGAAAGGCTTTATACAAAACAAAACTTAATGAAGTGGTCAAAATTAGGTCTCCCGATATATTGCGCATCTTATTACTCATGCATGCGGTTCACTTTTCATAATCAACAAAGATTAAATAAAAAAATAACATATTTAAACATAAATATTAAACTAAATACATTTCTTTAATGGCTACAACACGGCCTACAATAACCTACAGAGAAATGTCGGAGTGGAAGATTACAGGGGTGCGTTTTTTTTTTGAATATCGTAATAATCAAATAATTCCCAACGATCGTCGAATATTATTTTTGCTTTAAATCCCCTTCCCTACAAAATACGACATGTCTTATTCGGACAACAGACCAGCACCATAGCATACGAAAGAAAGTATAGGCCTAAAAAAATTAATGAAATAAAAATACATTCAAGTAAATAATAAATAAAGGAATACAAGAGGCTCAGTAGTTTCGCAGCATTATATTATTATTATTATACAAGCAGTTCGGCAGTTGTTGCCGTTACGTGACTGTCTGACTAGTCGACACGTGGGGTGATGACATCATCGTTTCACAAGATATACGGATTGGCCGTACACACGAAAACGCAAGGGTGTCGTTTTCAGATTTATCCACTCTGGGACCCGGTTTAAAAAAAAACAGTGTTTCAGTGTCCCAAAACCCCGGATCCGTCTGGACGAAACGCCAATACGACAAAAAAAAGGTACGTATACAGCTAAACTCGTCTCCGTGTGGACGGGGCCTTAGACTTCCGGGTCCTGACGTCATCCCTCTACTAGCACTGCTCTTGGTAGATCGTGTTGGTAATTATGGAAATTATTTGGTTGCATCTGTGGTTTAATTTGCACGTCAATCACACGCAGAACGCTCCACTCCCATCACGCTTTTATGGGATTTGGCGCTCACGCTAATTTGCCGCCTTTAGTAAATCAGAGTGTCTATTTACACTTGAGGTGTAACGGTTCTTGGGAAAAAACTAACTGTGCCGTTCTCCACCCATGGTTCGGCACCCACGGCGCATCTATAATATGGTTTATTGAAAATAACACAGACAGACAGAGTTCGGCTAATGTATGTTTCTGTCGATGGACACATTTTGTTAACTTTGTTCATTCAATGCGAGAGTCGTGTGCTCAAACATGACCAGTCATTTACTCCGTCATCAGCCGGGTGTTGATAGTGCGCAGACGCAGGAGAGACTGAACTGCACACGCTGCTATCTGCGTTTAAACTAAACCCATTTAAACCGTGCTAATTTAAAGGAATCCTTCAGGATTTAGCATTAAGCTTTGTATTAGTAGAAAACCTGTAGTATTTTCGAATTACCGTGCTTTCCCCCCTCATATCCCCCTGAGACGAGAGATTTATGTATTTTTTTGTCTGGAAAAAATCCTCCGATGACGTAAAAATCGTCATTTTGCGTCATCGGAGGATTTTTTGGCCAGAGGCTAAAGACTACAGCCAGTAGTAGGATCTGTCCCGCATGTCCTCAGCCCGCCCATAGAGGGGGGGATCTCACTCACAGAACGCACACATAGTGTCAGATATCTTTTTTTGGAAGCTAAGCTAGCAGGCTCTTGTTCTGTGGAGAAAGCTGAGTAGTAGGGGTTACCATTCATCCTCTTTTTCCCGGACATGTCCGGCCGTCGAGATCGTACAAAATGTCCGGGATTCAGCTTTTGCTTTCTGCAGTCGCCATTCATTGTTTACATGCACAGCTTTTGTTTCAATCTAACTGAATTAATTCCGATTGGTGAATCTGAATGTTGTGTTTACATGAACGCTAAACAAGTGATCGGTTGATGTGCGTTTTAACATTGCTAAGAAAATTCCCGCTCCTCCGTGAGAGATACGAGACCGGTGCGTCTCACAGGTGTCGCTCATCAGTAATCACGGCCTCGCGCCGTTCTCCCGCGGCCCTCACTCGTCCTCTCGCCACAGTAAACATGATGAATGGCGACTGTAGAACGAAAAAGCCGAATCCCGGACATTTTGGGTGATCTCGAAATCCCGGGCAGACTCATCACGGAGACTCACTAGTAGCCTAGACTTGTTGTTTAACTACTGCGCTCTGTTACCGGTAGGCGTGGCCTCCTAGGACAGCGAAGCAAGTGCATTCTGGGAGTTGTTGTCTTTCATCCACATAAGCCAAAAATACATTTTCTGGCTTTTCTCAGTCTAGAAAGCTCCAAATTCAAAAATAATTTCACATTTCTTCTACATAAATGACCCATTTTAAACACACATTCATCTTTCCAGAGGTGAAGTATCCCTTTAAACATTCAAGAGCAAATCAGAGGATGCAAATAAGAACTGGCGTGCGCTGTGAGAAGATTAATGTGCACTCATCTGAAGTCCTGCACTTCAACAGA
The DNA here is from genome assembly GCA_030578255.1 of Tiaroga cobitis. Taxonomy (NCBI): domain Eukaryota; kingdom Metazoa; phylum Chordata; class Actinopteri; order Cypriniformes; family Leuciscidae; genus Tiaroga; species Tiaroga cobitis. The sequence continues at coordinate 4,695,651 of CM060598.1, read as the reverse complement.
CAAATTCACACAAAAATGACATCAACATGCCAGCCTTGAGTATCTTAGCAGTCGGTTACGTCTTAAAGTCCCTGTAAAGTCAAAATTAAGTATGTGTTCTGAGTTTGTCACACCACAGAAAACTGTGTTATTAGCCACCCAGTCAAATTTGAATGATAAAAAAAGCGGCAAGTACATAAAATAAGCTATCAAAATCTTGAAAAAGTGAGCATTATTCTCTGCTTTCAAATGCTGGGGGCGTGTCTGCTGGGGGCGTGTCCGCTGGGGGCGTGTCTGCTGGGGGCGTGTCCGCTGGGGGCGTGTCTGCTGGGGGCGTGTCCGCTGGCTGCGCTGAAGCCACGCCCACTCGCGGGAAAGCTGCCGACGGGGTAATATTAGGTGATCCTGCTTTCGGTACGGGGAGAGGAAGGCCGAGGCGGGTGACAGTCGGTTCGGCCCCATTCACCAGTAACAGCGGATTATCAGTGAATCCCAGTTGTCTCAGACGACAGTTTATAAAACTATCCCGTGTAAAATGATCACTACAGAGGCGGGTGTTGGCGGTGATCCTCAGCTCTCCATCAAGGTTGGCTCTTCACAAAATTAATCCACCTCTTCTTGATGTGAACGTTTTAAGGAAATTTAAATAAAGACACCGATCTGTTTTGTACATGATCGCATCCAGGTAGTAGCCTACGCATTTCCGTGTCGAAGGCATAGCTAGCTAAACAGTAGGCTGTAGTTACTAATAGTACTGACAGCAACTCGCGATTGAGCGGCGAACTGATGTGAATGTGCTCTATTGTTAGGGGAGGGGCCAGCCTCAGTGCGTCATCAAGTAGGGGCGTGTCCACGAGCTCAGTGGCCTCAGTGCGTCATCAAGTAGGGGCGTGTCCAGGAGCTCAGAGGCTCCAGTGCGTCATCAATTAGGGGCGTGTCCACGAGCTCAGGGGCTCCAGTGCGTCATCAAGTAGGGGCGTGTCCATGAGCTCAGGGGCTCCAGTGCGTCATCAAGTAGGGGCGTGTCCATGAGCTCAGGGGCTCCAGTGCGTCATCAAGTAGGGGCGTGTCCACGAGCTCAGGGGCTCCAGTGCGTCATCAAGTAGGGGCGTGTCCATGAGCTCAGGGGCTCCAGTGCGTCATCAAGTAGGGGCGTGTCCACGAGCTCAGGGGCTCCAGTGCGTCATCAAGTAGCGGCGTGTCCACGAGCTCAGGGGCTCCAGTGTGTCATCAAGTAGGGGCGTGTCCACGAGCTCAGAGGCTCCAGTGTGTCATCAAGTAGGGGCGTGTCCACGAGCTCAGGGGCTCCAGTGTGTCATCAAGTAGGGGCGTGTCCACGAGCTCAGGGGCTCCAGTGCGTCATCAAGTAGGGGCGTGTCCACGAGTTTAGGGGCTCCAGTGCGTCATCAAGTAGGGGCGTGTCCACGAGCTCAGGGTCTCCAGTGCGTCATCAAGTAGGGGCGTGTCCATGAGCTCAGGGGCTCCAGTGCGTCATCAAGTAGGGGCGTGTCCACGAGCTCAGGGTCTCCAGTGCGTCATCAAGTAGGGGCGTGTCCATAAACTCAGGGGCTCCAGTGCGTCATCAAGTAGGGGCGTGTCCATGAGCTCAGGGGCTCCAGTGTGTCATCAAGTAGGGGCGTGTCCACGAGCTCAGGGGCTCCAGTGCGTCATCAAGTAGGGGCGTGTCCATGAGCTCAGGGGCTCCAGTGCGTCATCAAGTAGGGGCGTGTCCACGAGCTCAGAGGCTCCAGTGTGTCATCAAGTAGGGGCGTGTTCACGAGCTCAGGGGCTCCAGTGTGTCATCAAGTAGGGGCGTGTCCACGAGCTCAGGGGCTCCAGTGCGTCATCAAGTAGGGGCGTGTCCACGAGCTCAGGGGCTCCAGTGCGTCATCAAGTAGGGGCGTGTCCACGAGCTCAGGGGCTCCAGTGTGTCATCAAGTAGGGGCGTGTCCACGAGCTCAGGGGCTCCAGTGCGTCATCAAGTAGGGGCGTGTCCACGAGCTCAGGGGCTCCAGTGCGTCATCAAGTAGGGGCGTGTCCACGAGCTCAGAGGCTCCAGTGTGTCATCAAGTAGGGGCGTGTTCACGAGCTCAGGGGCTCCAGTGTGTCATCAAGTAGGGGCGTGTCCATGAGCTCAGGGGCTCCAGTGCGTCATCAAGTAGGGGCGTGTCCACGAGCTCAGAGGCTCCAGTGTGTCATCAAGTAGGGGCGTGTGCACGAGCTCAGGGTCTCCAGTGCGTCATCAAGTAGGGGCGTGTCCATGAGCTCAGGGGCTCCAGTGCGTCATCAAATAGGGGCGTGTCCACGAGCTCAGGGTCTCCAGTGCGTCATCAAGTAGGGGCGTGTCCATGAGCTCAGGGGCTCCAGTGCGTCATCAAGTAGGGGCGTGTCCACGAGCTCAGGGGCTCCAGTGTGTCATCAAGTAGGGGCGTGTCCACGAGCTCAGGGGCTCCAGTGTGTCATCAAGTAGGGGCGTGTCCATGAGCTCAGGGGCTCCAGTGCGTCATCAAGTAGGGGCGTGTCCATGAGCTCAGGGGCTCCAGTGTGTCATCAAGTAGGGGCGTGTCCACGAGCTCAGGGGCTCCAGTGCGTCATCAAGCCCTGTTTTAGCCCCGCCCAAAATATCCGGAAAATAGCAAAGGTGAAAAACTGTTTAACGGTCTAACTCCGCATTTCAGTACTTCACAGTTCACAGTCTTTGTAATATGTTTTAGCAATACATGCCTAACATTTATAATGGGTTTAGATTTTTTTTACAGGGACTTTAAGTGAATGAAACAGTCGAGGCGTGTGTATCGATTTATTGGATCCGTGCATTATATCTTAAACTGACAGCAGCCTAATATTCCTGTCTGTATTTTTAATGTAAATGAAACAAACAAAAGACAAGGAAATCACTCACTGCTCTTGATTTAATAGCTTTTGTAACTTTAATAAGGATTCATCTTTAATTTATACAGTCAAAAATGCAGTGTTATTTTACATTTGATTACTTTATTCAATTTCTGTAATGTTATGGCGCTTTTCCACTACACAGTACCAGCTCGGCTCGACTCGACTCGACTCGCCTTTGTTTGCTTTTCCACTGTGTAAAAGTTGTACCTGTACCTGCTTTCGGGTACTTTTTTTCGTACCACCTCCGGCGAGGTTCTAAGCGAGCTAAGGCGATACTAAAATGTGACGTGAAAACAATGCCGACTGCTGATTGGTCACAGAGAATCTGCGTCATCATTGCACGCGCCAGATGGAGTATCCAGAATAAATAACCCCGCCATTTTTAAATAGTTTGGCCAGAGATAGTTACTAAACTTACTACTATTATTATGGCAACTCGGAAGAATACGCCGTGGTCAAACGAGGAGGTGCAGACATTCCTTTGTTTGGTTGCCGAAGAGAGGATCCAGCGAGAGCTTGATGGGGCAACGAGGAACGAAAGGCGTCGCTATGACGACCGGGTACTATTTGTGGCGGTACTTTCTGCAATGGAAAACGGAGCGAAAAGCGAGCCGAGTCGAGCCGAGCTGAGGCGAGCCGAGTCGAGTCGAGCTGGTACTGGTAATGGAAAAGCGCCATTAGACCTACCTACTTTATTTTATTTGTATCTTTTCTCCTGACAAACTAAAATACGTAAATTACATTTGTATGTATTCTAAATAAAAGACACAGGTTGCACTGAATGTCAGATTTCTTATTTTACTCAAAAAAAGGATTTATTGAGTCCACATGTCATGCAAACTATAAACTCTGCTTCTATCCACAGCTCGAGATCTGTCGCTCACACACACACCTCTGCGGCGCTGTTTGCGAATGTTCGTTGGAACTATAGTTTCGGGAAACACCGACTCGTTGAACTGATGATAATGACAGAACTTGCGACCATAGTTGGCTAACGATGTACACACCCCTGATCACATTGACCACAAAATGCCATAATATAGTGAGATATAATGTGCCTGTGCGCTGCTCACCCGCTTCTGTCTTTCTTCCACAGTCAAGTTCTCGAAGCTGAAGCTCTGGCTAAGATGGAGTTGTCAAACCCCGCTAACTTCGGGCACAAGAAATATTTCCTGCGGGAGTGTATGAGTGAAGTGGACGGTCAAGTTCCTCATCCCGGTCTTGTCCCGCTTCCCAAAGAGATGACGGGCAAATACAGGGCCAAACTGGCTGCGACATCCGACGACTGAAAACCGCTACAGTGACAAACGCTTTGGACTCTGGAAGAAAAATCTTAACTAAACTAATGTGTTGTTGGTGAGTGAACGTGATTTTGTAAGTTTAACCCATTAGGGAAACTGTGGTGGACTATGGAAATCAGACGTGCAAAACAACGTGTTAAAATAAATACTTTCTGACCACATTTTCTAGCCGTAGTTTGTTTACGCTCTTGCCCTTTTCAATGACATCATCACACACATCGTTAGCGACGGCAAGCGATGATTGGATGATTTTAGAAGTTAAAATTGCATAAAAATATCATGTAGTCTAAACAATATATACATATTGTTTGTTGCAACTGGATCTGCCTTGGGAAAAAATCAGCAGTGATTGATTTGATGTAAGAGTTGCACTTTAATGTTTAATTGGTGAGTGAACATGATTTTGTAAGTTTAACCCATTGGCTAAACTGTGATGGACTATGGAAAGCAGACTTAAACTTGCAACAAAAAAAAGAATACTTTCTGACCACATTTTCATTCAGTCGGTTTTATTAATTATTAGTGTTACATTTATGATTCCTGATATTGCTCGGTGTAAACGCACAACATTATCCAAAAGCAAATGGACAGGTTGTTAATATTTCTCACAAATATGTTGCTCTGTTGACAAAAAAACATGAGTAATCACAAAAAGCATTTCATTCAGCAACTCCATGCTAGTGTGTTCTCATACCGTATTCTAATGGAAAATCAAAAGAAATTAATCTGTTTTCTTCAATCACAGTGTATATTCTGTAGAGGAAAGCCTTGACGAGTTCATGTAAGTTAATACACGACAGCGTTGATGTGTTTGTGATGGGTACAGTGAACCATTCAATGAAGGATTATTAAAACATGCATGTAAAACAGGAGATTTAAGCATATCAATGGAGGAGGAAACTCTAATGACTCTAAACAAGTTCAACTCTAGCTTTCTGGATGTGTCCGTATAAGTGCTAAATCATTTAGGTGCAACAGAAATCAGTATATAAATAGAAAAAGTTATAAACAGATCTAAATTACAAACATCCAAGATATCCGACATTGATTGGACAAATCAAATTTTGTGTTCCAAACGACAAAGAAACAGAATTGCCATCAGTCACCGATGTTTCCGAGATAAAAACACAGGATTTCTATTTAGTGCTTATCCATTAGATCGATAACATGAGAAAATGATTCAAAGTTGCAGGTATTCAAGAAAAACTGAAATAAAAGTAGCTTTGTGCACGAAATACTGACTTTGTTGAACAGAAAACGCTTTACTTTAGATACTTCAAACAACTTTGCATAAAAACCTACCCATTTATATGACTTGAAACTACCTATTAAATGGAAAATAACACTTAAGGTTTTGTTCGCATAAAACATGAATTTGAATATTTACCGATGCTTTTTTTAGAATTTATTAAATTGCCAATTTAAGTTGATGCAATTTGTTTACAATTCTATGCTTTTGTGTTTCTCATGCACAGAAAATTCTCATTTGTTTTACATTTGTCTAGTGCATCAATAGCATGTTTGTATGGAAGCTTGTTTCCGCAAACACAGAATAAAACATTTTAAAAGATAACTGCAAGTTTACATCTCGCAATTCTGACTTTTTTTCTCGCAATTGTGACTTTATATCACGTGATTGTGACTATATCTCGCAATTGTGACTTTATATCTTGCAATTGTTACTATATCTCGCAATTGTGACTTTATATCACGCAATTGTGACTATCACGCAATTGTGACTTTATATCACGCAATTGTGACTATCACGCAATTGTGACTTTATATCACGCAATTGTGACTTTATATCACGCAATTGTGACTTTATATCACGCAATTGTGACTATCACGCAATTGTGACTTTATATCACGCAATTGTGACTTTATATCACGCAATTGTGACTTTATATCACGCAATTGTGACTTTATATCACGCAATTGTGACTTTATATCACGCAATTGTGACTTTATCACGCAAACTTTATATCACGCAATTGTGACTTTATATCTCGCAATTGTGACTATCACGCAATTGTGACTATCACGCAATTGTGACTATCACGCAATTGTGACTATCACGCAATTGTGACTTTATATCACGCAATTGCGAGTTTAATATCACACAATTCTGACTTTAACACAATTGCGTGATATATCTTGCAATTCTGACTTTATAAACTCGCAATTGTGTTTGAAACGTCAGAATTGCGAGTTATAAAGTCAGAATTGTGTGGAAAAAGTCGCAATTACCTTTTTCATTTTGTGTCGGAAACAAGCTTCCATGTGTTTGTAACTGAAAACAAAAGTTTTTTTTGTTGAGTTTGCGTGGTCCGCTACTGTTTTCTCTTCTGCTGTTGTAGTGTGCGTTGCAGCTCCTTCAGGTTCTCCGACAGAAGCTCCACCTCATCCGAACGTCCGCTCAGCTTAGCGTCGAATATATACGCTCGGATATTGTCAATCTGTTGCAGCAGCAGCTCTTCCTCAATCGTGTCGTCATCATCATCTTCATCGAACGGGTTGTTTGACGCGGCTGGAATCTCGTCGGAAACCTCTTTGAAAGGGTTCCCATCTTCACAATCTTCTTCAAAGGGATTTCTAGGCGACTTTGCTTTCCCAGCATCTTCCTCTTCATCATCATCACCATCCTCATCCTCAAATGGGTTGTACTGTTTCTTTCCATTGGCCGTCTGAGAGTTTGAAGGTTTTTCCTCGACCTCTTCGAACGGGTTTCTGGCTGGTGTGTGTTTTTCTGTGTGTGTGTCCAGCAGATTTGGGCTTCCGATGGAGCGCTCGTCTTCCTCGTCTTCTCTCCTCTGGTTCTGTTCTCTGTCTCTGAAGTCTGAGGAGGTTTTAGTGTGTGTTCTGTGCTCCAGCTCTCTCTGCTGTAGATGTTGGATCTGGCTCTGCTGGAGGTCGGTCTCCTCAGCCAGTCTCTGTGAGAGTCTGATGGCTCGACTGGTCTGCTGAGTGTCGAACTCGTCCTGAAGTTGCCTGAGGTTCTCCTCCAGCATGGCCACCTCGTCGCTGCGGTTTGCGGAGCGAGCCTGGCGTAAGAACGACTCGATGTTGTTGATCTGCTGCAGAAGCGGGTCGTCCAGCTCCGAGCGAGTGTGTAGCGTGTCTGACTGCGGGAGCCAGCCGGCAGCTTTGGTCATGCGTGGACCGGGAACATCACCGTTTGTGCTGAGGGCCGGGCGGTTCTTCTCGTTTTCCAATCGACGCTTCTGTGCCTCTAAGCCTGCCTATGTTACGCAAGACAAGAATAGAGTTACAATGCGCTTTACGCCAAACGTCACATGAACAGCATTTTCAATTTTAATATCCGAATGTTAGTGAGAAGAAAATTTAAAAAATGTTTTATGTCAATCTAGAGAAGATATTTTGAGGACGTCGGCCATAGATATCCATAATAAAGGCTAGATGTCTCGTCCGCGCGGCTGGCCAATGGAGCTCGACGTCAGCACCTGGCGGCCATCTTGTCACAGGCAGCTCGCTCACTCATAACATTGTGTTAATGGTGCATGTACTTTTTAAATAACCATAACTTGCTAAATTTTCTACCGATTTTCAAACTGTTTGGTTTGTTATAAATGTCAGAGATATAGTTATGACACTGCATACTTATGGAATAACAATTGTATCAATAAATAATCATCCAGAATTATAGCCACGTTAATAACGTTTGTAAGAAACCAAACCAAACCGTTTGTAAATCCGTCAAGTATTTGTGTTCGTGCTGATCACTCATCTTACATCAGGCACCACAGAGCCCGCCAGAAAGCCTGCCTGTGACAAGATGGCCGCCGGTGATGACGATAGAGACTCCGCCGTAAGACATCTAGCCTTTATTATGGATATCTATGGCGTCGGCAACCAAAGAGTTGATGGACCCCATTGACTTCCATACTAGGAAAAAAATATATACTATGGAAGTCAAAGGAGTCCATTAACCCTTTGGTTGCCGACGTTCCTCAAAATATCTTCCTTTGTGTTCAGCAGAAGAGAGAAACTCGTACAGGTTTGAAACGACTTGAGGGAGAGTAAATGATGACAGGATTTTCATTTTGATTTTCAACTCCTCTGGTTCTCTTCTGTCATTTTTGACTTCATTGGAATGGTGCGAAACTTGGTAAAGGTTTTGGGACTTGCAGTGTGAAGAAAAAAGATGTGTTTTTATGGAATATTGTAGTATTTATTAGAAATGATTTATCCATGTACATCCTATTTTTATTAATGTTCCTGGTAATGTTGAATCAGAATAAGTTCCTCTTGCAGCATCTCTTCTTTTCTCTGATTTGGGCGGGGCTATAACCTGTCACTCACATGACATCAGCCAATAGCAAACCACAACCATCCAATCAAAATCAAGCCCCACCCACATTTGTTCTTGTTCCAGAAGCGTTTTACTTGGAAATATGCAACAATAGAGAAGCTCAACCATTTTTAAGTTATCAAATAAAGAATACCTGATCAGCAAACTGTATGACTAAGATTATCAGATGCTGTCCTCTCACCTGTCTCTCCTGCTGAGCTCTTTTCTCCAGCTCCTCTCTTCTCTTCTCTTTAAGCTCCTCGTGTTTCTCCTTGGTGGGGAGGGACGTCAGACCCAACAGTTTCTCCTATGGGATGCAAGAAAGCAAGTGTTGAAATGTGAGCTTCTACCATTACCTCCAGTTGCACCCATTCGTTCCTAAACCTGCGAGATGTTTAACATTTAAAAATATATAGGACGGATCATGAAAATTTATAAGGTTTTTTTCAGTACTGCCATAGCTAAGCTAAGTGTTTTACAGAAGACAAAATAATCAAATTTATACAAATTGGCCATTTCAAAAGTGTGCACCCGATGAAGCCTTGATTTCTGCATTATAATATTCATAGTGTTTGCGCGCGTCTCGACACTGATGACCTCTACAGATCCAGAGAGAGCGCGTTTGCTGCAGTGTTACTGTAATGTGAATGTAGAATATAATTTAACAGTGGGAATGACGGCTACATTCGTATAGTGTTTGCATGTGTCTCGACAGTCACAATAAGCTCATGGAGTGAACTTGTCAATCATCTTGATGGATGACGCAGAGGAAACTCTGACCAATAACAGGACGGTTGCACAGGGTTCCCACACCTTGGTTAAGGCCCTTAACCAAGAAATTTTCGTATTCATGATTTGGTGGCTCTGAATTGTCAAAACACCATTCAAACACCATTAAAACTGATTGCTACGGATGCGAAAAACGCAGAAAATCGAACCCGATCTGAATTTCTTTATGACGGACGAAAGTTTCGGAGGCAGTGTGCAAGCATGATTGACATAACGTGAGGTTGGTGTGCAAGGGCCTTTAACCTCAAATTCAAGGACCTTTCAAGGACTTTCCAGGTCCAATACCCTCAATTCAAGGACTGGACCCTCTGGTCCTCTTCATTTAGGGGTCACACTTGGCTCCGTTGGGGTCAAAAGTGACCGAAGCCTTAATGCAATTTCTTTTCTTCAGGAAAACCAATGTAATTATTTTTGTTCAATAATATTTTTTGATTATTATTTAGAATTTTGAAGGGATTTTATGCAATATTTATACTATTTTTATGAGCTATTTTTTCCATTAGAACTAATATATATATTTTTTTATTTTATTTTTCAATACATCCAATATTTCACATTAAAAAAGAGTGGAGGCCTTTAAAGTCCATTTTTTGCAGTGAGAAAAGTGCCATCTGGAGGCGTTAAAAAATAAAAACTTGTGTAATGTCCTGTAAGCAACTGTACAGCTCCCTATATAAAGGCTAGGATGGCTTAAGCGGGAGTTAATCATGGGCAAACTTTTATTTTAAAGTGAACTACTCCTTTAACGTAACGCGTAAACACCCGTAACTAACGTAAATCAAGCAAGCTAGTGTGCATAGGCCACGAAGTGTTGGCGAAATAACACATTAGCGGACCGCAGGGAATAATATGGACTTTACAGAGAACTCAAGCACTTTCAAAAATAAGTTCAAGCACTTTCAAGGACTTGTACCTATTACATTTGTTTCAAAAACTTTCCAGGGCCTTGTTTTTTTTTCTTGTTTTTTTTCTGTTTCACAAACTTTCAAGGACCCGTGGGAACCCTGTTTGCACTCGCATGTGAATTTTGTGAACACATTTTGGTACGCTTTGAAAGGTTGCCTTGTGATAGCGAACCGAACCAAGAAGAAAATGCAACATTAGCCGCACTACTTTTTTGCGATAAATGGGAGTTTTTGCAAAATTGACGTGTTCCCATTGTGCGTATTTTCAATTCGCAATTTGAAGAGTAATGGAAACACGTCAATTTTGCAAAAACTCCCATTTATCGCAAAAAAGTAGTGCCGTCAAACGGTTAAAATATTGAACCGCGATTAATCGCACATTTTTATCTATTCTAAATGTCTCTTGATTTCTTTTTGTCCCATTATTTTTTTCTCATTTTAATGCTTTTATCAACATGGAAAAGTGGATCTGCTTGCTTTGTGCAAATGTTTTTTATTGAAAACAACATTGACATACACTGTTCAATTTCACACTAACATTCTCACTTGGAGCAAATAATCTCTACTATTTGGCCGGCTCGCCAGCCCAAAAGTGTGTGCGGCGCGCCTGTTGTTTTGTTTCCGGTCTATAGCTAGATCCGCTTGCGCTTTGGTCGACGAAGCAACAAAACATCCTCGCAAGCCATTGAAATGAATGGGTTTCATAGCGCCGCGTCGCGTCCTGTTGCAAAAGCATGTGAAAAAAAACTACAAAGTTTGCTAGGCCAGAAAGACCGTTAATCGCACGATAAAAAAATTGACGCCGTTAATAACGCGTTTAACTGACAGCCCCACAAAAAAGTTAACGCTCGCATGAGGGGGTTTTTCAGGCAATTCGAAAAAGAAATATTTTGCAAAACTGCAGTTTTTTGTGCATTTACAGTCGCCTGACGCGGTGTGTTTGGACAGAATACGAGACAGTTCTTTATTAAACTCGTAAAAGACAAAAGAATATCATGATTACTGGATTATTAACAACAAAGAAACGCCACAATGAAGACCTCGAAGCAGAAATGAGGAGAAACACAGAGAAACTCCTCATATGTGCCGCTCACAGTATACGGGTCTTTCCTTGCCATTAATGCTTGGATAACACACACACTTCTCCTTCCATTAATGATAATAATGTCTAGTGCAGTGGCTCTGATATATACAAACCTACCAACATCCGTTGCCATGATTTTTGGAATGATATTTAGTCATATTTAAAAAAAAAAAAAAAAAATCGCAAAAGTTTTGCGCCAATCTGTAATGGAAACACGCCTACTATAACAAATTAAGTCCCTGTTTCAGAACAAAACAAACAATCTATAGGTGTTAAAATGCCAACGCCCTAAGATAAGCAAACCGGATGACAGTGTAACTCTTATGATGATGTACGTAAGTCCCTGCGCTGCAGATGTTGTTTGGCGCACCTGAATGAAGAGCGTGGCTGTGTATCGCACCATCCTCTGCAGCTGCAGGGCTTTCGGGTGAGGCTGGACCTCGTCTTTCAGGCCCAGCGTGAGGATCTTCTTACTAATGCCAACAGAAACACACACAAATGCACTGAGAATCCTGCTTTAGATGCATCCATCACATGGTACAGTAGGGCTGTCACTTTACATTCCAAAATTGATTGCACAATCGATCGGACCAACCAACACAAGTTTCGAAAACGAAAAACAGGGAATCGATTTTAACCGCGTTATTTCTTTGTTTTTTTTAACCCAAAGTGTGTTTTAGGTGGACAGATCAATACAGTATCAGAACATGTAGGATGCTGGAAAATAATGTCTTTTCTGTTCACCAAATTCGCTATTACTTCAATGCAAGTGAACAAGCACGCCGTTATTTGTTGCTTAGTGACTGTTAGTGATCTGACAGCGTTTCCCGCCAAAGTTCATGTTTACCCGCGTTTGGCGGGTCGAGGGAGTTAATCTCAATCCCTGAATGTTGCGCTCCTGTTTGTCATTGTGCACGAAACTTCACGCCAATAAATCATCAGAAATATTGCTGACTCGTGCGTCTCAAGCGCCCTCTTTACGCTCGCCCTAATGCCTGTTAGGTGTCCGTGGATTTGCCTGTATTTGGTGTTGAAAATGGAAACGTCTTTAGACATGGAAAATCGATTTTACAATCGATTCAATGAACACTTGTGTCTCAAATCTAACAGGATTTTTCACAAAAGTGACAGCCCTAATGTACAGTGTGTGTGTCTTCAGTCTACCTCAGAACGTCAATGAGCTCGTAGTATTTCTGGATCTCCATCCTCAGACCGGCAGCGTTCTCCAGACTATAGGCCGTCTCGCCAGCACTGTGGAGGAAGAGGAGAGCAATGATATCGAAGTATACACTTTATATGCAGGAGAGAGCGGTGCACAACCTAACACTTCTGGACTTGCATCTCAGTTTGTGTAAATTCACTTGGGGTTCAGAGTATTTATTTATTCCCACGTTAATTTCCCACGTCTAGTACAATTATGTGAATTTGTTTCACCCTGAACGAATGGAAGTGTGACAACATGCCCCGTAGTACATTATAACATGACCTCATGACAGATTAATGTGTTATCTGATCTAATCAAGAAAAAAAAATACAAGACAAACTAAAATATTTTCTCAATAAAATACAATTAGTAACTTTTTCATATAAAATAATGGCATTTTTTAATAATGAAAATAAACGAATTTTTGAGTTTGACAACAAACACTGCAAAACACAGCTAAACAGCATAGCTCAAAACATATAATAATTCCTGAACATTGACTCAGTCTTTATTCACCTTTTTCTCATGGTCTCTCAATCGAATTGATAAAAATATAGAATATAATCATAGTTCTATTAGGGGCTCATTGTAACGCAGTGTGACAACATGCCCCGCCTGCACAACTGGGGTTTAAACCCGGCGAGTGTGTTCCGCTGTTAGATCAGCATTAAACTACTATCTCAACTGTTCAATAACAGATATAAGATTAAAGTATGATCAGATTTGACTAATGTTAAATAAACACAAAAAAACAGAGATGAAAAATGAACACATGTAAGAAATGTAGTGTACTTTTGCTATGGTTAAATAATGTTCAGTGATATCTTCCAAAGATTTTTGAATTTTGGCAGTTTTTCTCTATATAGTGTTGATTTGGCAACTAGTAAACGCACTAAGTTTCGTCATGCCGGCATGTGTGGAAGTGTTTAAAACAAGCGTGTTACAACTAGCGTGCGTTAGTTTGTGCCCCCTCACTCCTGCATTCTCTGTAAGATTATAAGATGATTAGATGAGTGAACTGATGCGCATGAGTAGTGCTGTGTGTGTCGCTGAAGTGGAGGGCTTACTTGAGCGACTCGGCCATGCGTGTGTACTCTGGAGCCTTCGCTTCAACTTTCTCCATGCACGTCCTTAACCTCTGCACAGCAAACACACACAGTACTCTACGCTGTACATTAACATATACAATCACAACAATACATGTTTAACTGCATGCGGAAATCATCAGGGTCCAAACACTCATGTGGATGATTAGATTATATATATATATATATATATATATATAAACCTAAGAAGGACTAAAGCAAGGATTCGGAGGAAACTAGAAATCGGATTCGATCATGCACAGTTGCAGTTATTAGCAAAAATGTAAAGTAACATGTTACAGGACCAACTGAACTCACTTATACTCAATGTATGGATATGTTAATTTTCATAAAGTTATTAGCTGCTGAAATTTGATTGGCTGCTGGCAGTCATGTTTTTTTATGTATCCAAGCATATTAGAGGATATGATGTGAGTGTGACATCCACCAAAGATGTATACCATTTTTTTCCAGTTGTTGATGCAACTTTGTGTCCTCAGGATGAAAGTTTTGTTCAATTTGGACATTTCTTTCAGAAGTTACAGCCCAATAAGTGAAAAACAAGCGATGCCAGGCCATTTAACACACTTATATCTTCAATTACGCTTTAACAAACAACCCTCTATGCACATAATTAGCTGTATACAGGTGAAACTCGGAAAATTGGAATATCGTGCAAAAGTTATAATTGTGATGATTATAGCTTATGAAAACCCCAAAATCTCAGAAAATTTGAATATTACATGAAATCAATTAAAAAAAGGATTTCAAATACAGAAATATCGGCCCTCTGAAAAGTATAATCATGCATAAGTATATACTAAATATATTAGTTTCACCTTTTAATTTGAATTACTGAAATACATGAACTTTTGCACGATATTCAAATTTGTCGAGTTTCACCTATATGTCAATTCTATTACAGTGTGTGTGTGTAGAGGGTTGTTTGGGCGATAGATGCTATGAATGACCACTTGCACTAAGTATAATCGCATCTACTGGTATTTTCAATGTTTATATGTGAATAAATGTCTAAATTAAATCTGTTCATCATATTAAGCGATCGAGTCTCTTCAGAGATTTTCCAGCGTCAAAGTGCTAGTTGCGTAGCTGTCAATGGAAAGTACAGAACTGGCTCAGATTTTATTAGAAATATTTTCATTTGTGTTTAGGAGATGAACGAAAGTCTCTAGTGTTTGGAACAATAAGGGTGAGTAAATGATGACAGAATATAAATTTTTTGGTGAATTAACCCTTTAAACCTGCAACAGTCGAGTGCATGAAGCGTCTCGAACATCTTACACTTAATTTTTTCAGGGTATTTAAAGTGCACTTTTTCTATTTGTAATTTTCAGTGTGAACACACTATTTACTACAAAACCGGCGTAGAATAGTGCATATGTAGGCGGACAGGGACGCACCCAAGGATCATTCAGATGAAAAAAGAACAACGAACAGGATGTTTTTAAAGTCTCATGGATATCTGAGCTGAAAACGCCATGTTTTATTTTTTCCCATGGAGAACATCAAGAAGATCTGGTCTCCAAAACCATATTAATTTCTTAACACAATCGTTACATTTGACAAATGTATGTTTACTCTGTGTTTAATGTTATTCAATTATATTTACTTGATCTAATGTTCAACAAAAAAAAGTTTAAAGGGTTGGTTGATTATGATGTCACTTTTCTAACTTTAGTTATTGTGTAAAATACAACATCTGCTAAGTTTTTTTACAGAAATTGCCTTTTAAGGACAAACGGCTGTTAGGGACTACAACAAGCTTCTTCACGGGTTGGTGACATCATTAACCCTAGAATTTACATAAACCCCGCCCCCGGCAACGCGATTTATAGATTATCATGACAGAATATGCTATTCAATGACTAGAAGATAGTTAACTCCACATCAGTTACATAAATTCATCAACTAACCATTCAGAAACGTCTTGTTGCTCTACATGTCACTTCTAGAGTCTCCATCTTTGTCCGAATCAGACATAAATGGCTAAAAGTTTTTGAAATGTTCAGTGTGTGTGTGTGTGGTAATCAGAGCTGCTAACACACACACACACACAAGCTCTTGAAGCTCCGCCCCCTGCGCCGGGAGCAGCAGCTCATTTGCATTTAAAGGGACACACACAAAAACAGCGCGTTTTTGCTCACCCTCAAAAAGTGACAAATTTAATATGCTATATAAAATCATCTGTGGGGTATTTTGAGCTAAAACTCCACATACACACTCTGGGGACATCAGAGACTTATAATGTCCTTTTCACAAGATGTAAAATAAGTTTGTACCTCGTAGAGTTTGACGATATCCGGCACATGGTCTTTTTCCTCCAGTTTTCGCTGGTACCGGAGCAGCGCGTCCATGCAGTGATGGCAACAGCGCACGCGGTCCTCATCTTTCTCCTCCAACACAGAGGTGACGGACGAGATGCTGTTAATGGACCCGCGGCGAAGGGTTTGCTGGGGCACCGGGCCTGGAGAGCCAGTCTGGCCAGGAGCCCACAGCGCCTCCCTGGATCCACTGGTTAATTTATCTAAAAGCACATTACAGTATGTTCTCAGGATGACCTACTAGCAGTTAAAACGTACTAAATCACACTGAATCACTTGAAAAAGTTCACGTCCCGAGTCAGTCAATTAAAGGAGTAGTTCACTTCAGAATTAAAATCTCCTCATAGTTTACTCTCCCGCACGTCATCCAAGATGCTCACGTCTTTCTTTCTTCAGTCGAAAAGAAATGAAGGTTTTTGAGGAACACACTCCAGGATGTTTCTCCATATAGTGACTTCAATGGGGTCCAACGGGTCGAAGGTCCAGATGTGAGTTTCAGTGCAGCTTCAAAGTCTCGACACGATCCAGCCGAGGAATAAGAGTCTGATCTAGACAAACCATCCGCCATTTATAACAAAATAAACATTTATATACTTTTTAACCACAAACGCTCGTCTTGCACTAGCTGTGATGCGACACACATTACGTGATCATGTTGAAAGGTCAAGCGTGACGTAGGCGCAAGTACAGACCCAATGTCTGAGAACGTGTAAAGACTAAGTCAAACGACATTTACAGAAATAAAATAAATAAAATAAAATGTGAGTTTTTCGCCCTACCTTTTCCGCCTACGTCAGGTTATCGTCTGACCTTTCAATGTGATTACGGTGTGCGTTCACACCGCCGCCCTACCAACAACGCCGTAGAAAGATTCGTGGACGCTCTGACGTAGATCGAATGCTTTTTTTAAAACTATTTAAAGGGGCCGCAAAGCAAACAAAGACATTGATCATAATTTGTGCAGACTGACCACAAGTAGGGTATAAGTGAACCTCATGAAATCTTTTAAATGTGAAAGATAGAAATTGATCGATGGACAGAACTTAACAATTATAGTGACATGTTTGCTAACTAAATAATCCAATTAAAAGCCATTTGTGTGGTGTGGCATTTGTGTTCATGATTAAGTGCTAGTCTAATTTTCATTCCCGCTGAAAAACAAGCGTTCTAGCGCCAAATGTCGCCTATAAATAGTGGTGCGCGCCTTCTTATCAAATTCACATGATCAACCTCTCCTCTATTTTGCCTGGGAACTAATGTGGTCAACCAAAGTTTACAGGACGGCGTTCTCAGGACATAGCTCATTACCATAAAGCTGACCTGACTTCAACTCTCCTCGCCGCCGGCTCACACTGAAAACGAATGACTTCACGTGCAAGATGAGCATTTTAGGTTAAAAAGTATATAAATGTTTATTTGTGTTATAAAATGGCGGATGGTTTGTCTAGATTAGACTCTTATTCCCCGGCTGGGATCGTGTCGAGACTTTGAAGCTGCACTGAAACTCACATTTAATTCTGAAGTGAACTAATCCTTTAACTGGTCTTTAAAATGAGTCTGACATTAGAGTCATTTATTCTAAAGCCTAGTAATGTCTGCTTTTGCCAACTTCCAGCCAGTCTGCCAATTGGATAGAAGCAGTTCATTAGTCAACAAAATACTGAACTGACCACAATCTAATCTGTCCTGCAGCAGTTTCACAATAAATCTAAAATAATTTTATGCACAATAACGTACATTAGTTATAATAAAGATCTCGTTGTGTTTTGTGCATTGCTTTTGTAAAGCATCTGTCAATTGAAATATAGCTTAGTGCGCCAAAGCTTGCGATTTCATTAAAGTGTTTAGTCTATTGTGGTTCACAAAACTCATTATAAATGTGGTTTAATCCAGAGTTAAGCAAAAGACGGACAATTTGCTCTCTCAAATGCTTTCACTATGAACTGCTTGAATTTGGAGCAAGAGATACAGGGGCAGTGACTTTATTGCATCAGACATATGTCACTTTACTCACATGTGAAACGAACTGCCTGACAGAACCGATTCACGGAAGTCTATTGGACCTCCATCACTACTATACAGACTCTTTCAAATCAGTAACATTTCAGTTAGATTGCTTGTATCTGAAAATGCAGGCAGAGGAAAGAAAGGCAACTCACTATTTCTGTGAAAAAAAGGATATGCATTGAATTCTATGCAAGTAAAAAACAAAAAGTTAATGAGGAAAGTCTCAATGTATAGAATTTTCCATTTAACTCTCTGGTGCTCTTTGGTCATTTTTGGACCAAAAAAAAAAAATGTACGTTTTGATTTTTAAAAATGTTTTACTTCATGGGAATGGTGTGGCACGTAGTGACTTTAGTGGTGAACGAGAAAAAAAAAATCGTGGCCATAACTCAAAAGGTGCTAAAAATAGTCACACTTGCAAAATTCAAAATTCTGTATCAAAATTTATAGGCAAGAAAAGTAGTTTGTTTAGGCTGGGTTGTATGAATTACAAACCTGCGCACATATTTTAAAAAGCACATAACTATAGAATCAATTCTGAATGAGCATGTGAACGCCGTCAGCGTTAATCACAGGTTCGCGTTTAAAAGTCTGATCATTTCGACGGAGGTGAATCAATCAAAGTTAACTTTAGCTGGAAATAACATTATTCAAGAACCGCTATAATGCCAAAACAATCTCTGTTACCTTAAATTATATGTTTATCTCTGTAAAGCTGCTTTGAAACAATCCATTGTTAAAAGCGCTATATAAATGAAGATGACTTGACTTGCGCTCTCCTCGCGATCAAAAATGAGCAGCATAGAAATTAATAAAAAAAAATTTTAAATACAGAGAATTTTTGTGGGTACAATCTACAAATCATCCACAATGCAGAAAACACGCAAACGGCAATGAAGGGGCTGATTGATTTATAAATAAAAAAAAACCATTGTGACGCAAAACTGTGGAAACAAATGGATCATAATTATTGCATACATATTACTCAGTACCATAACATTTCCTCAAAATATTAAAAAAATATTATTGAACGACATTGCATTGAATTTAATGCGGGGAAACAGTTACATATGAGGTGTTCGGCCCCGTTTGACCAGGAGGCGTATAAGTGTGACCCCTAAATGAGCAGCACCAGAGGGTTTAATCTAACACATGTAAACGCGTGTAACTCACATGCCATTGGCAGAGGCAGAAACTCTGTGCACTTCCTGCACATGATGGAGCCACAGAGCCGGCAATGGTGGCGGCGGTTGCGGATGTTGAATTTGCCTCCACAATCAGGACAAAACGGCACATCCTGGTCATTCACCCACGATACCACCGATTTCTCAAGTGCTGGAAAAACAAAGAAGCATAGTAGTCATATTGTAAGTTATTACTAAAATGGTACACAGTATGTTTTTGATATTTTGCTCACATACATCTTATTTGCGCTCCATCCATGCTGGTTCTGTCAAAGGAGGTTAGCTGGAAATGAAAAGCAAAAGTAGTCATGTTGAACAATTTCATTAAATGCAGTTCTGAATTTATTAAACTTAAGATCTCCCAAAAAATCAGCTTATGTATGTGAATCCAGACAGTTCTAGCATTGCAAGTTGCATGTTCCAAAACGTGAGCACAAGTCGAGTTTCTTTTGCTTTCCCAGCTGCAATTGCATTAAAGTGCCCGTATTATGCTTTATCCAATATTACCTTTCATGCAGCGTAATAAAGCCGCTTGTGAATGTAAAAGATCAAAGTGAACGACAAATAAAGTTATTGTCTCCTAAAAGAAAGAATC
Organism: Tiaroga cobitis; assembly: GCA_030578255.1. Taxonomy (NCBI): domain Eukaryota; kingdom Metazoa; phylum Chordata; class Actinopteri; order Cypriniformes; family Leuciscidae; genus Tiaroga; species Tiaroga cobitis. Next base: position 4,675,972 of record CM060598.1, on the reverse strand, counting down.
CATTCTGAACTGCTGAAACGAGTCGTCAGCAATTCCAGTCTCACTTCCTGTTACAAACCCATGTAATGTTGCATAATTTAAGCATGTGGTCTTCATTGGCTGCCCGCAAATACTGTCCACGTTGCCCCGCTCTCAATCACTGTAGTGTATCTGAGACTGGAAGAGTTTGGTTTGTGTTGTTCATGTTGAGAAGACGCTGTTTTTTTGCTGCGAATCCACTTTGATGCAAGTCAATACGGAATTAATACGGTAAAGCCCACGCCATCATTACTGTTCGCATCACTGTGTATCAAGAGCTGAGATTCAGTCGACCAATCACAACAGACTTGGCCGTCTGACCAATCAGAGCAGAGCAGCTCTCAGTGAGGCGGGGTTTAGAGTGACTGATGCTGCGTCTCAATTCGCCTATGAAATCGTGTAATTTCTTGTATTGATTGTTGTTGTTGTTTTTTTAATGTTTATTTGTCTGTGGTGTCTGTAATGTGCAATGGTGGCGAATGAGTTTCCCCTTACAGGGATTAATAAAGTTTTCTAACTAACTAACTAACTCTACGCCCTAAAAGTATGTACTCTTTTTATGAAGAAAAGTGTGTAGCAGAAGAGTAGACAAGCTTTGGCACACACTATCACGTCATACAATACAACTGGCCTGTCAATCATCGTGTCAAAGATAAAATCCTCCACATTTCATCCTACCGTATCGGAGAGAAATGCAGAAGCTCGTGGATCTGCAGTCGCGGGTCTTTCATGCGGAGACTCCTCATATTAATGCATGATGCATTTAAAAGTAAATGGTCAAACGGATCTTTATAAAAGTCCACATTATTATTGTTGCAGATGAAATATAAAACGGATAACATTAAATAAATATTTTTCTATCAGGTTAAACTTTGATTAGTCACTCAAACCTTTATCTAAACCTCACCGCCGGTCGCGCATATCCGCCATGTTTTGTAGTTTTTTAACACGTTTTACCGGTGTTTGTAGTTCCTCCTCCGAAGCGCAGTGGGTTGTGGGTAATATTAGCTGTTATAGTGAGCACGGATCCACACTTCGAAAATCCAGCGGGAATAGTAGACCATCCAGGGACTTCTGACACACTCTTTTTAACATAATATGCTTTGGGACACACTTATGCTAATCTCACACACTGTTCAGGATGGATAGTATGGGATGCGGGGCGAATCTTCGAATAAACCGCTTTCAGACTCGATTTGAGAAATGAGGTGATGTGCAATACATGTTATGAAAAAAAAAAGTTTGACCTTGGATGCATGTAAATGTATTGTAGGAGACTTTAAAACTAAATTTGGAACTTTTAAAAATCACAAAACAGGGGCACTTTAAGCATGTTCAACACATACGCTGGTAGAGCATTCGTGTCTAACACTTGCCTAGAGTAAATCAACAATTTAAAGAGAAATTACTAGGAGCGCAATGCTCAAACATTCACCTTTTCCAGTCGTATAATGCATTTATTGACTTCAATAACATAATGGTCGATTCTGGCAGCTCTTTGCTTCTTGAAAGAATCCAAGTGACTGCGAGTGGCTCCTATTTAAACAGAAGACACATTACAGTTTGACAATGACGACTGACTGCAGTCAGCCAATCCCTCCAGAAAAACGTGATTATGCGATCACATGATTCAGTGCATAATCAGCCAAAGTCGTAATCAAATACGCCGCACTTTCGCCGCATAAATTGCAGATTTCCGTGCAAAATAAGCGGGGCTTGCATGATTTCATAATCCTCGCATTTTCGTTGCAAAAAAGTCACATATATCTGAGCAGAAAGTTGAAAAATGTTGCGTTTGCTTCACACGAGAGCAGCCGTTTCCCCCTGTTGCCATGGGAACGTTACGAAGTGACACGATTACACGACGTGAACGTCATCGAAAAGCTGTAAAACAGGAGCACACTTTTTTTTTTTATTTTATTTATTCATTTTTACAGAAGTTGTAGCATATTCCTCTAGTAAAGCTACAGAACTTGTTTGACTCATCAATGTTTTGTAAGTTTGATGTGTTTATTAAGGTCTGAAATAAAACAAGATGAGAACTGAGATATTCCAGCACTTTCTGTGATGTATACGCTTGCTTATCATAGGAAGTCATAAGAGATGACTCTCTACATTAAGGTAGGAGCCTAGTGAGAACAGGGTTGGGGAATCACTTTCTTTTCTCTTTTTCATCAAACCGCAGTTTTTGCAAGTTCCCGCAATTTCATCGCATAAAATAGCATAAATATCCCGCATTTTCCATCACATTTTTAAAGAAAACGGGCCGCATTATCAAGGATTTTTGCTCGCAACAATCACAAAAAAACGATTTTTCTGGAAGGACTGTTCAACACCCAATGATCCAGGAACAGCTTGAATGCATGTACAATAACACACCCAACATGAAACTGCATAGCACTGAAAGCAACGTGAGTGACTTGTTGCTGAAGAATGTTATAGATCTGTGTTTGTCAGCGAGTCTTACCGAGCTCCTGCGGTTCCCACATGTACGGGTCCACTCCTCCGTAATAGAACGACTCGTAGCCGCTGTCTGTCCGCTCATCTCCGTCCCGCTTTAACAGCTTGTCTTTGGCTTTCTTTGCCTTTTGGACCAGGCCTGAGAAACAATGAACAATACAACTGAATACGTCAGTTCCTTCACTTGCTAGGAAACTAGGATGTAAACTAAAATGGTGCGTTAGAAGTACCAGCGTAGGAGTGAGGGGGGCACAAACTAACGCACGCTAGTTGTAACACACTCGTTTTGAACCCTTCCACACATGCAAGCATGACGAAACTTGAGTGTATTTACTAGTTGCCATATCAACACTATATAGAGAAATCTTTGGAAGATATCACCCCTTTAAATGCTTATCTCCTAAATGTGAATTGTGTCATTGGTTTGATGCACACCAGCTTATTCATAACCTAAGGCTAAAATATTCATACTAAGAGCTAAAAAACTTACATTTTGATTCCAGGGGGCTTTACAGAATCTGTCTCTTTTAGGCTTCTACTGTGTTGTTATTTGGGTTTTTAATGCTCCAAACCTCATTGATGCGTGAGTGGCGTTGTATAGAGACGCCTCATGGTGAAAGATCTGCGCGTGTGTGTGTGTGTGTGTGTGCGGTAGGTGGATCTGTTGGCGGTGTGTGACGCGGGACCGCCTCTGTCCAGCATGGTTCAGAGAGGACAGGATCTGGCCAGGAGATTTCAGCTTCTTCAGCTAAAAAACTTCTATTTTAATTTCAGGGAGCCTTTAATTCAGACTTACTCTTCAGCTGACCACCGACGTGCCGGTTGTCTCCGGAGTGTTCCTCTTCATAATGGCCTTGTAGCTGGTAGAAGGACTGAAGGTCTTTCAGACAGAGCGGGCACAAGAAGCCCTCCTTCACCTCAGCAGAGTCCTCAAATGACGGCGCGTACATGGAGGCCATGAGGCGGGTGTGGGTGTGAGAGTCTGCGTCAGATCCACTGCTTCTGAGATCACGCTGCACCTGTCTGACAGCACAGGCCGCCCCAGACCCTTTCCATCACTCAAACAATAAAAAAATATATTAATATAGCATCACCAATTATGTGACATCTCAAGCTAAAACACCTGTTTAAATACAATATTGTCTGCACAATAAGTGCTTTAGTACCCGTTAGAGGCGGAATGATGACATAACATACTTCCATTAAAAAATATAATATAAATTATTACTATACTTTTATTTTAATACACACGTACATAATGCCTCCACGTGTTTCTATAGATGTTATCATTAATTTAATTTTTATAAATAGTCATGTTTAGAAGAGCTAAACTGAGTGATACATATCTGTTGTGATGTTTAATATGAAAATAAACATAATATGGTTTTATTATATGAATATTAATTTTTAAAGGTCTGGTGTCATTCCTATTATCTAACGTTACTTGTGAACTAAGAGACTTCGCTGATTAGCAGAGCCATTGTGAATTTAACAGTTGTTAACTCTCTTTTATGGATTTTTACCCTAAACCTTTTTATCACTGCAAAATCATTTTTGTATGTTTTAACTTAATAAAAGTGCAATTTGTCCTCTATTGTAAGCCTCCTTGTCTGTGTATGATAGTTTGTAAACAGGCCTAACCTAAACACACTGACAGATGAGAAAAGAACACGTTCATCTACCTTATTCCTTAGCGACAAGCTTTCGGTGTTTTTAACATCCTCTTAAGAGTGAATGTTTAGAGATATCAAGAATAAAAGTGCTTTAAATGGAAAGTGAAGCGGTGATCATATAGATGATCGTGTGACTCTAGGTTCACTAGGCGTGATCACAGGATCTCTGAGCTGCGCATGCGCGTCACATCGGCATGTCAAAATAAAAGTCCCCCCTGAAATTAAAGTCCCCCTGTGGTGAAAATCACGTTTTTACTGTTGTTTGTATGTCTGTGTTTTTTTTTTTATTTAAATATGCTTTAAGAAAAATCATGTGCAAATTCATAAGTCAACACCATTGCTGAGTATTTTCTCGTATATCACGTGGTTTTTGGTTTAAACCAATAAGATTTTATATTTTTATAATATGACTGTCTGGTCACTGATTTGTCCCTGGTCCTGCGACCATTGGAAAGGACATCACATGGTTTTTGGTTTTAAACCAATAAGATTTTAGGATTTTATAATATAAGTACTGATTGGTCCCTTTTCAACCAATCACAATGAAAGTATGACCCATAATTGAATCTGACTGAGCTTCAGGCATCACAAAAGACAGGAGGAGGAGGAGCTTCTTTTTTACCTTTTATCTGCAGATTTATGTTTATGGTAGCATCATCAACTTCCAACTATTATAATCTTAATAGCATCAAGTGATAATAGTCAAAGTTAATTGGAAGATCTTTCATAGCTTTTTTTTAAGTTTGATTTCCATTGCAATGGACATTATGTTATAATCAAATTAATTATAAATATTTTTTTTATCTGATTTTATGTCTTCAATGTTGTGACCATAAACTTTCATTAAATTTTTCATTAGTTTTAGTGAAAAACAAAAACTGCAAATGTGAAATTAGTGCATACACAGCAACACACTCACACACACACACACACACTGATGCCTTGATGCTATATGCACACAATCATATATTTATCAAAACCAGCAAGTACACACAAACACACCCCCACACACACACACACAGACAAATACAAACATACTCCCATTCACCCACTGCAACCAACAAAAAGAATCAAACAAGTTTTTTGAGACTTCATCCAATCATTCTACTTTTTTTCTACATTCTAATCGCATTGCTCATTGTTACAGTAAGTGTTATTTTCCGAATCTTCAATGCTAGTTCACAAGCTGTGTTTGAACTCTAGCTCATAAGTACTGTATAGTTAAAATATGATTTTGTTGTTGTTGTTGTTTATGATTTTGTTGTTGTTGTTGTTGATTTTGTTGTTGTTGTGTTGTTGTGTTGCTTCAGTCCTGTTATCAATTGTAGTGGACATTAAAAAATCTAATAAAAAATGAGGTTGCACAAATCTTGTTTTTAGACTAATTTTTACATTAAAGAAGAGGATATATCAAGTGGATACAAAAATTTGCTCAGTGAAAAAAAAATCTGGTCTGAAGGGGTTAAAACTGCAGCGAGCCAAAGACCTCTGTTGTTTCTGACGTCACAAACTACCTTGTAACCAATCAGATCAACGTGTGGGCGGGCTTTAGCATATCATTAACTCCTCTGAATCAGGGGAGAAGCCAGGTATATCTTTTTGTTGATATGCAAAATCGGTACATTCAGCAATATAGCAGGTGAATTACATGTGATGTATATTATAATGTTATGATGAACTATATGCCTTTCTGACGAGTTGTTGTGTTTCTGAGATTGTTAGAAGGCTGCTGTGTGATCGATGCGAACGGGAACATGGTTTGTGAAAAATTAGCAATACTTTATTAGCCGTGATAGGTATAACATAGGGCTGATCATATTAATTACCATTACGTGGCAGACGTTGTAAAGAGCGTTAAATAAAACACATTGCCATTCTGATACATGGACTTGTAGATAAAGCTGTGTGAGTGAGTGGAGGCGGGGCTCATTTGCATATTCATAGAACCGCGTATACTAAATGAGGCAAGGGTGTCGAGTTACATTGAGTTAATTGCAATTCATTAATTGGTTCATTTTCAGATTCCTTCCTGTTAAAATATTTTAATCACATTGTCCATTGACCTAAATTCAGTCCTTAATGCCTATTATTTTTTATTATTCCAAAGACATTTAAAAAAATATTTTTGGAATATTTTAAATGGACCTGCACTTTTCCACATAATCTCTCATAATATGGTCGGAGAGTCAAGAACTCTGTCACATTTGTCGTGATCAGCCTTAATAAGAGCCACAATATGTTCACTGGCTTTGCATTTCCAGAGTGTTTTGACCTGTAAAAATTATGCTATTAGAAGCTAAAAGATTGTTTTAAATGTAGAGTTACCTCTTCAACAACACATCCTATTGAAACTCAGTTGTTCTTTTGTTGGGGAATGAAGGATTCGGGAATCCACTGGTGCTTCAATGTATATCTAATGAGTGATTATAATCAAGGTATTAATCAATATGTTACCTTCTTAATATCAAATGAGTTGAATGACTTCTCTAGGCTTATGAGATTTTACTTAGTCTAGAGGCGGCTATAGGTCACAAGGGTCATTGGAACCAATAGTTTAAGTGACCATTTCTTAGTTAAAGCATTTATTTTACCGTGTTATATTAAAGTGTCCTCTCGCTGAGAGAAAGAACATGTTATCTGGGTGTTTTGGCCAGAGTCTCCTGTTGATAGTTAGAGCCTGACCAAATCCAACCTTGAAGAAGCTGTGTGTATGTATGTGTGTGTGTGTGTGTGTGTGTGTTAGCATGCAGTCTAGCATGGATAAGAGCACGTAGAGTAGTAATAAACCCCCTTAGGGTAAACAGAACCAACATGAATGTATTGCAGAAATCATTAATTCAACATTTTAATGTACAACATAATTCGAGAATTTATTCTGATTCGAAGGGAGTCAGAATGCCAAATCCTGACTGAGACAGGTGGAGCTGGGGAGGGAGGAGGGTAATCAGCTCAAGAGAAACGCGATAGCTGTTGATAATACTGAAGAGCTTATACATGTATACAGTGATAGGAGTCATATCCCTATTGGTAGACGTACACTCCCCTAAAGGATTATTAGGAACACCATACTAATACTGTGTTTGACCCCCTTTAGCCTTCAGAACTGCCTTAATTCTACGTGGCATTGATTCAACAAGGTGCTGAAAGCATTCTTTAGAAATGTTGGCCCATATTGATAGGATAGCATCTTGCAGTTGATGGAGATTTGTGGGATGCACATCCAGGGCACGAAGCTCCCGTTCCATGATGGATCCATGTTCTCATTCTGTTTACGCCAAATTCTGACTCTACCATCTGAATGTCTCAACAGAAATCGAGACTCATCAGACCAGGCAACATTTTTCCAGTCTTCAACTGTCCAATTTTGGTGAGCTCTTGCAAATTGTAGCCTCTTTTTCCTATTTGTAGTGGAGATGAGTGGTACCCGGTGGGGTCTTCTGCTGTTGTAGCCCATCCGCCTCAAGGTTGTGCGTGTTGTGGCTTCACAAATGCTTTGCTGCATACCTCGGTTGTAACGAGTGGTTATTTCAGTCAAAGTTGCTCTTCTATCAGCTTGAATCAGTCGGCCCATTCTCCTCTGACCTCTAGCATCAACAAGGCATTTTCGCCCACAGGACTGCCGCATACTGGATGTGTTTCCCTTTTCACACCATTCTTTGTAAACCCTAGAAATGGTTGTGCGTGAAAATCCCAGTAACTGAGCCGATTGTGAAATACTCAGACTGGCCCGTCTGGCACCAACAACCATGCCACGCTCAAAATTGCTTAAATCACCTTTCTTTCCCATTCTGACATTCAGTTTGAGTTGGACATACCAACAAAAAAAGCCTAAAAATCTAGCAGTTCGTTTTTAAAATTTAAATTTAAATCTGTTATTTAGGCTAATTTTTTTTTTTTTTTTAAGAAAAGATATTAGGATTTGACAAACAAATTATATTTTATGATATGGATTATGGGCTTGTGTTGGCCACTAGAGGCCTTCATTGTTTTATTTATTTTTTCATTCATATTTAAATTTGTATCCAGTAGATTAGATTAGATTAGATTAGATTTTCTTTTCCGTAAACCATTTAAACCATATTAAAAGCAATAACTAACTGTGTGTCAAGTCTTCTTTATTTATATCATGCTTATACAATGCAGATTCACAGTAAAAAACAGGAAAATATTTGTATAATTATGCAAACTTCATCAAATATGAGACAAATTCAAATTCTGTTGTAAATTAGGTCTAAAAAGACAATGGTGTCATTATTCAGCTCAATTCAGTTCAGTGTTGATTCAGTTAAGTTCAATAAGTGTAAAGTTAATAAATTATGATACATCTATGTGCACTATTGCTAGCTAATAGCTGCTATTTTTTAGTGGATTCAAATCACACTACTCATTTTTTCTTTTTTTTTCTTTTATTTATTCAAACATTTGAGTTACTGTAACTAATTGGGTCTGCTCAGTTTTATTTGTCATCTTGGTACCAAATGTAGTTATTTAGATCTACTAAATAAGGTAGATTTAATTGCTTTCACAGCTTTAAATGCTAACTGTTTAGAATCTTAAATTTAGAATCTTTTAAATTTAGAATTAGAATCCTTTTTTATTCTAAACTGTTTTAATTATTCTTATTTCTTTTGATTATTTTAATTTCCTCTATGTAAAGCACTTTGAATTACCATTGTGTGTGAAATGTGCTATCCTGGGACCCAGGAATAGACTTTTGTCCACTGTAGTGGACATTATATTTTAGTGTATTTCTCTGACATCATGCATGTCACAATTTTGTTCTGGATGTCCTGTAAAGAGCACATTCAGGGCTCTACAGAGATACCAAATGTTTGGAGGTTTCACCATGAAAACAACTTCTCCTTGGTCTTTAAAAATGTCTAACATTAATTTAGTGATCAAATGTGGCACTCTTATGGAAATATGACAATATACTGTAATTATATCTATTTTTAATTTTATATAATTATATATATTTAAATCGAACTACTTTTCAAATTGTATTTCATCAACCAACATCTCAGGAAAAGGTTATGGGGTTTCAAATCAATCATAATGACTTTCTGTTACAGAACAGGGCATTGATTTCATACATGTCCACTGTAGAGGACATCAGGACTTAAAGCATGTTCATCAGGCACTCTGGGAGACACAACAAGTGAATATGTAAATAAATTATACATCAATATTCCAATGAAATATTAGATATTATTATTAAAATGTTGCTAATTATTACTCCAATTCTTACACTTCTTTTTTCATTAAATGTTGCTCCAAGAACACATTAATGTGCAAATTAGATACAGTGTATTAATACATTGCATTGAATGGGAATATTAATTTATGCCCGTTTTACCCACATATTGCATATAGTAAAATGGTGTATCAATTAATTCCGTTATATCTTTCATAACATAGTTGAGAATCATCTTTATACAAATTTTGGTTTAAAAAAAATCCTAAAACCCCAAAATATATTGGTGATTGAAAAAAAAATCCCATTGTTTTTGCCAACACGTATAATTTTATGTCATTTAATTGTTTTAACAACTGAGTCCTGGTGTCCACTACAGAGGACATAGTATAACATATGAATAAAATATACTTTTTCAAAAATGTTTTTTTTTTTTTTTTACCAGTTGTTTCTTATGATCTAAACAATGTGATGACATGAAAAAAAAAAACTAAAATTAAAAAAAAGTTTTTTTTTCTGGGTCTCAGGAGGTTAAAAATAAACTTGCCTTGCCTTAAATCTTAACATCTTTAATATCCTCTATGTGAAAACAGAAGAGCAGTGATTGACCTGATTCTGGTGCAAAACTGAAATATTAAATCTCGGTGCGGAATCTGACAGTGGTTTTCTTCATCTTCTGTTTGTAGACCTCGTCAAACTGTTCATTTTGTGCCACTGTGAAGTGACCTTTCCAGTCTCCGACTTTACCTTTTGGAACACAAATAACAGGAAGAGAAAAGCAAGTCAAAGGTCAGAACTCAGAAGGAGATAATTAGAAGATTCAGCGTTTTATTAACCTTTCCTCATGAAGGGTGAGATCTTGAAGTCCATGAAAGGGAGGTTGACATGGTTGGTCATGTTGTTCTGTTTCATGGCATCAAACTGAACCCCTTTTGTTATTTTCTCCCTTTCTTCGACTGAGGTGGACAAACCCAAGAAGGAGCTCAAACGTTCCACCTCACGTCCAGTGTCCTGGAAAAGACCAGGAAAATACACACTTTAGATACATTAAACACTGACACTGACTTTACACTTGATAAAATTGTCACTTTGTGAATTTAACTTACTTCAACCAAATCCTCATAGAACAAGTACAGAAGGTTAGAATATGTTTGTTTTTTCTCCCACCATCCGCTGACATGATCATACCAAGGCCCAAACACATCTGGCGGGAAATTACTGATGTTAAAACAAAACCTCCAAGACAAAGTACTTGATAATGTAGGGGTTTTAATTAAGAAATGAAATATATTTACATTCTCAATTTGAAATCATGACATTAACATTATAAATCACACCCAATCTACTTACTTTTCCCTTTCATGAATTTCTCTATAAAGCTGTTCCAATCTCCCGGGTCAGGCTGTACCATGTTCATTCGATCAAAATGAAAATAGGAAACGGCATTGTCTTTTGCATTACGTGCTACATACACAACCTGGAATAAGTGAAAGAAAAGAAATATTGTTACAATACAGGACTTATTGTATTATGCAATACTAATCAGAGAGTAACAATTTCATTACATTCATTACAGAACTACTTCAATTTGATTAAAGCTGCAGTGAGTAATTTCTGTTCCACCAGCGGGACCAAACGTAATTCCTTGCATAGTGACTATTTCCAAACAGGTTTCACACACACCTGCCAATTGCCAATTTGTCTATAGAGTAGGTAGTATTTAAAGTGGCCCACTGTGTCAGGGTTTGGGTAGTGTAATGATATAAGATCTACAGGACACAAGAGGGTGCTGTTGTATAATGAATGTTCACAGACTAGTAGTTGCTGTACGGAATGTTATCGTTTTCATTAAAGCATTACAGTCTAGCACTCAATGGAGTAAGTCACATTCTCATTACAGGTAGGTTGAAGCAGAGAGGACTCAAGTGCAGAACAGTGGGTCTTTATTAAGTATAAAATTAAAACAAAAACTACCCCAAGGGGGAAACCATGACTCGACTCGACTCGACTAACCACAGGAGGAACATAAAAGGGTAGACAAGCAAAGCAGGTAACGAGGGAGGACAGGTGGGGCAAATGAATCAATAATCAGGTAACAAGATGGGTGGGGAAAGACAAATTGACAGGAGAGCACATGGCACAAGGAAACACATGACAAGCCATGTGCTCACACCAAACATGACAAGAGGTGTGTTCGACTTCATGCAGCTCCGCGCAGACTGATCGGCGGCTGACTTGAAACAGTGCATTCCGGTTAGAAATGTTGTCCGACTTGATGCAGCGCCGACGCCACATGACTGTGACGTATACCGTCAAAGTACCGCGAGAGCGTTTCGAGAGTAGCCGGAGAACTCAGCCAATAGAGGTGGGCAGATCGATACTAATATCGATAATATCGATACCAACATTGGTATCGGTATTGATCGATACCAACGTGAAAATATCGATACTTAAGTTTCAGTTTCTCTCGTTTTGCAACCTGACCGTGTTTGTCAAAAAGCTGCTGCTGTCACGGTTGCAACGAGCAGAGCAAGCTCTCTGTAATCCTCCTCCGAAGAGTGCTCTGCTCTCCTCCCCCTCTTCTGTGTTGTACCGTCACGTGACTCACCACTTGCGTGCTACTCAGGACTAATGGTGTGTTCACACCGAACGCGAATAGAGCGTCAAATACGCGTCTATCGCGTCTAGTTAAGACGCTTGAACATTCGCTCGAGTTCAAATTTTTCAACTTGCGCGAAAGACATTCGCGGCAAACGCGTCGCCCAATTCGCCTCATTCGCAACCCCCGGCGCGAATGATGCGTCTATTAGCGTCTTTACATTGACTTTGTATGTAATCCACTCGCGCAAATAATTAAATTCGCGTTCGGTGTGAACACACCATAACCCCACCCCTACCGCTACCACCAGCAGTCAGTCAGGCGCTCAGTGCCGCGCACGCATTTCTAGTCTAGTAAAGAGGAGAAATGTTATTTTATTCTCATTATATCTAAAGGGAATTTGTTTTACTTTTTTTTTTTATATTTGTTGTGAAGTAAAACTTAGTGACTTTGTTTATTTAAGAAAAAAATCCTTAAAAGAAGTGCACTAAAGAGGAGAAACATTTTTTGTTAACATGCTATTTGAAAAGAGAATTTGTTTTTACATTTTTTATATTTGTGAAGTAATAATTTTGTAACTTTGTTTATTTAAAACAGAAGTTACCAAAAGTTGTTTCTGAACAAAAGCTTTTGTAGTAGTACTGATTTTAACTGATTAATAACCCAAAATGCAAATCACAAAAACAAATTAAAAGTCATGAAAATTCATTTAGATTTAGGCTGAAGACACATCCACCTTAATTATTAAAAAGTATCGGTATCGGTATCGGCAAATCTAGCGGTATGGCACACCTCTATCAGCCAGCGCAGCTTCTCAAGAGAGGCTGCACAAGCTCTGATGACGTCACAGCTGTTTCACGATTCGCCGGATTCACCGCATGACAACGATCACGTTTCGTGTTTATTCTCACACTTTTAGTTCCACTAAAGCTCACAAATCAGTTTTTTATAACAGTCAACAGTCTTTTCATGTAGTCGCGATGTTGTGTTGTTTATCTAAATAAAACTGATTTAAAAAACGTTGACTCCAGTTCATTGATATAGGCTTATTTGGAACTTTATTCTTGTTCAAACAGATAATGTATGAAGCAGTAAAGTATTGAATGAAAATGTGTCTGGAATATCTGTGTATTTGGCAAATATTGCATTTATTGCACTTCAGCTGTGGTAAAGTATGCAAACACCACGTGAGCGGTCACTACGGGAACTAGAAAGTAGGCTTGTTTGAGATGCGCCTTGCCTCGCCTGAAATGTAGTCGAGAGTAGGCGGCTGCAGTGAGAGGAGGAGTGAAAAAAGCGCAGGCAAGCCGGACAGATCTCTCTTCTCGCAGTGGATCAGACACCAGTGAGATCAAAGGCGGATATCGCGGGATTCACGGGGATTCACACTCGTGCACGTGTGTTGCTAATAAACTGGATGTAATTTAAGTTTTGTTGAATATTAAAATAAATATAATGAACAAGACACCCAAAGTACTTATTTAATTCCATTTTAAATAGCCCTACATGTTTATGAATCATTTTTTTTCTTTAATACAGATATGTGTTTTTATTTTCAATAAAAAAAAAAAAATTACATCACATAGATCGCACTGTCAGAGAGTTTGGGGATAATCGACACATAATTTATACACATAAAACATATATCAGAGTTTTAAAATCAAACATTTTAAAAGAGAACAATACATCACGGTTGTTTAAACCATTGAGTATTAATCGGTGTCGTCAGCAAGTCGTTTCCCATCGTGCTTTTGATCAGCGCAGTCGGTGGAGAGCAACTGCGCGCGACTGCAGAATCCGACACGTGCGCCAGAATCCGACACGTGCGAGTTTTTTGACATACGTCGGCATGACATCAGAGCAAGGCGGACCGCACTCGGACACATTTCTAACCGGCATGCATCTCACGCTGATCACCGGTGATACTGATCGGTTCTACGCAGATTTTGCTCATCTCAAACAAGCCTACTGTCTGACTTCACGTCTCCGTTTGCAGCTCCTCCCCGCCTGCACGCGACAACTCTCGCCGATCGGTTACATCCAGCCGCAGCCGATGTCGAACACACCTAAAAACACAAGCACATGGCCAGTAAAACAAAATCACAAGCCATGTGCTAACACAAAATGAGACATGAACACACAGCCAATGAGGACACTCAAGCCACGTGTTCACACAAAACATGACAACATGAAAGCACACAGTGTAAAAACACAAGCTGTGTGCTACTCAGTACAAGACAAAAAATGACATGAAGGCAGCATGAAACAAGTCACACAGACAAGACAAAACAGGAGTGTGTCAGGGCTCTGTCACAAAACCAAGAAATAGACTAGACAGAAGTGACAGAACCCTGACAACTGGTTAAGGCTTTGTTGACAATCATCAAAACAGAGCAATATTTGATAGCCATATAGAGCAGAATTTACACTTCCCTTACGAAAAAGTATACTTCAAGTTAAGAAGTATACTAACATAATGTTCAAGTATATTTTTAAGTATACTTTATGTAGTAAGTATACTAATGTCAATTTACTAGTAGTAAACTTGTAAGTGTACTATTTCAATACTGATTGGGACTAAACTGTCCCCAAAAGTATACGTTTAAGTATACTTTAAGTGTAACAGTAATAAACTTTAAGAGCACAATTATTTCACAATTACGTTTCTCTGCATCTATACTACAAGAGAAATTTTAAGTATACTAGTTTACTATTTTAATACTAGTTGTACATTTTTTAGTTAATGAAAGTACACTTTGAAGTATGCTCTCAGTAAACAATTCGTTTAGTAGTTTTATACTGCAAGTATACTTATAAGTTTTCTTTAAGTGAACATAACATCAAACTTATAGTTTACTATTTATATATTATTTTTGCACTTTAAGTATACTACTGTTCCTATTTAGGTATTAATTTTTTATACTTGAAATATACCCTTAACTGCACTTTAACTAATTTTAAAAACATTCTATTTTATCTTCATGCATCCTTTTTATCATCCTTGCTAGTTGCCCCATATTGGCCCAACCGGACCTAGTTCCCAGAACTCATGCTTCTCACGACAGCCTCTCACTGGCGTATTCCTCTGAGGAAGGACCTGCTTTCCCAATGGCACCCGTCTCTAGAAGGGACACGGAGGACTTAGGTGAGGCGACTCTATGCGTTGAAGTGGAACCTGTTTGAATGGTGTTCTTATCACCAGGAAGACCCCGGGAGATGCCCGATCAGAGTTGTGCTTTCCTTCCTGCAAGATGGGTTGGAGCGAAGGCTATCTCCCCCAACCCTGAAAGTGTATTTTGTCGCTATTGCCACACATCACGATGCAGATGAAGGTAAGTCGTTGGGAAAGCACGACCTGATCGTCAGATTCCTGAGGGGGGCGAGGAGATTTGTCTCTGGTCTTTTCAGCTCTTCAGAGACCACCCTTCGAGCCTTTGCAATCAGCTGAATTAAAAATTCTGTCTGGTAAAACAGTTCTCCTGGTTGCATTGGCCTCCATCAAGAAGGGTAGGGGATATTATAAATCAATATTTTCAAACAATTTAAGTTTATAAGACAGCATGTAAAACCACGTGAAGAAAGTATAGATTAAATACAACTACAAGCCAAGTATACTTGGCATACTTTATTATACTTTTTAAGAAGATCTCAATCAAAAGATAGGTAGAAGTAGTCCAAATATACTTAGACCTTTCTGTCAGTATAAGTCAAGTATAGTTTAGTGCAATTTTAAGTATATATCTGAGAAATACATATATTTCTGAGAAGTATATAAAAAGTAGACTGAAAGTATACTTTCTTATTTATAGTTTAAAATAAGTATTCTAATAGCACACTTGAATTAACTTCTTTTTCGTAAGGATTTTCAGAGAACTTCAAATTAGTTGGTTGAAAATATTAGGGATTATTAGAAACATCAAGATTTAAGCAAGCCTCTCATTGGTCACATGTATTGAAAAGACATGTGACCAACTTAAAAGCTCAACTTTTAAATATAAATTAGAAAACTATGAAGACAATATCCAAATAGAATGTCAGATTTTGGCAGATATGATTACATTTATCATCTATTCTAGCAGTCAAAAGACCTGCAGTACTTTACCCTTGAGTTCTGCTCCCAGAAGGACTTGGGTACAAACTGAACAGGTAAGTGAGTTTTGATGAGACGAGGAGAGGTGGGAAGATTATCAGCCATTTCTGTCCCTGTAACTGATAATTAATTGTTGTTTAAAGTTTCATTATCAGTGTGGTTATGCCAAAACCCATTTGAGGCCTTGGAACAATTTATAATTTACATTCCAACAATGTATGAATAGATGAATAGGTGATATGTTTGAATAATTTGGGCTACACTTTATTCTGATGGTCCACTTTAGACATGCACTATAACTTTGCAATGCCAACTGCCTCTCATTAGAGTATTAGTAGACTGTAGTATCAAAATAAAGTGTTAGCAGATATTAAGCAGACAGAGCTAGAGATTTATTTATCCTTTCGTAAAATTGTTCTTCACCATACAGTATGTCTGATACATTTATACAAAAGACAGTAAAACTGTAACGAGATGAGGCAAGATCCAAATGCAGCACACGCTTTATTTAACAGACCACAAACTATACAAATTAGACTGTATACAGGACTCGGGACTCAGGACCAGGATACGAGAACATGAACAACCAACATCAACGTTAAAGTGCTACAGCGAACTGTAAGACATACAAGAACTCACACAGACAAGGCTGAAACACAGGGCTTAAATAATCAGGGACAAACGAACTACACAAGATAACAAGGGGGCGTGGTTAATCAGAAACACCTGGGATAACTAATTGACAAGACAGGGAACCATAGAACCTGACGGGACACAAAAACCCAGGGCGGAGCAGGATGTGCCGGCGGCCAGGGCGAAAATCCTTCGGGTGGCCACGGCGGAGAAGCCCCCTCGGGCGGCCACGGCGGCGCGGCCTTCATGGTCTCGTCGCGGGATCTTCTGCCCGCCTGAAGCCCAGGCTCGGCAGGGCTCACGTGAGGCGCAGGCTCGGCAGGGCTCACGTGAGGCGCAGGCTCGGCAGGGCTCACGTGAGGCGCAGGCTCGGCAGGGCTCACGTGAGGCCCAGGCTCGGCAGGGCTCACGTGAGGCGCAGGCTCGGCAGGGCTCACGTGAGGCGCAGGCTCGGCAGGGCTCACGTGAGGCGCAGGCTCGGCAGGGCTCACGTGAGGCGCAGGCTCGGCAGGGCTCACGTGAGGCGCAGGCTCGGCAGGGCTCACGTGAGGCCCAGGCTCGGCAGGGCTCACGTGAGGCCCAGGCTCGGCAGGGCTCACGTGAGGCGCAGGCTCGGCAGGGCTCACGTGAGGCCCAGGCTCGGCGGGCTCACGTGAAGCCCAGGCTCGGCAGGGCTCAGGTGAAGCCCAGGCTCGGCAGGGCTCACGTGAAGCGCAGGCTCGGCAGGGCTCACGTGAAGAGCAGGCTCGCCAGGACTCACGTGAGGTGCAGGCTCGCCAGGACTCACGTGAGGTGCAGGCTCGTCAGGGCTCACGTGAGGTGCAGGCTCGGCAGGGCTCACGTGAGGTGCAGGCTCGGCAGGGCTCACGTGAGGTGCAGGCTCGGCAGGGCTCACGTGAGGTGCAGGCTCGTCAGGGCTCACGTGAGGTGCAGGCTCGGCAGGGCTCACGTGAGGTGCAGGCTCGGCAGGGCTCACGTGAGGTGCAGGCTCGGCAGGGCTCACGTGAGGTGCAGGCTCGGCAGGGCTCACGTGAGGTGCAGGCTCGGCAGGGCTCACGTGAGGTGCAGGCTCCGCAGGGCTCACGTGAGGCGCAGGCTCGGCAGGGCTCACGTGAGGCCCAGGCTCGGCAGGGCTCACGTGAGGCCCAGGCTCGGCAGGGCTCACGTGAGGCCCAGGCTCGGCAGGGCTCACGTGAGGCCCAGGCTCGGCAGGGCTCACGTGAGGCCCAGGCTCGGCAGGGCTCACGTGAGGCCCAGGCTCGGCAGGGCTCACGTGAGGCCCAGGCTCGGCAGGGCTCACGTGAGGCCCAGGCTCGGCAGGGCTCACGTGAGGCGCAGGCTCGGCAGGGCTCACGTGAGGCGCAGGCTCGGCAGGGCTCACGTGAGGCGCAGGCTCGGCAGGGCTCACGTGAGGTGCAGGCTCGTCAGGACTCACGTGAAGTGCAGGCTCGGCAGGGCTCACGTGAAGCTCAGGCTCGGCAGGGCTCACGTGAAGTGGACTTCTGGTTGTACTTATTATATCTAAGTCCACTAATGGAGGGCGAGTGTTTTCACATTTGGCTCCTAAACTCTGGAATAGCCTTCCTGATAATGTTTGGGGCTCAGACTCACTCTCCGTGTTTAAAACTAGATTGAAGATGCATCTCTTTAGCCAAGCACCCATAATGCACCTCATAACCTTGTACTCCAGTTATATATGATCAAATGCTCTGCAGTAGACATGTACCAATTCTAAATTTGGCAGCCTAGAAGGGTACATAAAACCTATCCTAGGTTGTTGTGCTCTCTAGTTGTCTGTCCTCCTTTTGTTTCTTGTTTCTCTTTCCTTTTTCCTGCCTTGATTTCTGGCAGGTATTCCATGATGGAGAACCATTGAAGACTATGACTGCCTTCCACCTCACTTTAAACACACATTTTTTTACTTCCCTAAGCCCTAACCATTTTGGAAGTCTGTTTCACTTGACAGACCCTCAACCCATTGATTTTGACCAAGGGAGCCAATGTATTTAGCCTTCATACACTCACCATGTACCAAAATGATGATATGATACGTATACATAACCTGTACCTGTAAATCTAAAAATGTTTTAGTGTTTCATAACTATTTTTTCATCAAATAATCAAATAATTTCATTTATGTTTAAAATGTAGCAATACAATGATTGGCGTCACTGAATTGTAAGTCTCTGACCTGTTGAAAACTCTGGAAAGCATGCTTCCAGGCATGGGATTCTGAAATAGATAGGCTTGGAAGTCTGAAGCTCTAGATCATCATTACCAAAATACAGAAGGTCCAGAATATAAGAAACCCATGTGGTACCTAGTAATACAATGGAAAGGGGGTTTTAAAATAAGTGTTTTAAAGGTCAGTAAGGAAAGACAAAACATGGTCCTGTTTCATAGTGTTATCTAATGGTTAAGTTAACAGTAAGCAATTAAGGATCAAGTCAGCATGCTATAGCCAAATTAATTAAAGAAAAACTTCATGCATTAGTCTCACCTGCTTTGGGATAAGTGGCGATAAGAATGTCATCAGGTCTTGCTTGAAAGTTTTTCAACTTTTCCCAGTTGTCAGTGAAAAAGTGAGTCATAGAAATACCCTCAAAATCAAACATCTCTGGTCGACTCTGGAGTTTCAGCAGCAGAATAGAAAAAGTTTTAGTTTAATGCTAAAGTTTTACTGCACGGACTGAGCAATCATTAGAGATTCATCATTGGCAATATAAAAACAATGTAAAATCCTGTTCACAGCAAGATTTCAGATACATCTGCACTACCAGTTAAGTATGTTTTAGAAAATTTTAGGAATATTTTTATTTATTTAATGCAATACATATAATTTTGAATATTGGTTAGGGTATTCCACTGATAAGCCATGATAATTGGATACATTAGTAAATACTTGTTGTGTGTTTACAGTGGTCTACTCTATGTTACAGTGCACCTGCAATTGTGTACCAAGCGCTCACAATTGTTCTTTTTAAAACTACAATATGCTAATGTATATGAATTCTAATTTATAACTTGCCAATACTTTAACTGGTATTAAATAGACAATTTCATTTTTATACTTCAAAGAGAATTATTCATACTCACTGACCATAATGGGGAAAAAAGTGTTTTAATTTTCTTAAGTCTTAATCCTATCTTGCGTTCCACTCTCCTAGAATGTTTCTGGCAGTTTTCTTATGTTCCTCAAAATGCAAACAGGACTTATACTTAAATACTATTCAGCGCTGTCATTGATATTCTCTTGAGTTTATCCCCACCCTTTTTTTCTGTGCTTTGCACTCAGCCTTAAAAAACATGTTACACATGTTCAAACTGCCCTCCCCAAAGGAAAGAAACGTCCCTGAGAAGAAAAAAAAAACCCTAGTAATATTACATGTGTCTCCTTTAGCATTCCAGAAGAGAACTCAACATTTCCTCAAACCCTATTTGGTCATTTTGTTTAGTATTTTTTAACTAACTGTGGTTTGTCAGTGTGCACTTTGTCTTTACTGAGGGAACATCTTGTATGCTGTGGTAACACTGTGTTCCTCTGACAGGGATGTCTAATCCTGCTGCTGGTGGGTCAATGTCCTGCAGAGTTTAGCTCCAACCTGCTAAAACACACTTGCCTGGAGGTTTCTAGCAAAGCCGCTTGAAGGTTAACCTGCAAGGTTAGCAAAAAAAAAGCATAATGCTCTGGTACACAGGTAAGGATGGGTGTCAATTGAGGAGAGGCTTCAGTATGCTGAATAAACGTCTCGGTTACAACTGTAAGCTTGGTTCCCTGAGAAGGGAATGAGATGCTGTATCTTAGGATGGCACTATGGCAGGGGTGTCCAAACTCTGTCCTAGAGAGCCACTGTACTGTAAAGTTTAGCTCCAACTTCCGTCATCACACCTGTTTGGATGTTTCTAGTATACTTACTTAGACCTTGATTGGCTGGTTCAGGTGTGTATAATTGGGGATGCAGCTGAACTCTGCAGGACAGTGGCCCTGCAGGAGCAGAGTTGAACAACCCTGCACTATGGGAATGCTGCAGTGTGATTGTGTGTGAAGCACGCGTTCAACAAACTCCCATAAATGTTATGGGTGCAACATCACCCCATGACACGTGACGGCATACAGCGGAAGCTATAAACGAGACCCGCAACACAACTGATTAGCTGAAGTTGCTCACAGACATGCCGAAGGTATGGTTAGGCAATGCAGCCTCTCGTTCCCTTCTCAGGGAACCAGGGTTACAGTTGTTACCGAGATTATTCCCTTTTAAGGGGATTCCTTTTCTAAATCCCAATGTGAATCCCTCGGAGCACAGTTTAAGACACAAACACTCGAGACCCTGGTATAGAGTCTAAATCCAGCCCGCCGCAGCACACACCTTTTGGAGAAAAACTCCTGACAGTAAAACTTTAGATGTTGCCATACTTCTAGTAGAGTGGGCCTTTACAACCAGAGGCTAAGAAAGGTCAGACACCTCTTATGCCACAGAGACAGCCTCAACATTTGCTTATTCTTTACTTGGAAGCCTAGGAGAAATGTACATAGACATAGCCTCGGCCACATTTGCAACATGCCATTCAATCCCAGTGGAGCTGGATGGGTGAGGGAAAACCAAAGTGGACATTGCGTCATCTTCTCTGATGCGAACTCCACAGTCTCTAGGCTCTCAGTGCTGCAATGAACCCAAGTACATACCTAAGCAATGAGCTCACTGGAAACCGCTGCACCCAAAAACACACAGGGATAGCACATCTATAAATGGGGTAGGCATGGTGGTGTCCAGTAAGCGACCAACTATGGCAGCGATCCAACGTGTCCTTGTTTTGAATCAAAGACGGCACCGGCCGCGTTTAATCCATGTCAATTTTTTTATTCGGCAAAACTTAAGCCCTTTTGACATTTTGCCTGACGTGGCTATATTAAAAAAAATTCGCCTACCAAGACAACTCATTATGGAGCTGCTGGACCTTCTCAGACCTGCGCTTGCCAGGCTAACGCGGCGGGATTTTGCTTTAAGGCCTTAAGCCTTTAAGAGCCGTCACAACATATCGTGTGAACATATTACTGACAATTTGATAATTTAATTAATAGTCTATATTTTACTGATAACTTAAACTATGTTAAAGTAAATGTTACTGGAATAATTTGAGGAATGTTTCATTTGCATAGAACGTGTTGTCTTTCTTAATGCCGTAATGCACCTTCGCGTGAAGTGGAAAATCGATTCCTGAGCAACTTTGGTAAGAAATATCTTTCGAGTCTTCTTAGCGCACTAAGAGTGAGGGTTATCTGGGAACCGGGCCCAGATCATTACAATCACATCAGCTAGAAATACCAAGGGTTTACTCAAAGCATAGTGAGTCTGCTTTTAGCTATTTATTTAGCTAACTACCTTCCAGAGGATATAAGATGTGCTCCTACAGTAGTCACATTCAAATCCAGACTCAAAAAACATCTGTTTAGCTGTGCATTTAATGAGTGAGCACTGTGCCACTGTTCATCGGACTGTTCGTCCGACTGTTTGCACTGTATTTTAATTCCTTTTTATTCTAAACTGTTCTTATTTCTTTTGATTATTTTAATTACTTCTATGTAAAGCACTTTGAATCAGCATTGTGTATGAAATGTGCTGTATAAATAAACTTGCCTTGCCTTGCCTTGGTAGCCCGGTCTGTGGCTCGACACAACTCTTTTACTACGTCGAGTCATGCACCCTCGCCTTCATCCAGGTCCAGGTCTCAGACGGTCAGCATGTTATGCCTGCAAGATCCCCATTGTATGCAGACATGCACCCGCCTGACCTGCCACCTCATAAGATTTGACCACCAAAGACGTTGTTCTACAGGGCTTCATGGGCAATGTCCGGGGCCTTAAGGGACAAAGCATCCTCAGGGGTGAGATTGCTCGTAAGCGTCTCTTCAACCTTGGGCATTGCCCGATTCCCGTGCTCATTCAGCCCCATGATCAAAGACTAGTTAGAGACCATGGGACTGAAGACACTAGCAGAAAACGGCCTATTCCAGGACCTTGACACCTTGCTGTGGAGGTCTGGAAAAATGATTTCCCGACGTGGAGACTGTGATCTACTGGGAGGAAGCACTAGTCTAGCTTCTCAGATGCACTTTCTGCTATTCGGCTGGACAGTCAATGTTTAATCTGGCAATGGCATGAGTCACAACTTCCACTAGCTTCTCATCAGCAGGGGATGGAGTCGACGACTCCTCAAGCTCCCCTGCCTTGATGGTGACGATACCCACTTCCTCAGAACTGGAGAAAGCCAACATCAGGCCTTCACTCAGGGCGGTAGAAACCGCAGAACGTGCTTCCAGGTCCAGAGTGAAAGTGATGGAGCCAGCAGATGAAAGCTGAGAAATGGACATGCCCGTCTCAAGCTCCTCTGGCAGCTCCATCTGTGACCCCCATGATGTGAACCACCGCGGGACCCGAACCACGAGGGGCGCAGACCGGACCACTCTCCTCAAAGAGGGCCAGGCAGTTCCTCATCGGAAGACAATCATAAAGTACACAGTCAACCCCCTCGAGATCTGACTGGTAGCAAGGGCAAGGAGGAACACATGATCTAAACTGCTTAGCCGCTATGGTCTAATATATACACACATATACATATAGAGTATATATATTATTGATGTATGCGAAATTGTTCGTATTTGAATTTATTAAAGGAATACATTTATGTCTTTAGTTCATTTATTTTAATTTTCCTAGTTATGAATCTTATTCTTTTCTTTATTAATTCTAGATCCATTTCATGCCTTGTCACACGATTTTCCCTGCACATTTTATTATTATTTTTTTAGTTTATTTTCCTTCTGACTTGCTTGCATAATATGCCATGGTATCAAAGTACAACTGTTTTCACCTCTGCAGACATGAGATAACGCAAGATCGCTATATTACAAGAACATTGTGTGCTAATCAGATCTGCTAGGTACATCTTGTCTTGAGTGCATCCTTTAATGATTACAAAAGTACCAAGAATTTGAATAAGTACTTTCCCTAGTTCCTTCATGTTACATAAACAAAGCATATACAAATTTCAGTTTCAGAAGACTTGGGGCTTCTTTCTTGTCTGTCTCTTTTCATTCTGCAAATATCTTCCCAGATAGCAAGGGCAATCATTGAAACAATGTTGATGCGTCAACGCTAATTGTATTTAATTAACATTACAAAGTGATGTTGGTTCAATATCACTTTGGTACCCGCAATTAATGTTGAAACAATGGTGAGATTTCAACAAAAAAAATCAAATGGTAATGCCATCGAATCTACATTATACTATGATTGATTCAACATCACTGCTGTTGAATCAACATTTAAACAATCAAAAATAATCAGTGGTAATATTGTTGAATCAACTTTACACTATAATTGATTCCACATCACCGATGTTGAATCAATATTAAAATTAACAAAAATAATCAATGGTAATATATAATTTCATCAATGTGATGTTTATTCTAAATTACCTTTGTCAAAACATTGAACATACAACTGAAATGTAGTCACCATAAGACAATGTTGCCATCTGATGCACCAAGTAAATGTTGAAACATTAATATTTCTTCGACACTTCAAAGGTACATCAACAAATTCCTGACCATTTCAAAATATAGGGAAAACCTTTTAAAATATACATGACACCTTTCCAGCAGTTGAGTCAATTTATTTTATTTGACAGTTTAACTGTTACGGAACGACAAAGGCAGGATGCAATTGCAAAGAACGCTATTTATTATCTCAAAAGGTCAGAAAAGTACAAACACACAGGAAACACAACACAGAGGAATGGTCGAGCGGACACCAGCGCAGGATGAGAGGTGACGCAGGGACCTCGGTGGACAACTGGTGATGGTGCTCGGTGATCCAACGATGGTGCTCTGTGATCCGGTGGTAATCCCAATAAGGTGCTCTGTGGTCCAGTGAAGGTGAAGGAATCCAAACAACCCGACACGACGAGAGACACAGGGAAATCCACGATCCAGGAAGACAGACACGGGAACAGGAACAGGAACACGCCAGGGATACCAAACAACGATCTGACAACATGAGACAGCAGTTACTGACATATAAAGGGACAAACAAGTGGAACCAGCTGGCGCCGCTAATCAAGGATGATCAGCGGCCACACCCACACGCAACAGCACGCAGGACGAGAGAGAGACGGTGAATTGATCAACCGTGACAGTACCCCCTCCCCTAGGAACGCCTCCTGGCGATCCTCGACGGACTTACCTGTCGATTGTAATCATCGATCAGGGAGTGATCCAGAATGTCCCTAGCAGGAACCCAACTTCTCTCCTCCGGACCGTAACCCTCCCAATCCACCAAGTACTGGAATCCGCGTCCCCTCCTTCTCGAGTCCAGAATGCGATTAACCGAATAAGATGGTTCCCCATCTACGAGTCGCGGCGGAGGGGGAACCGGGACCGGCGGATTAATGGGTGCATAAAACACAGGTTTAATTTTGGACACATGGAAGGCGGGATGAATTCTCCTGTACGCGGGAGGAAGTTTGAGTCGGACTGTCACCGGACTAATGATCTTGGTGACAGGGAATGGGCCAATAAATTTAGGAGCAAGCTTGTTAGACACGGATCGGAGAGGAATGTTCTTAGTAGAAAGCCACACTTTTTGACCAACGACGTATATCGGAGGCTTCGACCGGTGGCGATCGGCCTTAGTGCGCGCCCCCACTTGGAGAAGAGTCTCACGGGCTCTAGTCCAAGTGTGGCGGCACCTCTGGACGAAGGCGTGAGCAGAGGGGACCGCGATCTCGGATTCCGTACTGGCAAAAACTGGTGGCTGGTAACCTAAACTAGCTTCGAACGGTGTGAGGCCCGTGGATGACACTGGTAATGAGTTGTGTGCGTACTCCACCATAGAAAGTTGTTGGCTCCAGGAGGAAGGATTCTTGGAAACCAAACATCGCAACACTCTCTCCAAATCTTGGTTGGCTCTCTCGGTTTGGCCATTGCTTTGGGGATGGAACCCCGAAGAAAGACTGACAGTCGCCCCCAGCAATTTACAAAACTCTTGCCAAAATTTGGACACAAATTGGGGACCCCTGTCAGAAACCACGTCCATCGGGAGGCCATGTAAGCGAAAGACGTGATCAATGACAGTTACCGCTGTCTCCTTGGCGGAGGGTAATTTAGGCAAGGGAATAAAGTGAACCGCCTTCGAGAACCGGTCCACGACAGTCAAAACGACTGTCTTGCCCTGGGAGGGCGGGAGGGCGGTGATAAAATCTAGCGCAATGTGGGACCAGGGTCTCGAAGGGACAGACAGCGGTTGGAGTAACCCATCTGGGGGTCGATTGGAGGATTTACCAGTGGCACAAACCGAGCAAGCCAAGACAAAACTGCGGATGTCACGAGCCATAAGTGGCCACCAGAATTGTTGCCTTACCAAAAAACTGGTGCGATTAGCTCCTGGATGACAGGCCATGCTGGAACAATGCCCCCACTGAATAACGTCGGACCGACACTCTTCTGGCACAAATAAGCGATTCGATGGGCAATCGGGCGGAGGTGTTACCCCTTCTAAGGCCTTCATGACCTTCGATTCGACCTCCCATCTAAGAGTGGAGACGACTAAAGTCTCGGGTAAAATACACTCGGGAGTGGACGGGCGTTCGGATTGGTCAAAAATACGAGATAAAGAATCGGGTTTGATGTTCTTGGAACCCGGGCGGTACGAAAGAGAAAAGTCAAAACGTCCGAAAAAAAGTGCCCATCGAGCCTGCCTAGAGTTGAGTCTTTTGGCGGTTCTAATATACTCTAGATTCTTGTGATCGGTCCATACGATAAAAGGGACCCCTGACCCTTCTAACCAGTGACGCCATTCCTCCAGCGCTAACTTGACTGCCAACAGCTCTCTGTTACCAATGTCATAGTTACTCTCGGCAGGGGACAAACGATGGGACAAAACGCGCAAGGGTGCATCTTGTCGTCTGTGGAAGAGCGTTGGGAAAGAACTGCTCCTACCCCCACCTCTGACGCGTCGACCTCCACCACGAACTGACGTGATGGATCAGGGGCAACGAGGATGGGAGCCGAAACGAAGCGGCTCTTAAGTTTAGCGAATACAGCCTCGGCTGTATCGGACCACCTGAACGTCGTTCTGGGGGAGGTCAAGGCAGTCAGAGGTGCGGCTAGTTGGCTGAAGTTGCGAATAAAACGCCGATAAAAATTGGCGAACCCCAGGAACCTCTGTAGGGCCTTACGGGAATCTGGACTTGGCCAATCAATCACAGCCTTAACTTTGTCAGGATCCATACGCATTCCCTCAGACGAGACGATGTACCCTAGGAAAGGAACAGACTGTGCATGAAACACGCATTTCTCCGCCTTGACAAAAAGCCCATTCTCTAACAACCTCTGAAGCACTCGTCTGACGTGCTGAACGTGTTCCTGGAGAGAAGATGAAAAAATCAATATGTCATCCAGGTAAACATATATGAATTGGTCGACCATATCTCTCAACACGTCATTGACGAGTGCCTGGAAGACCGCCGGGGAGTTGGACAGCCCGAACGGCATGACCAAGTATTCAAAGTGCCCCCTAGGGGTATTGAACGCGGTCTTCCATTCATCACCCTTCCTTATGCGAACCAAATGATAAGCGTTACGTAAATCCAGTTTTGGGAAGATGGATGCTCCCTGTAACCGCTCGAAGGCTGAAGACATCAACGGCAAAGGATAAGTATTCTTTACCGTGATGTTGTTCAACCCCCGGTAATCAATACACGGTCGCAGAGATCCATCCTTCTTCCCCACAAAAAAGAACCCCGCCCCCGCAGGAGATGAGGAAGGGCGAATGAACCTGGATGCCAGAGAATCAGAAATATATTTCTCCATAGCCTCCCTCTCTGGGACAGAGAGTGAATATAGTTTGCCTTTAGGCGGAGACTTACCTGGCACTAAATCTATGGCACAGTCATAGGGACGATGCGGAGGAAGAGAAGCAGCACGAGACTTACTGAACACTTCCCTCAGGTCCTGGTACTCCTCGGGCACGTTCGACAAATTCACCGCCTTCTCCTGGAACACAGAGACTGGTACAGACGAACACGCAGACACTAGACATGACTCATGACACATATTACTCCACATAGATACAGAGTTGTGACCCCAATCGACTCTGGGATTGTGTTGTGTGAGCCACGGGTGACCGAGTACAATGGGTGTAAGTGGAGAGTCCATGAGGAGGAATGTTATTGTCTCAGTGTGATTGCCAGATGTAATGAGAGTGATGGGTTCAGTGGTATGTGAAATGTTAGGAAGTTGTTGTCCATTGAGAGCATTGACGGCGATCTTGTGCGTGAGAGTAGAAACAGGAATGTGAAGACGTTGTGCCAGTCCAGAGTCCATAAAATTACCTTCTGCCCCCGAGTCCAGTAAAGCCTTAGTGTCGTACGTGTGAGTTGCCCACCTAAGTCTTACCGGGAGGAGGGTAGATGATGGTGATGAGGTCTTCCTGGCGGAGATCCCACCCGATAGTAGCCTCATTGTTACTACCGGGCTTGATCTTTTACTGGGCACGAGTGAATAAAGTGCCCCATCTTCCCGCAGTATAAACACAGTCCCTGGGATCTCCGCCGTTCTCTCTCCTCCCGGGAAAGCCGAGCTCTACCCACGGGATCGGAGACGGGGCTGACCGTGTCCACGTAATCAGCGCGCGAACCCTCCGCGCCACGAAATGGCTGGTTCTGTAGGACGCGACCCATCCTACTCAGGCGTGCATCCACTCTCAATGCCAGTTCAATGAGTCCATTAAGTCGAGGTGGCAGATCCAGCATGTAGATCTCTCGTTGGACACGGTCAGCCAACCCATGCAGGAAACTATCCCACTGCGCCTCCTCGTTCCATCGGCACTCTGCAGCCAGGGTGCGGAACCGGATGGAATATTCCGACACCGAGCCGTTACCTTGGCGGAGATCAGTGAGTAGTCTGGCTGCCTCCCTACCCGCTACCGCGCGATCGAAAACCCTCCTCATCTCCTCGGAGAGTGCCTGGAACGAGGCGCAGCATGGGTCTTGATTCTCCCACACCGCCGTTCCCCAAAGAGCCGCTTTGCCAGAGAGTAGAGTAATCACAAACGCCACTTTCGACTGTTCTTGACGGAACGTCTGGGGCTGTAAGGCAAAATGCATAGAGCAACGAGTCAGGAAAGCTCTGCAATATTCAGGTTCACCTGCATACCCTTCAGGTGTGGGAAATCGTGGCTCTCGCTGATGATGCGGCTCCGGTGGAATGGGTTGAACGGGCGGTGTGGGCGGCGCAGTGGGATCTCTAAGTTGTTGAAGCTGTTGGGTGAGCTCGGACACCTGCGTCACAAGCGATCGACTCTTGTTGTTGATCCATTCTCGAGATGCTCATGGCGGCAAAGTCACCCCAGCTCGTAGCGCTTGCTGCATCCATGATGTGGTCAGATCGTTCTGTTACGGAACGACAAAGGCAGGATGCAATTGCAAAGAACGCTATTTATTATCTCAAAAGGTCAGAAAAGTACAAACACACAGGGAACACAACACAGAGGAATGGTCGAGCGGACACCAGCGCAGGATGAGAGGTGACGCAGGGACCTCGGTGGACAACTGGTGATGGTGCTCGGTGATCCAACGATGGTGCTCTGTGATCCGGTGGTAATCCCAATAAGGTGCTCTGTGGTCCAGTGAAGGTGAAGGAATCCAAACAACCCGACACGACGAGAGACACAGGGAAATCCACGATCCAGGAAGACAGACATGGGAACAGGAACAGGAACACGCCAGGGATACCAAACAACGATCTGACAACATGAGACAGCAGTTACTGACATATAAAGGGACAAACAAGTGGAACCAGCTGGCACCGCTAATCAAGAATGATCAGCGGCCACACCCACACGCAACAGCACGCAGGATGAGAGAGAGACGGTGAATTGATCAACCGTGACATTAACACAATCAAATAATAAAACTATATAAAATAAAATATAAATGGGGCAAAAAGGACAAAAGCATTACAACCTTAAAAAATAACATTCAAAAGATGTTATTTTGAATGCTTTGGGCTCGCTTTGGCATACTTTGGGAATGCTTTGGAATACTTTGGGCTCGATCGGCCCAAAGGAGGCGTCCAGTCAGCGGATGAAGGTCTCTGCGTGTTACTTTCTTTTCTCGTGGCAAAGTATTTTTGATTAAATGCAATACATTTCTCATATGTATTCTCTCGTTATTTCATCTGACTCCATAAATGAAAAAGTTTTTTTAATGATATCTGTGCATCATTAAATATAAGCGAAAGTTTGACTATTCCTTTTAACTCTAATGAAATAATATCAAAGTCAGTTAGAATAATCAAAAGTAATAATTTATTATGTCAGGTAAATTTATCATTCCAATTTCATAATCAGTTCAAAGATACCGTAATTATGTAAACATGAGTTCAGTGGAAATTCACCATGACCAATACCACCGGGGCAATACCTGGAAGACACACCCTCTTATGAGTGTGAATTATTTCTAAACTCTTAAAAAACCTTATTACCTTTTGTTTTACTAAAATGATACCAAACTAAAACTCGATGTATAATCATTCACATTAAACCATTTAGATTCTTGGGTGAATTTTTGGTGATCTTCGCATGGGGGATGAGGGGGAGACACGAGGAAGACATTCAAATGTTAATTTGCTTTGTTCTCTCAGAGAGTTGCGCTATCTTCGAGTTATTCCAATCTTACACTATCAGAAGTCTGATGTCATTATAACTGCAAGCAGTCAGATCCAGAATCCACTTGCACACTTGCTTTTAAAGACAAAACTCCACACGAGTAGACAGCAACATCTGACCCAAAACACGAACACGATCCCCCACAGAAAACAGCATACAGCGACTAACGAAACATAACTGAAAACCAAGACCTAAAATACACAGAATAAATAACTGCAGGAGTGTTCAATGACGGTAACTATAACAACTAATATGACAACAAGGAGAGACAGAAAACAAACTGGAAGAGAACACGGAAACAATGAGAACAGCGAAGGCACTTCCTGGCACTTCCATATCCTGGCCCTGGTAATCATTGCAAATACTTACCGCTTGCTCCATTTCTGTAAATCTATTTTTGTGAATGAAATGAATGACTCTGATATCCAGCTCAGATGGAGGACCTGCATCTAGACACGACCACAACGCAGCTCTGAAGTGTCAGCAGAGGTTGTGTGAAGACTCTCCCCTGTATGGCCTCATCGACACGACAGCCATCGGCACTGATCCTCAACAAACCCGTCTCCATACTGGCGTGACTCCGATCTTAAACCAGATGGAACTGGATAATATTCTGATTGTTTCAAACCAATCTGACCTCTGACCTATAATGCTGCATGAATCATAGTCATACACTGTTCGCTCGTTGGCCAGAGGAGAACTGAGCGTCTCAGCCTGGGTTTTCCCAAGGTTTTTTCCCCCATTCTGTCACTGATGGAGTTGTCCCTTTTTCGGCTTTGTCGCCATCGGCTTTTGGCTTGCTTAGTTGGGGACATTTTTTATTTAACAATATTATTGATCTGCCTGCATTGACACCATTCGCCTTATTCACCTGGCGGCCATTTTGAAAACGCGAACGCGTTGAGGGTTACACAAACCCGGAAGTTTGACTCCGACGCAGCAGCATCAGCAATGGAAACTCCAGTGTGGACCACCTATCTTTCCTGTCTGCCCGAATTAACGATGCAAAATGTGGAGCAGGAGCCAGTACTGACTGCAACATCCCCCGGGCTGTGTTAATTAAGGGATACAGTAACTGGATCGAAGGTTTTATGCACGACATTGAAGGTATGAATGGACGCCGATTTACCTCCGTTTCAACTAGCCTGTAGCAGCTAGGGGTAACTTAGTAAGCTTAGCTGTGATATGGAGTTGTTGACTGTGTACTATGTTAGATTAGATCTATACAAATCCTTAACCATCGTTATTGTTCTTCTTTACGAATCTATACAAATATGTGAACTTGTATTGTTACCATAGCACCTTATCATGATCAGTGTGTAACAGGATCAGTCCCTGTCAGACCTTATAATCACTTCTCATGCTCTTTACTTTTACATACCTGTGAGTGATTTGATTGTTTTACGTGTATGTGTGTGTAAGCTACTGGATGTGTATCCATCTGTGTATCTATCTAAAGAATGAAGTACAATTATATTTCACATGGATGATGTCCTTTATAACTTTATAATTTAATATACCGGAACCAGAACAGGTCGGAATATCAGAAAACATAAAAAAAAACACTGGTCTAGGTTTGTAAAGGTAACTTTGTACATAGAAGTTGATACGGGAGAATAATGTAAAATGGCCTGCCTGTATACTGGAAGCATGGAAAAGGAATCAGAACATCAGAAAACAGGCCGTTCAAAAAACAATGATAGGCACAATAGTCCAGGTTTGTAAAGGTAACCATGTACATAGAAGTATGGAAAAGGAACCGGAACAGGTCAGAACATTAGAAATTACATTAGGAACAAACCATTTAAAAACATTAACAAAAGAGAACTATATACATAAATAGATTATTAGTGATGTCTTGCTCGATGTTGGGGGGACAGATGTGTAGCCCATCTTGGCAAAGTGAGCGAGAGTGTAGAGCAGCCCGATGAGATGGTTGCACTGTCCCAAGCCAGCTTTGCAGTTGCACTGCGTCTCCCTTATAAATGGCTGCTCAAGTAAATGACATTAAAAGTTGGATGGGTGAACATTTTCTTCAGTTAAATGAAAACAAGACTGAAGTTATTTTATTTGGCGCCCCCCATTTGGTAGATAGTCTGACCTCTGATTTAGGACCTCTGAAAGCTAACATCCGCACTCATGTAAAAAACCTGGGTGTCATTGTCGACTCTGAGTTAAATTCTACAAGCAAATAAACTCGGTTGTCAGAAGCAGTTTTTTTCAGCTCAGGAGCTTACGAAAACTAAAATCTATTTTATGTTTTGGTGACCTAGAGATAGTCATTCACGCTTTCATTTCAACAAGGCTAGATTATTGTAACGCTTTGTATGCCGGTTTCAACCATTTTTCATTAATGCGCTTGCAACTGGTACAAAATGCTGCAGCTCGTTTTTTAATGGGTAAGAAAAAACGTGAGCATATCACCCCTATTTGATCACATTTGCATTGGTTACCAGTCAAGTTAAGAATTGAATACAAGGATTTGACTTTTGTATTTAAAGCCTTGCATGGTCTTGCTCCAGTTTATATCACAGACCTCATTTGTCCATACTCTCCACTAAGAACTCTTAGATCATCTACTAAAAAATTATTAATTATCCCTCGCTCTCACTTGAAAACGAAAGGTGATAGAGCTTTTTCCGTTTTGGGTCCGAGGCTGTGGAATTCGTTACCTCAATATGTTAGGTCAGCTTCCTCTTTATATGCATTCAAGTCAGCTTTGAAAACACATCTTTTTTCTCAGGCGTACTCATAACTGAGGATATGTAGCCTTAGTGAGTTAAAATTTTATACTATGACATTTTGTACGATGTTTGTTTTTATTGTGTTTTAATTGTTTTTTTTGTGAAGCACCTTGGTCAGCAGAAATGCTGTTTTAAGGTGCTATATAAATAAAAGTGACCTTGACCTCAAGTGACAGCTCCACCTGAAAAGATAATCAAACTTTAGACACTTGACACTTCAGAGTTGCTATTAACAAATATATGGCATATATATATATATATATATGTGTGTGTGTGTATGTATATATATAAAAATATAAATATATGTATATGTGGGTGTATGTGTATATATATACACATACATACACACACACCCTGAGTGTGCAGTGAATTAGGTACATCTGGCATTTAAATTATCTGCCATGAAAATATTACAGCTACATGCTGGTAGTGGTAGGTTGTTTACAGCTGTGATACCTGATAGTTATACTGTCATTACACTATCATTGTCAACAAGCAATAGCAACATGCACCTAGCCCTGTCTGGCTTTACTAATTTGAAACAAGATTATATTTGAGTAGATATCAATGAGGCTTCTGTGATATTACATCAACTACAGATAACATGTTAATGAGATAAAATCAACATGTTATTTTCAGTCAGACAAGGAAAGGTACATTTTTCCGCACCGAGGGAAAAGACCTAGCCCTCACAAATATGTGTGATGGGCTCCTATTAACTGTCGATTAAAGACATGTTAAGTGTTAAATAAAATCTAACATAGTACACAGTCAACAACTCCATATCACAGCTAAGCTTACTAAGTTACCCCTAGCTGCTACAGGCTAGTTGAAACGGAGGTAAATCGGCGTCCATTCATACCTTCAATGTCGTGGATAAAACCTTCGATCCAGTTACTGTATCCCTTAATTAACACAGCCCGGGGGATGTTGCAGTCAGTACTGGCTCCTGCTCCACATTTTGCATCGTTAATTCGGGCAGACAGGAAAGATAGGTGGTCCACACTGGAGTTTCCATTGCTGGTGCTGCTGCGTCGGAGTCAAACTTCCGGGTTTGTGTAACCCTCAACGCGTTCGCGTTTTTAAAATGGCCGCCAGGTGAATAAGGCGAATTGTGAGAGAATTGAACTGAGCTGGACGATGACATCACGGTTTTCTCCAGAACAGCTAGATAGGCTATACAAATTAACTAAATTAATAACGTTTTTACAACAAAAATTAACCATCACTGAACTGACTTAAAATGAACTATCTGGTTTCTTCTAGAAACAAACTTTGTTGCATTATTTTCCTGTTATCTCAGTAAAGCATCTTTGAAACAATCTGTATTGTAAAAAGCGCTTTATAAATAAAGGTGACTTGACTTGATTCTCTCTACCCGTTGCTCCGGTCTTCAACAGCCGCTTGCACCTCCTCCTGCTGGTGAGCTCGACTAACAGCTGATGGAGATTATGAATCGGTAATCTACTGCTATTCCTGCAGTTCCCAGATGCAAAGTGTTGAATTCTCTGTCGAATTTGAACCACTGAATTTGTGGAAAAGAATTTGTAATAAATTTTGCCTATCGAATTTTATAGCTTGTATTTTTAAACAGAATTGTTTTATATTATTTTGGAAGTGAAATCTGAAAGGTGAATATATGGATTACTATTGAATTGAAAATGTGTGTGAAATGTTTTGAATTGAAATATTCACAGCTTAAATATACAACCATTTTGAATTTCAACCCCCAAAAATGCAAGCCCTAAAAATACACTGCAAGCACGGTTAATGCAATGCATATTTTTTTTCAATTTGTGCAATTCAACAAGTTTTTTTTGTTTTAAAAAATGTGGCATTATTTTACTTCCATAGAGCCATCAATGGTTTTAATTATATCCTTACTGTAACAAATGCTATACATACAGTCGGTTGCGCGTCATAGTTGGGGGGCGTGGTCGGCGTGGGGGAAAACACTGCGAACATCATGTGTATTTCAATGAGAAAATGTCTTATTGCGAAGCATTGACGCCGGCCGACCGGCAACGATATATTGATAAATTAACTGCAATAGGGTACGATTGCCCATATTTAATTAAAAACTGGGCCAATGACCCGACCAAATGGCCAGAGGTGTCGTTTCCAGACATATTTTGCTATCTCGTTGAATCTCCAGGTAAGACATCGCGGTAGCTACCGGTAACATTAGCCTATAAGTTATAGGCTATAACTCAATCATATGTTGCATACTATAACTCCATAAAACCTTGTCACTTACCAATTGTACATACGCTTCACTCAAAACTATTAATTATCGGTATCGGTAAAAAAATAGCGATTCTTCAGTCTCTGCAGTCTATTCAATTTTAACTTTGATTGTGTTCTTTGTGGAAACACTGATGG
Source organism: Tiaroga cobitis (assembly GCA_030578255.1). NCBI lineage: Eukaryota > Metazoa > Chordata > Actinopteri > Cypriniformes > Leuciscidae > Tiaroga > Tiaroga cobitis. The sequence goes on along the minus strand of CM060598.1, from coordinate 4,640,450 downwards.
TATGAAGTCCGGGTGATCTTCCTTGTCACTTTTAAAACCTACAGCAAAACGATTTAAACAAACGAATGAATATGGGAGGTTATGTCTAAATCATATCAAGTGTTTCTTAGCAGACGCGTTTTCATGCGACTAGTTTAGTTTCGACAGTAGTTTTGCTTAAGGTAGAATGAAAGGGTAATTATATATGCATGCCATTTTCTGAAACAACCTTACACAGTTTTGATAACGTTAATAATGAACACAATGTTAACGTAGCCTACCTGTGATGAAATGCCGACTGCATACATACACATGCTTAGTCTTGGGATTCCACAACTTCCCTTGATTATCCTCTCGCCTAATTGCTTGTAACCATTTTGTCCTCCTTTCCGGTTCTGTGCGTTTATTGGGGATGATGTAGAACTTCAATTTATCATTTGTTTTAATATTGGCAGTACAGAAAACGACACAACAACTCTTCGGCATGATTTTCGCGTGTATTTTCAATGAGCGCCAAGGCAATGTTTTCCCCCACGGGGTGAATCGACACCACGTGACGGGGCGTTCCCGGGGGCGTTCCCAGACCAACCGACTGTATGTATACATACAGTCGGCAACTAGTTGGGGGCGTGGTGAGGACCTAGTCGGCGTGGGGGAAAACACAGCGAACATCGTGTGTATTTGAATGACAAAAATGTCTTATTGCGAAGCATTGACATCGAGGCAATATTATGGGCAACGATACATTGCAAAATTAACTGCAATAGGGTATGATTGCCCTTATTTAATTAAAAACTGGGTCAATGAACCAACCAAATGGCCGGAGGTGTCGTTTCCAGATATATTCTGTTATCTGGTTGAATCTCCAGGTAAGACATCGATACCGGTAACATTAGCCTATAACTCAATCATATGTTAACTATGTTTTTTCAGAAGGCCAAGTACAACTTAGAATCAAGAGCTTTAAAGTTTGGACCTTCTTGTATCATTGACTAAACAATTGGTTTTCCCCATGTGTAAAATGTGTTCTGTTGTGCTAATAATGATAGATAGAAAAAAATCTGGCTTTCAGATATTCCAAGAGATAACAGTAAATTAACATTTTCAGTATAATACATTTTTAAGTAACGTTAGTTTGACTTCCCATGGCACTTTCCCATGGAAAATTCTGTCTGATAAGGGTTTAGGTGCATAAAATATAATGGCCTTCATCATATCCTATGTAAGTAATTATTTACTTATATTACATTATTGCAGTTATGTTATCAATGCATGTGTGGATGATTACACAAAATACTATTTTGTAAAAAAAATATATAAAAAAACAATAAATAAACAAACAAACACATAAATAAACCTCATGAGGGGTGTGCACGAAATAGTCGAATATTGGCTCTGTAATTATTATCCGAAAAAGAAAAATACCATTTGAATTTTTACGGAAATGCACTGAATCCATGATAAATCCCAAGCACTAATTATAATTAATTATAATTAAATGCACTGGGTGGCGCTGTGGAGCGTGTTTAAAAAGTGGATTGTATTTGATCACATGGGGCCAGTTGTTCAAAACATCAAAATGATCAACATCAAAATGATCCTGATTTGGAAATCCCATTTTTTCCTATTCAGGATCAGGTAATCCGTTTGTGGAAACTTTTATGCCGGTTTTTCAAAGCAACATTGGACTGGATCACCCTGATCTAGATACACAGTTTGCAAGATTACCAAATCCGGATTACCAGTGCTCTAAATGGGACAACATATCATAATGTGGGCTACCAGCTATGTAAAGAAGAGGTAAAAGAGCCAACAGGGGGTCACTGTTAGTGTTTCTTATTTTGAGACAAAACACAAAAATAACATAAACATCCACTTCCATTCATAATTTCTTTTATGGCCCCTCATCTGAGCCACAACAAATAAAAAACAAATATACATTAATAAATACATTGTGGATATTTTGAAAACGTCTAAAACAAATGGCTAAATGTCCAATAGTTAACAAAACAAAGAATGTTCAGGGTTCTTCTTCATCTAAGGAGAAGAGACCAGCATATAATATATATAATAGCTATATTATTTTTGTTTGCTACTGAAATTTGTTTGGGGGATTATTTCATGGGGACAAGATCATTTTTATTTTTATTTTATTTTTACTCTACTATACTGAATAGCTTAATTGGTAGCCTATGTCTACTTTATCTACTTTATCACTGTTACAATGGTTACACAAGTCAAGTGCAATATATAAATAAAAGTATATATACTAAATGATACAACTGTATTATTTGACCAATTTTAAAGTTTTACTACATTTTCTTCCTGGAATCCACCTTGAAATCCTACCCCCTGTTGGGATCAGGATAATCCTGTTTTTCATCCTACTGTTGAACAACACAAACTGAAGGTTTGATCCAGATTAAAACTACAATTGGATTCCGTGATCTAATCTAATCTGATTTCAATTTCCTTCTTTCCCTTTTGAACAACCCATTTTCAAGATTTGATCCAATCCGATAACCAAAATCCGATCAGCTTACCTTTGAACAACTGGCCCATAATGTCGTCGTCTGCCTCGTGAAGTTAGGAATTACTTAGATGAAAACGATCTTACTAAATTATTATAATAAATGGAATTACTGAGGACTATTTCTCATTTTTCTTAGTAATTTTGCTCTATTTCCAGATTCAATCAGGCTCGTTCTTACTTAGCCCACTAGAGCAAGTTCACACATGCGCACTCTTCAAAAACGGTGCTTTAAATCTCTTGACAAAGTAAAAGACATAAATGACAGTATGTATTCTAAATAAAAGATACAGATTGTACTGAATGTCAGCTTGCTCATTTGGCTCAAGAAAGGATTTAGTAAGTCGATATGTCATGCAAACAAGAAACTGCTTCTAATCAGAGGTCGAGAGCTGTCGCTTCAAACACACAACTTTGCGATGCTGTTTGTGAGTGTTCGTTAGAACTATAGTTCCCTTTCGAGAACGGTCACTTTGTATTGCGTAGCTAATACGCAGTGGGGAAACTCCTTTCCTTAAGAATTTTGAAGCCTATATTTTAAAACGCAGTGCAGCTGCACAGCAAGCACAGTAGAGCGTCTAGCTCGCAGCCAACGGCAGCCCGAGCACATGGAATTAAGCGAGCCCACGCCGGCCACGTCCCCGCGTGCCTTGCTTTCTCTGTCACAATCCCCTTCACCGGTCCTGGTCACTCAGGCGGACCAGCGCCCCTCCCAACGAGCGGCGGGTCTCGTCTCCTTCGGTGGATCGGACAAACGGCACGTCGACAGCCTCTCCATTGCTGCGTCCGAAGAAGAGTGGTCGGGCTCAGTTGACCCCGCCCTCCTCTCCCAGTCGAGTGCTAGTGTGGCCAGGACTAACTCGGACTCGGAGATGCTTCGCACCTTGCCGCGGCCGTGTCAGACCTTGGGCACGAGTGGGCCTCGGGCCCCCCCTCACAAGCCAGCGCCTTTCTTCCCTGAGGTACACGAAGAGCTGATGAAGTCATGGGCTCTTCTACTTCCGCAACGCTCTCTTCTGTTGACGGCACCGTGGAAAAAGGATACGAGAAGCCGCCGCCTTTCGAAGAAACAGTCGCCGCGCATCTCTGCCTGCCCACTGCTGCTGGATGGAGAACTAAAGCAGTTCACCCTTCAAAGCCCGAAACACTTCAGCACTGGACGCACCTTTACCGCCTCTGGCCAGGCGGCGTCGGCCCTGCACACCATGGTGGTGTAATAGGCTTTCCAGGCCAAGCTTCTCCAAACTATGGACGAGTCTGGCCCGGATCGTGAGTTGTTTAGAGACCTGCGCAGCACTACGGACCTAGCACTGCGCGCTACAAAGGCCACGGCTCAAGCCATGGTATGCAGAGTTATGGCTAACCTGATAGTGCTCGAGCGCCATCTTTGGTTAAACCTCACGGACATCAAAGAGGCGCACAGGCTTTTCTCGACTCGCCAGTCTCCAGCACCGGCCTCTTCGGCCCAGCTGTTAAAGGGTTTTCAAAGCGCTTCACCGAAGCACAGAAATCATCGCAATCTATGCGGCACTCTTTGCCTAAACGCTACAGCACAGCCTCGAGTCGCCCCAAGAGAACGCCGCCTTCTCAGCTAGCGAAGCCAGCGCCTCAGATCTCTCAGCCCCACCCTGCGGCTGACACCCTTCGTTGCTCACAGCCAGCTAGGCGCCATGCACACCCACAGCACCAGGGCCCCCGACCCAGGATTGTGTTTGACCCTGAGCCTCCGAAGACCTCCTAGCAACAGCAGAAAAGAGAGAGGGTCTGAGTCTCGCCACGGCCGGAACAGCCTCGAAAAGAGCTCACTTAAATCTCCCAGTTCCCTGTTTAGCTCAAGCAGCTGGAGATTTTTTTATTGTAGTCAATAGGCCCATTGCACTGCACGCGCCCCTACAAACAAACGCTGTTTTTACAGCGACCCAAATAAAGCACAAAAAGAGTATGTTTCAAACACACAACACCCGGGTAACCGGTCCCCCTTCACTAGGCGGCCCACCCCCAGTTGTCACTCTATCTCTGTCCAGTTGGGCCGAGGCCTGGCGAGCCAGCCCAGTAGATAGTATGTGCACAAAACACAACACACGGGAAATAGTTCCCCCTATGCTAGGCGACCCATCCCTGATTTTCATTCAACACTTAGCCATGCGGGCCAAGGCCTGGCAAGCCATCCCCAAAGTGTCAAATTGGGTAATGAACACTATAAAGCGTGGTTTCTCGCTCCAATTCGATCGCAGACCCCCGCGCTTTCAGCCGGTCGTCAAGTCTTTGGTGAGAAGCAACGTGATGCACGTGCTTCGCACCGAAATGCTACACCTGCTAGCAAAAGGGGCGATAGAGAAAGTTCCCCCCGCGCTGAGCAAAATCAGGTTTTTACACTTGTTACTTCCTTGTACCAAAGAAGGACGGCGGCACCAGGCCCATTTTAGACCTGAGACATTTGAAAAGAGCCCTCATGATATGGCCATTCAGAATGCTAACTACCAAACAAATCCTCGCGCAAGTTCGTGCTGAATCTCGACGACTGGCTCATCATGGCGCAGTCGAAGACTGAATTATTGACACACAGATCCTGGCTCCTCTGTCATTTGGAATGCCTCGAGCTCAGGATCAATTTTTCCAAGAGCAGACTGTCACCCAGCCAGAACGTAACCTTTCTGGGCACAGTTATCGACTCGACACAGATGAGAGCCCGGCTCACGCCAGAGCTAGCTCTCTCTATCCAACGGCTAGTAGCTTCCTTCAGGGCAGGTGCGCACACGCCCCTCAAGTTTCAGAGGCTTTTGTGCCTCATGGCCGCGGCATCGTCGGTACTCCGACTGGGATTACTGCATATGCGCCCCCTACAGCACTGGCTGAAACATCTTAGTCCGCACGGACAACATGACGCTCTCTGAGAGCTGCTCACTTCCCTGGCATCCAAAATCTGGGTGCGGACATGCTGTCTTGAGACAACACTCCCCCCGGCAAATGGTCTCTCAACCCACAGACGGTCCGTCTGATCTGGAGTGTGTTCGGCAGGGCAGAGGTCGACCTTTTTGCCTCAGAGAGCAACTCTCACTGCACAATGTTCTTTTCAAAGAACATGGACACACTGGCCCATCCCTGGCCCAGACACCCTCTCTATGCGTTCCCTCCTGTCTTGATGATTCCTCAGATCATTGAGCAGATCAGGGACAGCAAGCGCTCAGTCCTCCTAGTAGCCCCCCCTGGAAGACCCAGGTATGGTTCCCAGAGCTGGTGCAGATGCTGAACAAAGCCCCCTGGCCTATACCAATGAGGAAGGATCTCCTCACGCAGGCAAACGGGTCGATTTGGCACCCTCGCCCCGACTTGTGGGCCCTCCATGTGTGGCCCCTCATTGGGTATCCTGGGTCCTCCCAGAGAGGGTCTTGAATACTATCACTGAGGCTAGCACCGTCTACGAGGCACCTCTATGCTCTGAAGTGGTCGGTGTTCACCAGCTGGTGCACAGCTAGAGACCTCGAACCCCAGTCATGCAAGGTATCAGTGGTACTCTCCTTCCTGCAAGAGCTTTTGGACATGGGACGCACCCCATCCACGCTCAAAGTGTATGTGGCGGCCATAGCAGCCTACCATGCTCCTGTGGCTGGCCAGTCACTAGGAAAAAGCGACCTCATTGTTAGCTTCCTCAAGGGGGCTAGGAGGATGAATCCCCCTTGGGCATGGGACCTCTCCACGGTCCTTGGGGCCCTGAAGGGTCCCCCATTTGAACCGCTTCAGTCGGTTGACCTTAAGCCACTTTCGCTGAAAACTCCTCTCCTATTGGCCCTGGCATCAGTTAAGTGAGTGGGCGACTTGCAGGTGCTCTCCATGAGCCCTTCCTGCCTAGAGTTTGGGGTTGGTGATTCCAGAGTCACCCTGAAACCAAGACATGGCTACGTACCCAAAGTGCTCTCAACTCCGTTCAGAGCGCAGGTAATCACACTTCCCCCTTGGAGAACGATAGGGAAGCTAATTTGCTCTGCTCCATCAGAGCCCTTAAAATCTACCTGGAGCGTTCTACACCGTACAGGCAGTCGGAACAGCTCTTTGTATGTTTCAGCGGCCGCACCAAGGGGTTACGATCCCAAAGCAGAGACTATCGAGATGGATAGTGGACGCGATCTCTCTGGCATACGCCTCGGTGGGCCAGGTTTGTCCCATAGGCGCTAGGGCCCACTCCACAAGAGGCATGGTTATTCATGGGCCTTGTCTAGTAGTGTACCAATTGAAGACATATGTGCAGCGGCCAGCTAGTCCTCAAGTCCACACGTGTTAGGTTCTACGACATGGAAGTACCTTGCTTGCAAGCTCGAGTCCTCTCCATATGATAAGTAGACCCGATGGTCGTCAGGTCTTTTAGTCTAACACGATTTACTGTCCATAAGCACAAGTCTGTCCTAGGAAGTAATACTGTTTTTAAGAGCGAACCTGACCTCAGGTGCTCCGGCCCCTATTATATGTTATAGGACCCAACTCAGGTCCGTTCCCCATTCATTTTCTTTTCGGGAGCTTTTATAATGGCTTGTGTCTTACTGTGAACCTCGGGTTGTTGCCCTAGGCTCCGGTTGGGACAGAGTCAGTTGCTAATAGTGCAGAGTTTTAAATTGGGTCCCCACTGCGTATTAGCTATGCAATACGAAGTGACCATTCTCGAAAGGGAACGTACTCAGTTACCAACGTAACCTCGGCCACACTATTGTAATCTGGCAGGTTTTTTTTTTTTTGCTTCAGTCGATTTAACCTGATTAGTAGCGGAGATAGCGTGGGTGCTTGGGTGCGGCCGCCCCAGGGCCCCGTGCCAATTAGGGGCCCCTCACACGCCGCCAATCTTGCGTCACTGGACAGGAACGGGGTCCTCGCCAGCAGTGATGCCGGTAACGCGTTAATCTAATCTGAACACTTTTTTCAGTAACGAGTAATCTAAAGCGTTACTATTTCCAAACCAGTAATCAGATTAAAATGACTTATCCAAGTTACTATGCATTACTATTTTTGTCATTTTCTTTAGAAAAAATGATGGCTGATATGCGATATGAAACAGAAATGTGTGTGAGAAGGCAGAATCGCGACGTACCCCTTCCAACTCCTAGAGTTAGCTATCCTTCCTGTCCAGATCCAATGCTACCACATCTTTAAATTACTATTAGTATTATTTGAAGTTAACATTATAAAATATGTAGACCTACACCACAAAACTAGTTGAGGATAAATTCTTTAAAATTGGGCAATTCCAGCGTTATGGACGTGACATTTGAGGTAAAAAACTTGAAATGTGAATTCTCAGAAAATGCATTTAATACCAATATATTGAAATGTCTGTTTATCCATACTCCCTTCATAAAGGAGTCCAGTCATTAGAAAAATATCAGTCTACACATGATACATGATAAATATCAGTCTACACATGATGCGTTTTATATTTAACATGAGGGAAATACACATCCGTACACGGACGTGACACAAAAAAAAACTTTTAGGTGGCAAAAGTACAAAAAGTAATACTACCCACCGGATGAAGAAGGGTTGGCTCTCCACAGAACATAAAATATTCATTTTGTCTTATTTTTCGTGTTCGCATTTATGAGGGAAAAACAATGTCAGTTCTCCGTTACGGACGTAAGCGCTCTGAAAGCGACACTGAAAGACTGCTTTAAAACGTTCACAGAGACATCAAATATAAAGCACAAAGCCTTTCATTAAGGCGAATTTCGTTTTGTATTAATTCTATCTTAATTTTAATCAATGTTTCATCAACCAATTGCCTGGATTTAATAAATAAGAAGTAAATATAGCAAACAATAGATAATCACGACACGGAGGCGCCAGCGCGTGAACTGGAGCTCGTCTTGAGCTCGTCATAAATGAACCAAGACAGCGTATAAGGTAGCCTACTTGCCTCACACACCTGAGAAATATATCTATAGAAAGCTCGAAATGTGTACTTTTACAGAACAATTCAAAACGAAAGAAAACAGACTGTTCTCTGAAAAGACCGAGATAGTCTTTGTGTTTTATTTAACATATGCCTAAGCTTACTTGGCTCAACAAGTGCCACATTATTACATATGCATTCATCAGATATTTTGTGTTTTTTATTAAGGTTTTAATTTTAAAATGACTTGGTAGCAGAGGGCCCCATGTGGTAGCTCCGCCCCCACTGTACTGAGAGTCTAGCTCCGCCCCTGAACCTGATTCTATGGCGAAGTGGTGGGCTTATATAGCCATAAGCCGAGCCCATTCTGGCGGTCTCTGACGTGCTTAGGCGCGAAGCTGCCTTATTGGTTTGCGCGTCTGAGCCGCTTCGCCATAGAATGTGCAGTTGCTGCAGCACAGCCAATGGGCGAGCTAGACGCTCTACTGTGCTTGCTGTGCAGCTGCACTGCATTTTAAAATATAGGCTTCAATATTCTCAAGGAAAGGAGTTTCCCCGCTGCGTATTAGCTACGCAATACTCGTTCCCTACTCTCAGGGAACCGAGGTTACGTTAGTAACCGAGTACGTTTTGGGAAACGACTCGTTGCACTGCTGATAACGACGGAACTTGCAAACATAGTTGGCTAATGATGCTTTCGGGAAACACACCCCAGGTCGGGACTCGGAGTGTGCGCTTGGAGAAGAACTCTCACTCAAAAGTAGAAGTAGGAGAAGGAGAGGCAGGGGTTGGTTGAGGTGATGTCTGTAGGGAGGGCGGTAGGGGAGGTGTGTCAATGTGATAGTTTCCCACCAACATTACCATGTTCACGAGGTAAGACAACTGGGGATTCAAAATAGTCTTAAAAAACAGGACATCTTCTAAAACTAAGGGATAATAGTATATTGGAAGAGTATTAGGAAAGGAAGAACAAACTGAAAACGTATCTGTAAAACTTCCATATGGATATATTTGAAACAGAATTTTAAACAAGTCTTTTTAACCTTTGGGGCACCAGGGTATGTCAGATAAGATTTTAAAGGAAACTCAACATTGCCAAAGGCCACAGCACCGAAAAATCACCAACGATTCTTAAAAAAAACTTTGTAAATCACATTATTACATTTATTGTTGAATCAACTTGTTGATACGGAATGAGTATCAGTATCAGTTTATTTAATATGAAAATAAAAAGAATTGTACTGACCCTAAATATTTGAATGATAGCGTAAATATAATAATAGGCTTAATTTGAATAAACACAGAATAATAATCAACACTAAAATTCAGGGAAGACCATTTAACTTCATTTAAGTTAAAGGTTGAGAACATTAAAGGTTGAGAACCACTGCTCTATGTGAAAAGAAGAGCAGCGATTAACCTGGTGCAAGATCTAGAACTGAAATATTAAATCTCGGTGCGGAATCTGACAGTGGTTTTCTTCATCTTCTGTTTGTAGACCTCGTCAAACTGTTCATTTTGTGCCACTGTGAAGTGACCTTTCCAGTCTCCGACTTTACCTTTTGGAACACAAATAACAGGAAGAGAAAAGCAAGTCAAAGGTCAGAACTCAGAAGGAGATAATTAGAAGATTCAGCGTTTTATTAACCTTTCCTCATGAAGGGTGAGATCTTGAAGTCCATGAAAGGGAGGTTGACATGGTTGGTCATGTTGTTCTGTTTCATGGCATCAAACTGAACCCCTTTTGTTATTTTCTCCCTTTCTTCGACTGAGGTGGACAAACCCAAGAAGGAGCTCAAACGTTCCACCTCACGTCCAGTGTCCTGGAAAAGACCAGGAAAATACACACTTTAGACACATTAAACACTGACACTGACTTTACACTTGATAAAATTGTCACTTTGTGAATTTAACTTACTTCAACCAAATCCTCATAGAACAAGTACAGAAGGTTAGAATATGTTTGTTTTTTCTCCCACCATCCGCTGACATGATCATACCAAGGCCCAAACACATCTGGCGGGAAATTACTGATGTTAAAACAAAACCTCCAAGACAAAGTACTTGATTGATAATGTAGGGGGTTGTAATTAAGAAATGAAATGTATGTACATTCTCAATGTTAGATTTATAACATCCTTTTTAATCAAGATATTAAAATTATAGATTGCACCCAAGCTGTGATTGATTAATCTACTTACTTTTCCCTTTCATGAATTTCTCTATAAAGCAGTTCCAATCTCCCGGGTCAGGCTGTACCATGTTCATTCGATCAAAATGAAAATAGGAAACGGCATTGTCTTTTGCATTACGTGCTACATACACAACCTGGAATAAGTGAAAGAAAATATATATTATAGCATAACACAGGACTTGCTATGTTGTATTATGCAATACTTTTCAGAGAGTTACAATTTCATTACATTCATTACAGAACTACTTCACTTTTATTAAAGCTGCAGTGAGTAATTTCTGTTCCACCAGCGGGACCAAACGTAATTCCTTTCATAGTGACTATTTCCAAACAGGTTTCACACACACCTGCCAATTGTCAATTTGTCTATAGAGTGGATAGTATTTAAAGTGGCCCACTGTGTCAGGGTTTGATGACACTCAACAAAACAGAGTAATATTTTGATAGCACTACAGAGCAACATTTCTTCTTTTCAGAGAACTCAAGTTTTAAATTAGTTGCTTGGAAATATAAATGATTAGAAACCTCAAGACGTAAGCAATCCTCTCATTGATCAGATTAATTGAAAAGGCAGTTTCAAAATCTCATCTTTTAAATCTAAATGAAGACAATATCCAAATAGAATGTCAGATTTTGGCAGATATGATTACATTTATCATCTATTCTAGCAGTCAAAAGACCTGCAGTACTTTACCCTTGAGTTCTGCTCCCAGAAGGACTTGGGTACAAACTGAACAGGTAAGTGAGTTTTGATGAGACGAGGAGAGGTGGGAAGATTATCAGCCATTTCTGTCCCTGTAACTGATAATTAGATGATGTATAAAGTGTCATTATCATTGAGGTTATGCCAAAATCCATTTGAGGGCTTTAATAAACAATTTATAATTTACATTCCAACATTTTACATTCCAGCAATCAAGGAACAGATGAAAAGGTGCAAAGTTTAAAGAATGTAGACATTCTTCTAACTATATTTAACTTTGCAACTAAATGTCAACTAACTCCCATTATATAGTGTATGGACTGTAGTAGACTGTTAGGCTTGACAGTCTACTAATTCTCTAATGATTGACATGTAGGTGCAAAGTTACTTATATAATAATAATAATAAAGTTACTTTTCTCTGCACTCAAACCAGGGCTTTACATAGAAGGGGGGAAAATACTCAACCACCCCCAATGTGGAGCACCACCTGGATGATGTGACGGCAGCCATATCGCACCAGAACACACACATACACACACACACACACCAGCTTACTGGTGAGGAGGAGACAGAGTTATAAAGCCAATCAATATATATGGGGATGATTAGGAGGCCATGATGGATAGAGGCCAATGTTGCCCAATGGGCAATGGGATTTTTAATGACCACAGAGAGTCAGGACCTCGGTTTAACGTCTTATCCAAAAGACGGGGCTTGTTACAGTAGGCTATAAGGGGCTTTCGCACCGGAGGAACCTTTTAATAGTTCCTAGAACTATTGGATTTTGGCGTGTTCACACCGCAGGAACTAGGAACGATTTAAGTTCTAGGAACTCTTTTTGGAGGAACTAATTTACTCCTACTTCAGCGTCGGGTCTAAATATATACAAATGTAATTTACATCTTTTAGTTTGTCAAGAGATTTAAAGCACTGTTTTTGAAGAGCGCGCATGTGCGAACGTGCTCTACGTAAGAACGAGCCTATGATTGAATCTGGAAATAAAGCAAAATAACTAATAAAAGTTAGAAATAGTCCTCAGATGCCGTGTCTGTAAATTATATCAAAACATCTAGCGTTAATTCGATCTCAAACTGTTTCATTAAAAGAAGTTATTACTCCACCACCTGCGTGACGTCATAAACCAACCCGGTTGAATGACCACTTTGCGACAAGATGGTTTCGGGAAACAGTCGTGACTAGCTAGTTGATTTCTTCAACGATGCATCGTACTATAGTAGTGAAGCAGCGAGTTACGGCGTTGTGCGGGAAACACACCCCTGGCAGTGAACAGTCCAGCTACTTTAGTAGAATGTCTAAAGTGGACAATCAAATTAAAGTATTTGGAGTTTTTAACTTATTCACAGGTCAAAGCCCATGGATCAGGCAATTTGGCTAAAATGCCAATAAAATAAACATTATTTAGGAAACAGGATAATGGCGAAGATCTAACTTGGGGGCCAAGAGGCAAGGCATTGAAAGGGACATTGAACGTCACCACACAACTGTTCCATCATGTAGCCTTCCCTGTAGTCCATCATTTTATCCCTTAAAACTCATCTTTGATCAACAAAATTACATATTTAAGCTTTTTTTCCTTGAAAAAAATGTCTTCATGCCTTAAAATATCTTGAAACGAACTCGACACCCTTGCCTCATTTAGTATGCCCGGTTCTATGAAGATGCAAATGAGCCCCGCCTCCACTCACTCACTCAGCTCAGAGATCCACTGGTTGACGATCACACGTTGATCTGATTGGTTACAAGGTCGTTTGTGACGTCAGAAACACCAGCGATTTCAAACCGTGTTTTTGAGACTGTCTTTGGTTCACTGCAGTTTTAAGCAGAAAATACTCAGCAATGCTGTCGACTTATGAACGTACACATGGTGTGTCTTAAAGCGTATTAAAAACACCACATAGACACGTAAACAACATTAAAAGCTGGATTTTTGCCACATGGGGACTTTGAAGGCACAATATGTAACAATTTTGTAATAAAATATCCCAAAATCACTTGGACAGTGTGATATATTTCCTGCAGTTGTGTACTTGCAATATCCCAAAAGTCTCCAAAGATTTTTAATTTCAGAGAAATTCCAATTTTAAATAAGTGGCCGTCCCGGAAAAAAACGTCGCCTGTCAGTGACGCAATATCCGCTCTATCCTTCGTTTCTGCTCGAACTGCATGACGTAACCATGGCGACAGACGTGGACAACTGCGTAACGTTAAGCGACACGCAGTTCTCGTTTCGTTCAAACATAGACCATGGCAAGCAGACTTTGGGACAAACAAGGTGAACTAAACGAGGATCAACATCAGCGTGACGTTTTTGAGATGCCGAGAGCTCCACGTCCGCGATTAACTTGGACTTGACAGAGCTTCACGAGTCACGACTTGACAGCTTTATTAGACAGGTGAGCAAATGTACATAAAACAAATCAATGTTATAACGTTAGCTCAACATGATGAAATGTTAGTATATGGTCAGTATGTTATTCTAATGTTGATCTTACTGCAAACGAACTAACATGTAGAATAACATTATAACTTTCAACACACATTTAAATGCCGTTTAGTGTGATAGTGTAACGTTAGACCAGTGTGAGTAAACTGACCTGTGTGAGTAACGTTAATCCAGCACTCGCGAGTAGTTCGGTAAAATGAAATGTCCTCATTCCTTTATATCCGCGGGACTCGCGTGTGATATCTGTCTCTTAGGCAATCGCGACCTGCTTCATACCACTGTAATGTTAAAAAACATGAATGTTTGCACTCATCCATAAACATTTTTAGATCCATCAGCTTGACAGCAAGTCCCATCATTCTCGGCACTGCGTCATAAACATAAGCCTTTGTTATTGTTGGAAACTGCGCCCTCTTTGTGGCGAAAAAAAATTACATATTGTGCCTTTAAGGGTTAGTTCACCCAAAAATTCTAATCGTTTACTCTCACTTTTGTCATTCCAAACCTATATGACTTTCATTCATGTTTGAAACACACATGAAGGTATTTGAAGGTACATGAAGATAAACCTGAACGTTTCTGTCTTTAGGGTTGTATTTGTGGGGCTCTGTATAACACACCACTTTTTTGACCTACAGTAACCAAACAACATACACTTATGGATCTCATCGAGCCAAACAACTTTCGCACACTAACACACCGGCCCAACAGGAAGTCGGCTATTATGGATTGTTTGAAAAATGATTGTTACTTTCAAAATGCTTTTGTTTATAGTGGCCTTGTGGTTTACAGTCATGGTGGCACCAGTTGTAAATCGGGATAGTGTAAACCGGGGTGGGGGTTGCGCAGGGGCTTGAATCTGTCATTGCTGCTTGCAGCTATATTTTCATTTTTTTTAAATGTAGTTAAATAAAATGATTGACTTTACTGAATAGTAAGTTTCTGACCTGTTGAAAACTCTTGAAAGCATGACTCCAGGAATGGGATTCTCATATAGATGGGCTGGGAAGTCTGACGGTCTAGATCATCATTACCAAAATACAGAAGGTCCAGTATATAAGAAACCCATGTGGTACCTGGCAATACAATGGAAAGGGAGTTTTAAAATAAGTGTTTTAAAGGTCAGTAAGGAAAGACAATAAATGACCCTGTTTCATAGTGTTATCTAATGGTTAAGTTAACAGTAAGCAATTAAGGATCAAGTCAGCATGCTATAGCCAAATTAAATTAAAGAAAAACTTCATGCATTAGTCTCACCTGCTTTGGGATAAGTGGCGATAAGAATGTCATCAGGTCTTGCTTGAAAGTTTTTCAACTTTTCCCAGTTGTCAGTGAAAAAGTGAGTCATAGAAATACCCTCAAAATCAAACATCTCTGGTCGACTCTGCAGTTTCAGCAGCAGAATAGAAAAAGTTTTAGTTTAATGCTAAAGTTTTACTGCACGGACTGAGCAATCATTAGAGATTCATCACTGGCGATAAACAAACAATGTTAAATCCTGAGTATGTAGAGTATGTTTTTATTTTCATATTTATTTTTAGGAATTAAAAAATGTTATTTAATGCAATAGATATAATGTTGAATATTGTTATGTTAAGAAATGTGATAAATTTGCAATTACTTGTGTGTGGTCTACTGTATGTTACAGTGCACCTGCAATTGTGTATCAAGCCCTCAAAATTGTTCTTTAAAAACTACAATATGTTTATGAATTCTAATTTATAACTGTTCACATCTGTAATACCTAACTGGTATTAAACAGACATATTCATTTCTTATACTATCGAAAAACATTTGAAAGAGAATTATTAACTCACCGAAGCCATATCAGGGATTTCCATTATGGGAAAAAGTGTTTTAATTTTCTTAAGTCTTAATCCTGTCTTGTCTTCCACTCTCCTAGAATGTTTCTGACAGCTTTCTTGCGTTCCTCAAAATGCAAACAGGACTTCTACTCAATGCTATTCAGCGCTGTCATTGCTATTCTGTTCACCCTTTCCCCTGCTTTGCACTCAGCCATAAAGCAACACGTTACGTAAGTTCAAACAGCCACAGGAAGGATAAACTAACATCTACTAACTAACCTGTTCTGATATCATAAATGTGGGATTTCTAGCCTAGTCTATAGCATTTCACAAATTAGCAATTTAAAATGGAAAAATTCCTGTGAAATTCTAGTCAATATGTTCTATTATGCAGATTGAATAACACACCATGCAAGGTAAGCTTATCATGCATTCTGTTGTACATTTACTCAGCAGTCTGAAATTATGATCAATAATACCTAATAGTTAACATTTTCCACAGACAAGAACTTGTCCCAGTTGTACCCATGTCAGGTACAGTAGAACCATTGTACAGTTGAAACACTCATATTTAATGCTCTAAAGTAGCCTAACCGAATCATTTTGAATGTTCGAATGTCTTAAAAGATATAATTCAACAAAAATCATTTTATTTTTGAATATTAGAATATTTTGCTATTCAATGGCAAAACATTTAAGAGTTAAACAGCCCAAAGTAAATCATTAAACAGTTAAGATTCACATTAGGAATTGTTAATGTTTCCCTTTATTTTGAAGTCAAGTCAAGTCAAGTCATCTTCATTTATACAGCGCTGTAGATTGTTCCAAAGTGGCTTTACAGTAGGAAATTAAAGTAACAGAGATTGTTTTGGCTTTATGGCAGCTCTATAATAAAGTTATTTTCCAGCTAGAGTTACTTTTGATTGATTCACTTCCGTCTCAACGATCATTAGTTATTAACTTAGGGGCCGCTAACCCAACACTGTTTTAACAGAAAACTCTTAAGTTCTCTCTGCGCAAACTTTAAAAACGCGAACCTGTGAGAACGCTGAAGCGTCCTTTCCTAAAAACCAAACCTCAACAAATTACTTGTCTTGCCTTAAAATTTATAATACAGAATTTGATCGCTTCAGCGTAGTCACGCGAACCGGAATTATCCCGACAATGCTTATCTGTACAGAGGTAAAGGGATGGAGGCCTTCACAGGGACTAGTGACACTTCAGGACTGCGTTGACGTCGCGTCCAGACGCAGGTCCTTCATCAGATCTGGAGTGTGTGTGTGTGTGAGTGTGTGAGTGTGTCCAGACGCAGGTCCTTCATCAGATCTGGATACGGCCTGGATCCGGCGGACTGCGGTAAACCTCGGGATAAACAAAGACACTAATATTAGCGTAGATGCCATTCTTCTTATGATGTAACGAGTACATCAAGATTTAAGAGAAGTGTTCCCGGTTCCGGCTGACCTAATCTATGCAGCCTAACATTGAATTATAGAAGTCTATAATGTATTATGTGTATGCTAGGTCAAAGAGATGTGTTTTTAGTCTAGATTTGAACTGACAGAGTGTGTCTGCTTCCTGGAAAATGTTAGGAAGACTGTTCCAAAGTTTTGGTGCTAAATAGGAAAAGGATCTACCGCCTGCAGTCGATTTAGATATTCTAGGTATTATCAACTGGCCAGAGTTTTGAGATCGCAATAGACGTGAAGGACTATAATGCGTTAAGAGCTCGCTCAAGTACTGCGGAGCTAAACCATTTAGTGCTTTGTAAGTAATCAGCAATATTTTTAAAATGTATACGCTGTTTAATAGGGAGCCAATGCAGTGTTGACAGAACCGGGCTAATATGGTCATACTTCCTGGTTCTGGTAAGAACTCGAGCTGCGGCGTTTTGAACTAGCTGTAGTTTATTTATTAAGCGTGCAGGGCAACCACCCAGTAGAGCATTACAATAATCTAGCCTTGAGGTCATGAACGCATGAACTAACTGTTCCGCATTTCCCAATGAGAGCATATGGCGTAATTTAGATATATTTTTAAGATGGAAGAATACGGTTTTACAGATGCTAGAAACGTGGCTTTCAAACAGGCCCGGATTGGCTAATCGGGAGCACCGGGAGAATTCCCGGTGGGCCGGTCTGTTTTATTGGCCAGGAGGGCCGGTGTTGTCATGGCACTGGGTTGAATGCTTTACATAGGCTCCAGTCACAGCTTTCTGAGTGTATATTTTTCTGAGTGTATATTTTTCTGATTGTATAATGAACGTTGTGAAATAATTGCCTAATATTAACTCTAATTTGGTGCTGCAATGATTTGCATATCGCGACGATAACCGACCTCATAATCTGAGCTGCGTCAGTATTAAAACACCGCTCGTCGGCAATGGCAAAATGTTTGAGATGACCGATCAAAGCAAGCGGGATTTATGTTCACAGAAGCGCGAGCCGCGGCCGCGCGCGAATCCCAACGCGACGCTTCACGAGATAAGATGCAAGTGGCTAAACTACGTAAACAGCTGTTTTAATTACGAAATAAGTTTTAAACGACCG
This sequence comes from Tiaroga cobitis, assembly GCA_030578255.1. Taxonomy (NCBI): domain Eukaryota; kingdom Metazoa; phylum Chordata; class Actinopteri; order Cypriniformes; family Leuciscidae; genus Tiaroga; species Tiaroga cobitis. The sequence continues at coordinate 4,622,349 of CM060598.1, read as the reverse complement.
AAAGAAATAATCAGTTTGTAAAGACTGTATCAATCAAAACTCAGCTTCGGGAAGGGGAGATTTACAGGTAACCTAAAGATAAAGAGACTGAGAAAAGAAGAATGAGATAAGATGGAGATGAGAAATGAGAGCAGAGGAATCAATAGCCTATTTCATACTGTGCCCAGATTGAGAAAAACTTTATTACAATAGATTCCTATTTAACACAGACATACATATGTTCTTTGCCAATGATGATCATCAGTCTAAAAATAATTAAGCTCAATTTAACAACGCAAGCACCTATATAATATATTGCCATTGTTATTGTATAAATATATATATTTGTATACCTCGAATGTGTTTATATTTCCCCAGTATCAGCACTGGGACTTTTCACTGTTTGTATTACTTCACTTGTCTGGGTGGGCATATGCCCCCGAACCCCCAAGATCACTTTTCGGGCCTCTGTATTTATAAAACCCTGTATACGGCTATTGCAATTTGCACTGAATAGAAATTTATATATTTTTAAAATACAATGAATAACAAGGCTGTACAGAACACTGCACTATTGCAGACTTATATGCTGAGGTTTCAATTACATTATTTTAATATAGTCAGACGGGAACTAAAGTGGGCCGGTCTAAGTCATGAAACTCCAGGGCTGAAAATGAGTCCCACTCCGGCCCTGCTTTCAAATGAAAGATTGGTATCAAAGAGCACACACACACACAGGTTCCTAACCGAAGACGAAGACTTGACAGAGCAGCCATCAAGTGTTAGACAGTATTCTAGGTTATTATTACTATTATTAATACTATATAGAGGTTTTTGGTCCAATAATATAAAACCTCTGTTTTTTCGGAATTAAGTAGTAGCAAATTATTAGTCATCCAATTTTTTTATAGCAGCTATGCATTCCTTTAAATTTGTGAATTGGTATATTTCGTCAGGGCACAAAGAAATACAGAGCTGAATATCATCAGCGTAACAGTGGAAGCTAAATTATGTTGGCATTAGTGGAATTGCATTGGCATGGTTCAAATCATACTTATCTGACCGTTATCAGTTTGTAGCAGTAAATGAAGAGATGTCTTGAAGAGTTCCGTATTGGAGTACTTCCCATAACACCCGATGTACTTGTTACATCGTAAAAAGAAGAGCATCTACGCTAATAATAGTTTGTCTGTCTCATCCTAGGTTACTGTAGTCGGCCAGATCCGGGTCGCATCAGATCAGATGGTGGACCTGAGCCTATACACGACCTCATCGCAGCCCTGAATGCCAACAGAGACCAGCTACCTTTTTCTCCATTTCTTCTGTTTTGGTTCCTTGCCACTGTCGCCTCTGGCTTGCTTAGTTGGGGACACTTAATATTCAGCAATATTATTGATTTGACCGCACTGACACTATTGGATGAGAACAACTTAGCTGGAGGATGACATCACTGTTTTCTACAGAGCTGAATTGAACTCCTTTCATAATTGATGTACTTTACACAGTTATTGAACTGAAATGAATCAACACTGAACTGATTTCAATTGAATAATGACTGTTTAATATTATCTTTTTTAGAGCTGCTTTACAGCAGAGTTGAATTCGGTTTGCATCATTGAATCGTTATTTTTTTGTTTATCTCTGTAAAGCTGCTTTCAAACAATCTATATTGTATAAAGCGCTATATAAATAAAGGTGACTTTACTTCTAATCCTAATTAAACACACTTGCCTGTAATAATCAAGTAATCCTGATAACCTTGATTACCTGGTTCTGGTGTTTTTAATTAGGGTAAGAACTAAATTCTCTGGGTCGGATGTGAAAACAGAGACACCACACTAGTTATAGTTTTCATGTGACGTCACGCCCTTATAGAGGCAAAACAAGGCTTTCCTCCATTTCCCTCCAGTCATTTTTACCTGTTTGGTAAACTAAGACAGTGATATTAAAAGACCAAATTCAATATATAACTAATTGATGAGGCAAGCAGATGAACCCAAAATATAAACTTAACGCACATTTTCTCGTTTAGCGAAGAAAACCATTATAAAGAAAACACTTTAAACCGTTTAAATTGCAACGTGCAATATGACGGAATAAGTCATGCCAACTTTAAGCGTTTTAGATTATTTTTATTGGTTGAAATACTGCAGCAATTAAATATTCATGGCTTGAAACAGATGTAGAATTGGCAGATGTTTTTCCCTACAGGTCTCTGAGCCAGTCATGTGACTGATAACAGAGCGCAGTATTCATAGTTTTCAGAGTTACAAGCAGCAAATCTATTAGTGTGATCATTAAAATATTGTAGAATTTTCCAATAAAATATGTGCATTTCTTAATAAAACAATCTCAAGACATTTGGTGGCAAGAACAGTTTTATTTATCAAATTTGTCCCTAAGGACATTAATCATGTCATTTCCCTACGGTACGGAGGTCTTGGTAATAAAAACATAGTAGTGGCATTAATGTATTTACAAAGAAATCAAAATGTCAGGAAACAAAAAATCACATGTCTTTGTTTTCATGCACAAAAACAATGTGTGCTGATTGTCATGACGATGGCTAATTTTGTTGCGGCGTAATTTCAGAAGAAAAGCAGCTTTAGAAGCTGCCTCTGACAAAAGAAGATGCAAAAATATAGAGAAAAGTTTCAAAAGAGGGATAAATTGCCAGAATAACATCACTACCTTCATCAGCGATACAAACTCTCATGCATAACAACATTACTTGTGGGTTTCCATGAATCAGGAAATCTTTTTCAACAACATAAAGTAGTAATTGCACATTTTAAACCCCTTATGTCGGGAGAATGATAAACACAATGTAAGAGAATGCATATTGAAAAATTACTGATAATTTAGACTGCTCAGTTTTATTTGAGCACAACATAGTTTGTCATTTTTAATAGTAATGTCTTCCACTGCAACAACAACATAAAAAAAGAAATTTAGCCAGGAAAGATTTAAAGATGGAGAAGGTAAGTTTGAGTCATTCAATACAGTTGTGCTTTAATTCCTTCATGCTAGAAGGCTATTCTGGTGCAAATATTACGAAAAAGCAACTAATGCAATGACCAAATGTCATTGTAAAGCATCAAAGAGAGGTATGTATGTATGAATGTTTCAAATCTATAGAATTTCATTCAACATAATGCATTTAGCATAATCTAAAAGCCATCGTTATATTGATAAGCATTGATTCAAATGATTCTTATCTTAATAATCCAGATATCCTAATAATCTTATAGTTATGTTGATTGGTTTATTGATTTAAAAACATGCAGAACTTAAACTTTTATGAATTATTACATTGTGTATGCCACCCAGTAGATGACATTGACCACAGCGAAGGTGAAGGGGAACACAGCGCGAGCGTAGATGTCGATGGTGTCGGCGTCGATGGGTTTGCACTTGCAGCACTTCTTCTCTTCTCTGCTTTCCTTCTGAGCCCGGCGGGATTGAGATCCACGAGCCTCGGCCTCCTCGTGCGGTTCTCCAGGAGGGTCGGTGGTCCGCTGGGTCCGGCTTTGCCTGTTCGAGATCAGCAGGCCCTGGTTCATGCCAGCCACAGACAGAGAGAAGAGAACCATGGCCTGCTTTCCGTTTTTCACCATGGACTACAAAAGAAGACGAGGGGGAAAGTCACGTTTTTAAACAATTTATGAGTTGTCAAAAATGTCATAGGAATTGATTTTGAACTCTATTCCACTCTAAACTTGAATATTTATTATTACAATTATGGCTGTTGATTTAACACGTTAGTTTAATGAATTAGTTATGAAAAATAACAAAAATAAACTGATTTAACGCATTTATGACATTGAAAGAGGTTTTGTCTCATATTTATATCATATTATACTGTATATGTAAGGGATAATGTTCATCCAGCTGGTTGTTATCTCAGAATAAACCCCGACAGGCTGATCAGGTCTTGCATCAGCCTGAAGAGGTTTATTCTGAGATAACACACACACACACACCTGAAGCGTTTTATTCTGAGATAACACACACACACACACCTGAAGGGGTTTATTCTGAGATAACACACGCACACACACCTGAAGCGTTTTATTCTGAGATAACACACACACACCTGAAGGGGTTTATTCTGAGATAACACACGCACACACACCTGAAGGGGTTTATTCTGAGATAACACACACACCTGAAGCGTTTTATTCTGAGATAACACACACACCTGAAGGGGTTTATTCTGAGATAACACACGCACACACACCTGAAGGGGTTTATTCTGAGATAACACACACACCTGAAGCGTTTTATTCTGAGATAACACACACACCTGAAGGGGTTTATTCTGAGATAACACACGCACACACACCTGAAGGGGTTTATTCTGAGATAACACACACACACACACCTGAAGCGTTTTATTCTGAGATAACACACACACCTGAAGGGGTTTATTCTGAGATAACACACGCACACACACCTGAAGGGGTTTATTCTGAGATAAAACACACACACACACCTGAAGCGTTTTATTCTGAGATAACACACACACCTGAAGGGGTTTATTCTGAGATAACACACGCACACACACCTGAAGGGGTTTATTCTGAGATAACACACACACACACACCTGAAGCGTTTTATTCTGAGATAACACACACACCTGAAGGGGTTTATTCTGAGATAACACACGCACACACACCTGAAGGGGTTTATTCTGAGATAACACACACACACACACCTGAAGGGGTTTATTCTGAGATAACACACACACACACCTGAAGCGTTTTATTCTGAGATAACACACACACCTGAAGGGGTTTATTCTGAGATAACACACGCACACACACCTGAAGGGATTTATTCTGAGATAACACACACACACACACACACACACCTGAAGGGGTTTATTCTGAGATAACACACACACACACACCTGAAGCGTTTTATTCTGAGATAACACACACACCTGAAGGGGTTTATTCTGAGATAACACACGCACACACACCTGAAGGGGTTTATTCTGAGATAACACACACACACACCTGAAGCGTTTTATTCTGAGATAACACACACACCTGAAGGGGTTTATTCTGAGATAACACACGCACACACACCTGAAGGGATTTATTCTGAGATAACACACACACACACACACACACCTGAAGGGGTTTATTCTGAGATAAGACACACACACACACACACCTGAAGGGGTTTATTCTGAGATAACACACGCACACACACCTGAAGGGGTTTATTCTGAGATAACACACACACACCTGAAGGGGTTTATTCTGAGATAACACACACACACACACACACACACACACGCACACACACACCTGAAGGGGTTTATTCTGAGATAAGACACACACACACACACACCTGAAGGGGTTTATTCTGAGATAAGACACACACACACACACACCTGAAGGGGTTTATTCTGAGATAAGACACACACACACACACACACACACCTGAAGAGGTTTATTCTTTGATGTTTTTCTCATTTAACACAATAATGACTATCTTTGGGGGTAATTTCTCAGCCAAATTTGACGTGCGATTAGTTTGCAATTTATTAGATGAATGAATCAGCACATTATGTAATTAATCAGATTAAACCTCTAAATCGCTTACTTAAACAGCCCTAATTAAAATACTAGAGATTTGGAATATATAAGATGCTGGAGACTTGGGGCCAGATTCACTAAACAAGTCAAACTAGAGCGAGACCGCAATCCCATGCAAGCGCAGATGGGAGTGGAAAGTTTGCGCGTTAAAACGTGCTTTTTTGAGCATTAAATAACACCAGTAAATTGACGAGCGCAAACCCTAGTAAATCATGTTGCATGATTCATTATAATACTCTCCTCACTTACATTTAGCATCTTAAAGGGAAACTCCTACAAATACATATGCGATACGGTCAGCCGCAAAAATAACCCAGTCCACGTCTTTTCATCGCTACTAATATGTGGTAAATCTCGACAGTCGTTTTTTAACGCCAAAAGAAGGTTGTGGTAAATCTGGTTCTGAGATGGGTCAATTATAGCATACATTTAGTACAGAGTTTCACACATTTTTTTTAATTTATGTTATTGTACCTCTGAGCTCTTATTCGTCTTGACTTTGGCTTTCTCCTTCTTGCTGTAGTCTGCATTATAGTGAGCAAAAGCGTATTCGATTAAGGCAGCAAAGACGAAGACGTAGCAGATCCAGAAATACACGTCCAGAGCTTTGATGGCAGAAGCGCGGGGCAGTGATGAACGAGCACTGACCATCAGCGTTGTCATGGTGAGCACAGTCGTGATTCCTACGACACACCGAACACCAATATTCATTCAACTCATCAGGTTTATTTGTGTGTGTGATTCAAAAAAATACTTTGGTGAAGGTTTAATTTAATAAACTCTAAATGTTATAAAATTCAGAAATATGTTATAGAATATGTTATAAAAAGAGAAATATGTTCTACGAATGTTTAGCTAACATTCCCATTAAGTTCTGAAAATGTTAATTCTGCATGTTCTCTGAACATTTAAAAAAAAACGTCCATGTTTTAAGAACGTTTTTTCTTGGTTCTGCGAACGTTAAGGAACATTTTCATTTGATCATTCTTCAAACATTTTCAGAACATTTAAAAAATTTTAGACGAACCTCTAACTAAAACGATTTAAAAAACGTATAATGTTTTTGTGCCAACGTTTTGAGAACACTATGGAAGCTTGCTTCGGCCACAGAATAAAACATTTTAAAAGATCATTACGATTTCAGTCAGAATTGAACAGAAAGTCAGATTTGCGTTATAAAGTCAGAATTGCGATATAAAGGTGAATTGCGAGATATAAAGTCAGAATTGCGTTATAGTCAGAATTGCGTTATAAAGTCAGAATTGCAAGATATAAAGTCAGAATTGCGTTATAAAGTCAGAATTGCGAGATATAAAGTCAGAATTGCGAGATATAAAGTCAGAATTGCGAGATATAAACTCAGAATTGCGTGATATAAAGTCAGAATTGCGAGATATAAAGTCAGAATTGCGAGATATAAAGTCAGAATTGCGAGTTATAAAGTCAGAATTGTGAGATATAAAGTCAGAATTGCGAGATATAAAGTCAGAATTGCGAGATATAAAGTCAGAATTGCGATATAAATTCAGAATTGAACAGAAAGTCAGAATTGCATTATAAAGTTAGAATTGCGAGATATAAAGTCAGAATTGCGTTATAAAGTCAGAATTGCGTTATAAAGTCAGAATTGCGTTATAAAGTCACAATTGCGAGATATAAAGTCAGAATTGCGAGATATAAAGTCAGAATTGCGAGATATAAAGTCAGAATTGCATTATAAAGTCAGAATTGCGTTATAAAATCAGAATTGCGAGATATAAAGTCAGAATTGCGTTATAGTCAGAATTGCGTTATAAAGTCAGAATTGCAAGATATAAAGTCAGAATTGAACAGAAAGTCAGAATTGCAATATAAAGTCAGAATTGTGAGATGAAAAGTCAGAATTGCGAGAAATAAACTCAAAACTCACTTTTTTTCTAAAATGCATGTTTATATCTTGCAATTCTGACTTAAAGGGATACTTCAGGATTTAGCATTAAGCTTTGTATTAGTAGAAAACCTGTAGTATTTTCGAATTACCGTGCTTTCCCCCCTCATATCCCCCTGAGACGAGAGATTTATGTATTTTTTTGTCTGGAAAAAATCCTCCGATGACGCAAAAATCGTCATTTTGCGTCATCGGAGGATTTTTTGGCCAGAGGCTAAAGACTACAGTCAGTAGTAGGGGCTGTCCCGCATGTCCTCAGCCCGCCCATAGAGGCTGGGATCTCACTCACAGAATGCACACATAGTGTCAGATATCTTTTTTGGAAGCTAAGCTAGCAGGCTTTTGTTCTGTGGAGAAAGCTGAGTAGTAGGGATTACCATTCATCCTCTTTTTCCCGGACATGTCCGGCCGTCGAGATCGTACAAAATGTCCGGGATTCAGCTTTTGCTTTCTGCAGTCGCCATTCATTGTTTACATGCACAGCTTTTGTTTCAATCTAACTGAATTAATTGCGATTGGTGAATCTGAATGTCGTGTTTACATGAACGCTAAACAAGTGATCGGTTGATGTGTGTTTTAACATTGCTAAGAAAATTCCCGCTCCTCCGTAAGAGATACGAGACCGGTGCGTCTCACAGGTGTCTCTCATCGGTAATCACGGCCTCGCGCCGTTCTCCCGCGGCCCTCACTCGTCCTGCTCGCCACAGTAAACATGATGAATGGCGACTGTAGAACGCAAAAGCCGAATCCCGGACATTTTGGGCGATCTCGAAATCCCGGGCAGACTCATCACGGAGACTCACTAGTAGCCTAGACTTGTTGTTTAACTACTGCGCTGTTACCGGTAGGCGTGGCCTCCTAGGGCAGCGAAGCAAGTGCATTCTGGTAGTTGTTGTCTTTCATCCACATAAGCCAAAAATACATTTTCTGGCTTTTCTCAGTCGAGAAAGCTCCAAATTCAAAAATAATTTCACATTTCTTCTACATAAATGACCCATTTTAAATACATATTCATCTTTCCAGAGGTGAAGTATCCCTTTAATAACACGCATCTGCAACTTTATATCACGCAATTCTGAGATAAAATGTCAGAATTGTAAAATAAAAAGTCGCAATTACCTTTTAGATTTTTTATTCTGTGGCGGAAACAAGCTTCCATACATTATTAAAGACCCGATATTGTCATTAAATGAACATTCTATTAATGTTACAGGAAAAACGTCTGTGTAACGCTAAGGTCTCCTTGCCAGAAGGATAGCTAGAGTATTGAGAACGGTCCCTGTTAGCCGAGTTAACACTGAAACACTGACCTAAAGACACTCTTGCCGGCACAGCTGATTGGCTGATCCAGAATGAAACCCATGACATGGCGACCAGTAGGATGGAGGGCATGTAGGACTGGATGATGTAAACTCCTCGGTTTCGTCTTAGTTCGAATCGTAAGCTGAGACGTGGAAATCTCCCCGCTGTTTCAAGAATGACAATACTTGTCTTTAAAATATGTGATAGTAAACAAAACTGATTAAAACCATTGAAATGACAACAACTGTTGCCACAGCATTAGCAGACAATATACAGGTGAAACTCGAAAAATGAGAATATCGTGCAAAAGTTAATTTATTTCAGTAATTCAACTTAAAAGGTGAAACTAATATATTATATAGACTCATTACATGCAAAGTGAGATATTTCAAGCCTTTTTTTGTTATAATGTTGATGATTATGGCTTACAGCTTATGAAAACCCCAAATTCAATATTAGAAAATTGTGAAAAGGTTTTTTATAAACTAAGCCATAATCATTCAAATTATAACAAATAAAGGCTTGAAATATCTCACTTTGCATGTAATGAGTCTATATAATATATTAGTTTCACCTTTTAACTTGAATTACTGAAATAAATGAACTTTTGCACTTTTTCGAGTTTCACCTGTATTGGTAGAGTTTAGTTAAATCAGATATATCAGACGATGAAAAGCCTCACCGGATTTAAAGTTCAACAGCTCCGTGACAAAGCGATAATCAGTGATGGTGAACTGGGACAGCTCCAGTTTGTCCAGTCCATGGATGAGTGTTTGACTCTCAGACCAGTGATACACAATGTCTTCTGAAGAGTATCCGTCTGCAAACCCAACAACAGGAGACAGAACACATCTCAGTTTGCACAAGACACTTAAATTTGTCTTGCAAACTTGCTGTTCTTATTAGGTTATTATGTTCAAATGAGAACAGGAAAGAATGGAATATGTAAGAAATCGCTAGAAAACATAGAATTTTAGATAGACAAAAGCATGGTTTGTTTTTGTGCACAGGGACATGTTTTGCAGTTGTGGACAGTGGCATGATCATTTAGCTCATGTTTCCTAAAGTTAACATGTAATGTGACGTGTGGGACCGGATAAGGCAGGCAGAGATGAGGATCTACTGTAAGTGCAGATAAAGGCACACTATGTAATTTTTCGCCACTAGAGGTCGTTTATTCAAAACAAAGCTGTAGCTTGATGACGCCTTGATTTCGCTGAATCATAGAAGTTGTTGTCTTCGGACTCGGAACCTAATCCAATATGTGTGTGTGGGGAAACGCAGCGCTGCTTTTTCATATTAAAGGGATAGTTCACCCCAAAATGAAAAGTTTCAACCCCGTAAGACTTTCGTTCATCTTTGGAACACAAATTAAGATATTTTTGATTAAATCTGAGAGTACAGATTACACATAGTGTAACAGCGCAGCGCTTCTGTGTTGCACGTCACACGCATCACACATATGACCAGCGTCGGCCAATAGTGAGTCTACGTGTGGCGTGCAACCCAGAAGCGCTGCGCTGTTACACTACGTGAACTCACTCGAGGCCCACAGAGAAGGACATGAATAGTTGAATAAAGTCGTCATTTTTGTTTGTTTTTTGCGCACAGAAAGTATTCTCGTCGCCTGATAAACTTAAGGTTGAGCCGCTGTAGTCACTCGGACTATTTTAACGATGTCTTTAATAACTTTTCTGGCCTGGCAAGTTTCAGTCCCTAAGAAGCCTATGGAGGAGTGATCCAGCTCTCAGATTTAATCAGAAATATCTTCATTTGTGTCCCGAAGATGAACGAAAGTCTTACGGGGTTGAACAACATGAGGGAGAGTACTGACAGAGTTTTCATTTTTGGGTGAACTAACCCTTTAGATACATTTGAGTGTGATGAAAGTTGTTATAACGCTACTGTGCGTTCGCTTGGCGGCTCCTATGGAGACACTTGTTGCACCGTGCAGTAAGATCGATATCAGGCATGGTAAAACATGGTACTTGCGGTAAATCAAGAAAACGAAATTTAAACAAATATGGTGCGTTCAAGTGCTATGGTAATTATGGTAAATACCAAAAGCCGACGTGGAAAATGCACACGAACATTGGTGGTATTTTCCACCGGGCAACTCGTAGAATATTTTGATGCACGAGTTGCCGAGATGAGAGAACCTTTGACCTTTTCAAAATGGCGGAGAGCAACGCGAGAGTCGTGAATGGTAAAAATATGTACTACTCATGATCTAGAAAATATACAGCATATCATTTACCGTTTGAGTTTTGATAAATAATTTTCTTGCTTTAGCAGATGATTTAAGCAATCTAAAATAGTTTTAGCTAAATAACAGGTCTGGATCTCCATCTTTTTACCACATTACGACAACAAAAGCACTTGAACGCAACACACTGGTAAATACCAGTTCACAAGTGGAAAATATCATATTTTCCATAGCACGGGAACGCACCAATAGACTAACTGTGTTGAGCTGTATAACAATGATTTGTTTTCTGTTAATGAATGTATCCAAACAGTTGCTCACCTGTCTAATAAAACATCATATATTAAAGAGTCTTTGGTGTTTCTACAAAATAAAACCTTAAATTGAGGGTATATGATGTCACTGATAGGAGATAGAACTGCTTATTTCTCTGGATTTAAACATTCTTAGAAAAATCTGGAATAATGTAAGTACACAAATCAACAAAATATATAACATCGTTCTAGTGGTGTTGGGATATTTTGATCCAAAAATCTTACATAGTGAGCCTTTAATTTTTAATAAAACGAACAAAACAATACCAGTAACACAATGAGTATGGCAAACAAGCACGCGCAAACAAGAAACCATTACACTAATCGACTACAGAGCACAAGAGGTAATGAGGAGAACAAGACACACCTGGGAACAATCAGGGACTAATTCGTAATAAAACTACAAGGGAACTACAAAACGGTGAACAGGAAAAGCGTGATTTTATCAGTGCTTTATACCAGGCTTTATGATTTAGGGACTATGTTGACGTGATGAAAAATCCATTACATTTCCTATATCATTTCTTTTACAGCATTTTTAATGTGTTTGAGGTATTTGAATAGTGAATATGCTAATGTCCTTTTAAAAAATCGTCCTTGTTCTCTTTCAATCGTCGCTTATTTATAGTATGTTTGTAAGTTGTATTGGCTGGGACTTTCGGGTTTCGAGGATGTTCAGAATGAACTTTTTGTTGGACGCACTGTCACATCAAAACATGTTTATTTAGCATAATTATGTGGCTCAATCTCAAAACTATTTAAGCCTTTAGTAGTTGCTTTTATTACTATAAAAAATGTATACGTCAGACGTATGAAGACAAAAGATGCCAGATATAGGTTTTCCCCTTTACTCACAGCTTTCCAAGTCTAGCATGCACTCCTGTTCATCCATGGGGTATTTGGTGAGGTCCATGTCACACGCAACTGTAGATGTAATTCTGAAAGGAAAAACATCATGATACACACTTCAGATATGGAGCAGGCGAATAAAACACTCTGATCATCTGTTAAGAAGCTTGTAAAATGTATGCAATTAATTCAGTGGTGGCCTTTATGTAATTACCGGTATATTAAGCACTTAGGTGGATAGGCAGACTTGCTTTGAATAAAATAATAAACAGACCACTTTACTGTTGTAATTATGGTTGGGAATCGAAAGGTCAGGAATCGGATACTTTTGGAATTTCGAACCCTCTTATGGATCCCTTTGTTCGCATTTTAAAATGACTCGAAACCATTCAAACGTGAGACGACTCGCGTGCTGTACACACATCCAAAGCACTCACAGAAAGGGATTTTAATGTGATTTTAAATCGCACGTGTATCAGTATATTGGATCAGTGCGGCTCTTAAAGTGACAGCACTATTATTCCTGCTGCCGTCTCTATAATAACACAAATCTAACAACAAAAGACAGAGAAAATTCATAAGTTCTTGACTGAATAACTTTTGTAACTATATTTGTAATGTATATTTTATTTATAAAGTATATATATTTTACATTTGATTACAGATTCTGTACCTGAATACCTGAAAATCTTAAAAAAAATTTATTTCAGTTGTATCTTTGTTCAGTTGTATCTATTTGTTGCGATTGCACATTTTTTATTTGTTCTTTTTTAATTACTGAGTGTTTACTTGTCTTTAATAATACTTTACATGTATATTAGTCAGGCTAGTTGTTTTTCTATGGTGTTTTTAAACCACAGGTAAACGCTCCTTGTGTAAGGCCGGCGTAAGCGTGGTGTTTTCTGTGTCTTTGCACACCAGAAACGTGTCTGACGCGGCGCTGCTGCTGCTAGGTGACATAGAGGGACCGTCTACATTTGGATTAGCGGTGTGTGTGTTGCTCTTGCCTTTACGACAACAATTTCAACTGTTATCACACATCTTCCAAAATCCGAAAAATAGGGAAGTGGGCTGTCTGTTTATTTTAATAACATTTACAAATTTTGTGTAGCTTTAAAGAGCCTATATTTAGCCTGATGGTGGACCGTCACTCAGAAGACACACTATACGTTGCTATTGTAGCCTATCCTATCTTTATATCCTCCTGAGGCCCAGAACGTTTTTTTCAAAAAAAAAAATCTTCTTCATGTAATCACATTGTTAAGAGCAAGAAACAAATGGGAAAAAAAAGAAAAAAAAAAAGAAGATATTTTGACTTTGACCTCTGTAGTGGACACCAGCACTCGATTGTTTAAAAAATAAAAATGACATGAAATTATATATATGCAAAAATAATGGCAATATTTGAAAATCCGTCGGTGTATGACATACTCCGTCGGTGTATGAATGAGTGGGTGAATGTGAGGCAAATTGTAAAGCGCTTTCGTGGCCATTGGGTCTGTGAAAGCGCTATATAAATGCAGTCCATTTACCATTTACCAAAATCGATAATTATTATTATTATTATTTGTTTAAATTACATTGATATCTGAAATTATGTCAAAACCTAGACTTTCAAACATCAAAATGTAATTTATTAATATGTATTCGTGTACAAAATGACATATAAACATAATTTCCTATTCTATTTTGCCTGGAAACGCTTCCAACACGCTTGCGTGTCACGTGAAAAATAGACGTCGCTTCTATTTCTAGCATGCACGTGTTTTCCGCGCGGCTCACGCAGGCAGTCTGCAAGCTCTAACCTGTTAACATGGGAGCCGAAATAAAAACGGACACGCCACTCAGCTGAGACGCTCACGCCACGCTGTGTCTCCGGCCTAAGTGTTCTTTAGCCTGTTGATTTTTGTTCATATTCACCTACAATTAAATGTTTTGCAATAAGACTAAATCTGAACGATATCTAAGTTTTTTTCCCCTTATTGGAATCAAAATTAGGAAATGATACCCAACCCTAGTTGTAAATATAAACATTAGTGTTATGATTTGATTTCTTCCCCTTTCCTGTAATCTGTCAACACTCTAGCTTTACTGTTTCACCCAAAGTCCTTTTACATTATTGCCAATACAAAAGCACAATCCACATGAAAGAGGTTTAAAACTGGTAGCCCACCGACTGCTGTAGAGAATGACTCCATCGGGCTGCAGGCGAATGAGTTTGTTCTCCACAGTAACGTCATGAAACCAGGCTGATTTGGCGTTCACGATGAATGTGTCTGGCACCCAGAGTTTGTCTACGAAGCGGCTGTCCAGGCCCAGAGTTTTGTTTGTGTGGTTGTAGGACAAGCGGTCATCTTTCCAACTCTGCCGCAGAAATATTGTCATGGTGTATTCCTGTAGACACAAATGCACACAAACAAAACATCCACGGTTTATGATGTTGAGAGTTATCTGGGACTTATTGTTGAGTATTGTCCTTATTTAAAGACAGGTTTAATTTAAATCACTATTTACAATGATTTTAACATGAGTATATGGTGTGTTCTTGGTCTTCATAAAACCCCCTTAAAAGTGGTAAAATCAATTATTTATATAGATGATGATTATAATTATTATTATAGCAAATAGCAGAGCCAAGCAAACCAACTGCAGAAATAACCAATTAAAGAAATCTGGAGATGATTTTGGGGCAAAATAGTTGAAAAATCCATAACTTTTGCTGGCATGGCCTAAAGATGGATTGACTAATCAACTTGATTTCCATATCTTTTTAACAGCATGATTTTAAGTTTGTGTTTTGTTTCATAGACTTTTAATTTGGGACAGGTTCACATTTAAATGACGGGTACACATTTTTGTTTCAGTGATCACAGTGACTTGTGTGTCAGTGATAACTGTACTTGTCAACTAGAAATAATGGCCAACTCTTTAGTTTAGGGTCCAATTCTCACTATTAACCAGTTGCTTATTAGCATGCATATTACTAGGATATTGGCTGTTTATTAGTACTTATAAAGCACACATTAATGCCTTATTCTGCATGAACATATTCTACATCCTTTAATTCTAAAGTTAAAGTCATATTAAAAATTACAAAAATTACATATTTAAATGTTTTTTCCTTGAAAAAAAATCCTTCATGTCTTAAAATATCTTGAATGTAACTCGACACCCTTGCCTCATTTAGTGTGTGCGGTTCTATGAATATGCAAATGAGCCCCGCCTGGTCCAATGAGATCCACTGGTTGACGATCACACGTTGATCTGATTGGTTACAAGGTCGTTTGTGACGTCAGAAACACCAGCGATTTCAAACCGTGTTTTTGAGACTGTCTTTGGTTCACTGCAGTTTTAAGCAGGAAATACTCAGCAATGCTGTCGACTTATGAACTTACACATGGTGTGTCTTAAAGCGTATTAAAAACACCACATAGACACATAAACAACATTAAAAGCTGGATTTTCACCACAGGGGGACTTCAACAACTATCTTATTAACTATTAATAAGCAGTAATTAGGAGTTTGAGGCAAAAGTCGTAGTTAATAGTGAGTTAATAGTGAGAATAGGACCCTAAACTAAAGTGTGACCAAATAATGCAATTAATAAGAGGTGATTATATTTAGAATCATATATTGCACTGGACTCAATCCTACTGTTTATTTTATTTATTATTCTGGAACTGAATCCACTCTATTTGGAAAATAAAATACTTCTTAAAAGAAAAAATATATATTCAAAGGATACTTTTAGCAAATGCAAAACTGCAGATTAGTTACACTAATGGCAAAAATAAAAATAAATTCCAATACAATAATCATACAAATTCAATGCGAAATAGTGTGATTTTCAAGCATTACCATGTTGGCTTCTGAGATATGGTCAATACTGGCTACTTCAATAGCCATGGCGACATTCACTGGAGGTCCTGTGAAGAGAAGAGAAATGATCAATCTACTCCTCATCTAAATCAGTCATTCTCAAACTTTTTGGTCACGGCCCTTTAAAAAAGCTTTAAATCTTTTTTTAAAAATGCACCTCTCCCCTTCACCGTATCTGACGCGAGCGACACAACGTATATGACACAACTAAATACAATAGAGCCCAGTTTTAATCAGTGATTCTGCTTACACTGATGCAGTGCGATGCAACACAACAAATCCCGACAGTAAACTGATTCACCGTCCACCGTGTTTATGGTGTTCGTCTGACACAAAGGACAAATGGATCTGCAACAGTCGCTTTGTCGCGTCCAGTGTAGACCACTTAGGGCACTTATATATATATGGATATTTAATTACATATTTATATTTCAGATTTATTGTTCTGGTTTGACTGATGAGCTCTTGGAATAATAAGCTAGAGTTCATGAATGATATTGCATAGGTTTTCTATTAAGTGCACTGTTAGATGCCAATTCTAATAATTATATATAATAATAATATATACATAGTTTATATTATAATATATGTATATAGTTTCAAAAATAGCCAACAAAAACAAGGCTAACAGGCCATGTTGAGTATCATGGGTAACAGTATGTGTTGTGAAGAGTCTGTCTGCTTTATAGACTACAAAGCACAGCCTTACAAGTTACATCACTGTAACTTAAAATTGTAAGTTTAGTCAATTCAAAAGTTGTCACTTAGTACAACTTCACATTTCAAGTTGACTAAACTTAAAATATTAAGGCAGCACAAACTTACATTTTTAAGTAAAAAATTTTTTTCAGTTTATACAATACATCATACATACAATCAAATACAAACCTATTGTATGGTAAATTACAAAACCATAGTTTCGTTGAACTGCTGATAATGACGGAACTTGCGACCATAGTTGGCTAACGATGCTTTCGGGAAACACACCCCAGGTCACCCACGTTTAAATATGTCATTTTGGTGATCAAAGATGAGTTTTAAGGGATATAATTACTGACTACAGGGGGACTTTAAGCCTTTTTTCTCTCTGCAGAACAAAACCTCACGCTAAGTGTTCCTGCCAAAACAGTGCCCTACTTCCTACAGTCTATTTTTAGTGAAAAGGCGTACTGGTGCTATTAAATAGATCAGTGGTTCTCAGCTGCGGTCCTGCTCCTCACACACCTGATCCGGGTCTTTGGGAGAGACGGTAGTCGAGAACCGGTGCAGTAGATCACAGATGACAGAGCTCATCGGAGGCCGTCTGCAGAAACCGCTTACACTAGTCTTATAAGTTAGTCTTTAGTCTTCAAGACTGGTCATTAAAGTCAGTTATGTACAGGTGAAACTCGAAAAATTAGAATATGGTGCAAAAGTTCATTTATTTCAGTAATTCAACTTAAAGGTGAAACTAATATATTATATAGACTCATTACATGCAAAGTGAGATATTTCAAGCCTTTATTTGTGATAATTGTGATGATTATGGCTGAAAACCTTTTATTCTGATATTGAATTTGGGGTTTTCATAAGCTGTAAGCCATAATTATCACAATTATAACAAATAAAGGCTTGAAATATCTCACTTTGCATGTAATGAGTCTATATAATATATTAGTTTCACCTTTTAAGTTGAATCACTGAAATAAATGAACTTTTGCACCATATTCTAATTTTTCGAGTTTCACCTGTAAAAAGGTAGATTGGTCTAATTTGAAGCCAAAAAGTGTAAAAATATGGGTTCTTTATTGGCATCTTCCATGAAGAACCTTTAACATCCATGAAAAAGGTTCTTTATAGTGGGAAAAAGTTCTTTAGATTATGAAAATGTCCTTCAGATGAAGATAAATGTCTGCTCTGAAAGATGCTGGGGAACTAAAAATGATTGTATTGCATTGTTGTGAAAACGCACTTTTGTAACCTTTATTTTTTGAAAGTGTATACAGTAATTGTGTAATTTTATTGAAGGGGAATGGTTTGGATTAGGGTTGGGGTAGGTTACGAACATTCGCAAACAGCGTCGCAGAGTTGTGTGTGTGAGCGACAGATCTCGACCTGTGGTTAGAAGAGTTTCTAGTTTGCATGACATGTGAACTCAATAAATCCTGATCTTGAGCAAAATAAGCAAGCTGATATTCAGAACAACCTGTGTCTTTTATTTAGAATACATACAAATGCAATTTGAGTTTTTTAGTTTGACAAGAGATTTAAAGCGTATCGTTTTTTAAGAGTGCACGTGTGAAGGTTAGAACGAGCCAATGATTAAATCTGGAGATAACGCAAAATAACTGAGAAAAATGAGAATTGTCTGTAATGTGTGAGATGTCTGAAACATGTCTGTAATTTATAGCAAAACATCTAGCATTAATTCGATCTCAAACAGTTTCATTAAAAGTAGTTATTACTCAATCTCCTGCATGACATCATTGACCTTAATAACGCGGTTGAACGACCACTTTGCGACAATACGTTTTCGGGAAACAGTCGTCACTCGCTAGTTGATTTCTTCAACGATGCATCGTACTGTGATAGTGAGCGAGTTACGGCGTTGTACGGGAAACACACCCTGATTGGTTACAAGGTCGTTTGTGACGTCAGAAACACCAGCGATTTCAAACCGTGTTTTTGAGACTGTCTTTGGTTCACTGCAGTTTTAAGCAGAAAATACTCAGCAATGCTGTCGACTTATGAACGTACACATGGTTTGTCTTAAAGCGTATTAAAAACACCACATAGACATATAAACAACATTAAAAGCTGGATTTTCACCACAGGGGGACTTAAATATAGATGCTAAGAATGGGTTGAGCTATAGTGCAATCCAACATGATGATCTGTAGACGGCAAACTCACCTCCGATCCCTGGGCGAAAGTTGCGAGCGTAACCTTTCATTAAATCATCCAGATTAGGCAACCAGGATATTTCAATGTCTGAGCCGACATATTCACCGATATCACTCAGCATGGCCCTATACGGGGACCAAACAAACAAATGTTCCTCACTTTCCCTTGAAAACAGTCGAGTACATTTTTAATTTTTTCAGGATTCTTTGATGAACAGAAAGTTCAAAAGAACAGCATTTAAATGAAATTGAAAGCTCTTGCAACATTACAAATGTCTTTACTGTCACTTTTGACCAATTTAATGCAATTTAAAGTATGCATTACTCTAAAATATAGATAGATAAGCTACAAAAGTACTCAATATTGAAGATATAATACCAGTCAAAAGTTTGGAAACATTACTATTTTTAATTATTTGATCAAAAAACAGGGAAATAAACAGTAATATTGTGCAATATTATTACATTTTAAAATAAATAGTTCTCTTTGTGAATATATAGTAAAGTGTAATTTATTCCTGTGATCAAAGCTGAATTTTCAGCATCATTACTCCAGTCTTCAGTGTCACATGATCCTTCAGAAATCACTCTAATATGAGGATCTGATGCTCAAGAAACATTTATGATTATTATCAATGTTGAAATCAGTTGTGCTGCTTCATATTTTTTTATAACCTGTGATACTTTTTCAGGATTCTGTGATGGATAAAAAGAAACATAAAATTTTGTAACAATATGCACTGCCGGTCAGTCTTTTTTTCTTTTCTATTCACAATACTTTTATTCAGCAAGGATGTGTTAAATTGATCAAAAGTGATAGGAAAGATTTATATTGTCAGAAAAAGTAGCAAAAAAGATAAAGAAGCATGTTATACTACAAGCTGTGAAAAGGCATTTCTGTTTTTATTGTGCAAAACATGAAAAATATGCTGTAATTTGATAAAATATCCTAAAAATAGCTACTACAAATTCACTTCTATTATTATTATTGTGTAAGTCTTATTGTGTTTTTATTATTATTTCTTGGATAAAACAGCAATGTATATGTAAGATAATAATAATTACCAGCACTGACAACATAAAGCTGTCATTGCAGCGCAACATTTGCACTTATTAGCAGCATATTCATTTGATTAACCGTTAACTTCAAAAAAGATGTAAAAATATATGTGAAACCCTGTGAAGTGAAACAAAAGGGCTCTCTAAGCCTTTAGTTATTCATAGAAAAGCATTATCCCCATTATTTGTAATGAACATTTTATATTACATTTTTGGTGTATTTTATGGGGTTGTTTTTTTTAGTCGCAGCATATTGATAAAATGTATAATGATACAAATATATAGGCTAACGTGAAAAAACAAAAACAATCTGTCTTACGTACGTAAACATAATCTTAAAAAATAGCAACATGTTTGTTGGGAATGGGATGGTCCTATAATAACATTGTCAGTGTATTATTTTTTTATTTAAGATGTGAACTAGTCATGATCAGGGGGGATCATGACTAGTTCACATCTTAAATAAAAAAATAATACACTGACATAATGTTATTAGTGATAAGTAATAAGTCATAAGTAATAAGTGAACTGTACACAAGGGGGCAAAAGACCCTGTAATGTGTTGACATGATGTTTCCACTTGAACTGCACAACAACCAAAAGCAGAGACTGTGTGTGTGCATATACAAATAAACGCATGCACATTTTAATCTGTGAGAAAAAGAGCAATGTTTATGATAGCATATTATTTATATATCACCATACATAGCTACCATACATAACCACGACAATCTATTATAATTATTATATCGATTGTATAAAGCAAAAGACGCGCACGTGAAAAAATGCCCCATTTCCAAGCAACAACGAGAACATTGAGGTATAATATTTAAGTACTGTATTGTGAATATGATAAGCACGCGTTCTACAGATACAATACCTATTACTCAATATTTGTATGATGTCCACGAGAATGATGACTTGATCAGCTTACATTTGTTTATGTTTAACATTAAGCTTGTCATTTAACAATATTTGTTTATTTCTGTTTCATGTTGGAGGCGTAGGCTATAAGATGCAACTGGAAATATCAACTTAATCCATTTCTGAAAACATGGATGTTCACAGATCATGCGTTTATTCACTGCGTAAAGCCATTTGATAAAGATGAGCAATATTTTGAGAATCAATCAAACTGCGCTCTGTACTCAGATATGTATATGTATGAATATGTGTGCATCCTCATCGTCCTCATCTTCATCCTGAGGTGAATGACACGCGTATTCTTCTCACCTGCTCATTCTGTTCTCACCGATGAGCACAAACCAGAGGATGGTCACGGAGAAACTCAGCGCATCCATTCTGCGCAAACACGGTTCGGACTGATTCAAATATCCCGGTTTTCACAGCCTCTGTGAGGAATCGCAGGAAAATTGCTAAAATGATCCATATTTTAGCCCGTGCCTTATCCCGACTGCGGAGCAACCATCGCGAGCGAGGTCCGTTAAACCGTTTCTCGAACGAATCGTTCTTATGAGTCGGTTCGTTCGAATGATTCTGTCGAATTCCCCAACCGATTAGGCAAGCGTTCGTGAATTCCTCGACTTTCCAATAACAAAGTTTTTATTGAACAAATCTCATAGTCTTTAATCAAAATAACTTCCCTTGCACTTTATATTGACATCCCATCTCTTATCTTATTACACTTATGGCAAGCCGTTTTAACTTTTATTCCTTTTCAGGATATGAAGAATTCTTGATATCAACAATTCTATTTTCACTAGTTAAAACTATAATTATTGATATCAGGAATTAGATTTCTACTAGTAACAATGGTAATTTTTGATATCAGGAATTAGCCTACATTTCCACTATAGGCTAAAAATTCTTGATATCAACAATTAGCCTACATTTTCACTAGTTAAAATGCTAATTCCTGTTATCAAAAATTGCCATTGTTACTAGTAGTAATTTAATTGTTGATATCAATAATGAATATCCTGGAAATTAATAAAAGTCAAAACGGCTTGCCATATGACAATAACCTCTCCACTCAAGCAACCTGGCACACGAGATCGAAGCAATAGCAAACCCTATGTAATCAAACTGTGTTTGTTAATTTCAAATACAATCAATATACAATAGTTAGGCTATATAATAAATATTGCACATAAAATACACGACAAAGGCAAACGTCAGTGTACCACTACCAGCAAAAGATTGGACATAAAATACAACGAGAGAACAGTTTTGATCGTTGACTTGAAAGAATCGGTTCAGCAAAACTAACTGTTCGAACGAACCGATTCATTTAAATGAACGGATCCCTCCTCTTCTTTCACATCAGATTAAAATCCTCCGCTCGTGGAGGATACAAGCACTCGCACGATAAAACAATGTTCTTATGTAACATCAACCCTGCTGTACTGTCATCTCCATCACCCTGTCTGAATGCTTGTTATGAGGAGGTGTATAAGGCATCAACACATCCAAGTTCTTTGTTCAATCATTTGCACTATTCTTGGTGTCAGACTATTGTTTGCTTTGTTTGTATCCTGTCTGATGTTTTTGTGTTGTCTGACATATATAAAGGCCATGAGCTTAAATGATGTAATAGTGCGTTCAGTGACATTGATTGCATAAGCTCTTGTTGACTTATATTGAACACTGAAAGGGTTTAAAGAAACCCTTCATGCTATTGACACTGTTTAGTAAGTGTTTAAGCTGTTGTTCTGGGAGTTTGTAGCTGCCGAGAGGAAATACAGAGAGAAAGAGAAGACAATGGAATAGAGAGATGGATAGAGATGTGTATGTGTTAGTGAATAAGATTTTTACCACTACAGAATACAGGACAGAAATGCTGAGCTGCATGTGTGATTATTTAGTTATCATAACTTATAATAATCAGCCCTAGTGTGAAGGAACACAATGAAATCAAAAGGGACACTTTTTATTTCTTATGGAATATTGCAGTATTTATTATAAATGTAATATCAAATTGGTAAACACGTCATCAGAGAATAGAAGATTTCTAATTATGATTTTGAATAAATACTGTAGCCCCGCCCCTTTTCAGCTCGTTGTCTTTTGACTTCCGGTCTGTTTTCACAGCGATCTTGCATAGGTATGAATGAATGGCTTGTAAAACAATTCCCGGTCGACACTTGTCAAGACATCTGCTTTATAATGCTTATGATAAACATTACAATGCTCATGATAACTTTCGTTAACTCTACAATAAGTAAATCCACTTCACCAGCTAATTACTCCTCGACAGCGATGCCATATACAGAGTGACCGCAAAAACGGAAGTTCAAAGACAATATTCTAAAGATGACGGCGCGATTGTTCCTCTGGTGCATAAGGTCTATTGCATAAATAAAACAATTGTCCAATGGAATTGTCCATTTTGATTTCGTAGTGACTTTGAGGAAACAGCTCTTTGACTCATTAAAGGTATTTGATTAATCGGACAACACAACACACACACAACACAACACATTGCAGACACTACATTTCCCAAGGTACTGCGCGAATCCGTTGCCATGGAAACACAAACAACGGAAGCTGCTGTGACTCCAGAAGTTGACAGGAAAAAGTAGGTAATATTATATATATGCAAATTCTGTCATACGAATATCTTTTTAGCAAGTGCATATACGTTCCCTTTTGATCGAATACTTTATTATAAGTCAGCGACTATTGCCAGACAAACAATCGAGATCGTTAGGCTGCTTTTAAACAATACGTATACAGCCAGTTTTGATATTTCTGATCTGCGTTTGGCGACATTATTAAATATTAGTAGCCTATATTCCCGGTTAACAGAGAACATTCTGGCAAGGGTCTCTCAAAGTTATGAACAAAGTTTTTTTCAGTAATGTTAATAGAACGTTATTTTGGACGTTATCGGGTATATTATATATACGTTTTTCCTAAAATGTTTTAGTTATACGGTCATCTAAGTTATGTTTTTTTTTTTTATGTTATAGGCTACTTGATGCTTTTGAATGTTCTTTGAATGTTCTAAATTCTGAAATGTTACGTTAGTTCAACCAAAAATTCTTCCATAGTATTTTTATTTTCCTATTTTCAAATTTTTAGTTTTGGTTACCAACATTCTTCAAAATATCTTCTTTTGTGTTTAGCACAAGAAATAAATTAATACAGGTTTGGAACAACATTACGAGTGACTCAATGATGACAGAATTTTCTTTTTTGGGGGGGTGAACTATCCCTTCAATGGAAGGTTAGCCTTAGAACATGTTGTTAGCTGGTTTACTCCTGCAGGTCACGTGGAGACGTGGATCACGTGGATATGGCCAACAGTGCTGATCTCTCAACACCTGCAACTGATCATGAGCCTCATAGTATTGGCACACACACAGAAGGTAAAGACATGTAGACACACACACACACACATTAAGACCACCACAAGTTATTATTAGCAGGGCCATAATTTGCAGGGATATTTGATATTCTTGATGCTGCTCTTCTCCACTCCTCTCTGTTTGATGTTAGGATGACAACAAGTTTTAAATGTTATATTCATATTCTCTGCCTCAGCAGTCTAACAGCACTCGTCAATGGCAAAATGATTGAGATAGCCAATCAAACCAAAGGAGGCGGAGCTTTCTGTTCACAATAGATGAACGCTTTAGTTTTAATTGTGAAAGAGTAGCTAAATGTATAATATTTGTTCACGGCCTTGATTATTACTAGTGTTATCATAACTCAGGTGTTTAATGTGCTTGATGCCTCATGTATTTCCTTTAGAAGAAGGCACTCTGGATGACATCTTCAGGTTTGAGGAGGACTTCCCTGATTGGTCCACAGGGTTTGACAGCTCTGAGTGGTAGGTGTTAAAATGCATGTTCATTATTTATTTGGACTCCTTTTTCATCATGGAAGCTAAAGCTGAGACTGTTGTTTTTCAGATTTGGAGACATACATGAATGGTTAAAAGAATAAATTGTTAAAAAAAAAACAGTTCCTTCCGTCTGCTTTTTGCCCTGTGACCCAGGGTGCTTCTCAATTCTTATTTGTGTGCATCCTCATTTCCTTTCCTTGCTTCCTTTCCTCGTGTCTCAGCTCCGCCCCCTGTAGGATGCGAGGGAAGGCTGCAAGGAAATAGAAGGAGGACGGAGGAATCGAATTAAAGCTTTTTTATACAATATTTGATCACTCGAGCGTCACTTCATAGCGTCATCAGCAGCGCTCAAAGGATCTGCCCTTATATTGTATTAGTTTGTTTATTTAAGAAATTCATAATAAATAATAATAAAGCAAGATACCCTGTTGAAATATGTGAGATGTGTGGTTTATATAAACTGCAAAGGTAAAGTATCAATTAAAATGATTGTGACCGATGTGAAGGGTGAGGAGAATTTATACGTCACGTTTATTCGATAAAACACTTCCGCAAAGGATACACCTGTGTATCCTCGCTCATGACTCCTGTGGAAGCTCCTCACTCCTCCAACCTCGCCTCCTCGCGGTGCAAGTAGAGGATTGAGATGTCCTTCAAGATGGCTGAGCTCGATCTGTTTCCGGGTCACAGGGTGGAGAGAGGAGACGAGGAGGGGTATTGAGAAAAGCACACTGTGCTCTGATTGGTCGGCTGGAGCAGTGTGTTGTGATTGGTCAAGCGCTTCCGCTTCCTTGGCTAAAAAGTCTTTGATCGCTAGTTTGACGTGTTCACCGACAGCAGGTTAATGATCAGATTTGACCTCTGACCTGTGTCAGAAGATTTGACTCTCAGTCCTGCAGTGATTCTCCTACGACCACCGTCAAATTGTCTTGGTTTTTCAAGACGAGCCATGACCAAAATGAACATTAGAGATTTCTTTGTACCATTTCAATCCCGCGTGTAATGAAGCTCGCATCACCGACCCTGTCATTGGTTGATGATGTAAATCTCCAGACGAGTTGTGTTGTGTTTGTTAGTTTTTAACACATCTTGACTGTCGTAGACATTGACAACTGAGATCTTACAGTGTGACATGACTTACAGCGATGATCATGTTCGTACAGTCTGATTAGAAGCATTCGTAAAGGACTGTGCCCCTTTATTTTGCGAACGCTTTGGGCGGAAAATATTTAAATGAGTAATATTGTGACTCAAACAGAAACATTACACACTAAAGAAAGATGAACATGGAAAAAAGCATAATAATAGGACTCCTTTAATGCTAATTCCAATCAATTTAAAGCATCTTTGCTGAATGAAATAATTTTGTTTGTTCAGAAAAAAAACTCACTTTTAATAGATAATATACACTACTGTTCAGATGTTTGTATATCTATCACTGGCTCTTGTCTACCTTGTCTAAGGGAAATGAGTGATGCTGAAGATGACACAGGCGGGGAGAAGCAATACACTGACAAGAAACGCATGTTCAAGCTTAAGAAGTTTCTGACCCAACTGGACAGCTTTTACCAGCAGAAGAAACTGAATTTGCTACAAGCCAGGTCTGTATCCTCTTCTACTGTGATAACGTGGCCCTCCCCATAACTCTGCCTCAACCTCTCAGGGTGGGAAGGGTTTTAGACTCTGTGAATATCTGCCTCCCACTGTGTTTTCTAATGTACATCATGGTGTGAGCACATGCCAGAGCAAAGCTGTCAGGTACTGTAGGTGGACTGAGCAGTTCAGAGCCGGCGAGCTGTAAACACAGGCCATGCATTACTGATTGGTTTATTTTTGTTTATTTCTGAGATGGAGAAGGCTCCATTGCAAATAGTGCATTCACAGCTTCTAGGTAAATCTCAGAAATGAACAAAAATAAACCAATCGGTAATTCTATTTTGTATAAAGAATTGTTAATTCTTCACCAAATTCGTATTACTGTAATGAAAAAAGATCTCATCCTCATTACCTTAAAAAAACGATACAATTGTAAGTGCCCGTCACGGTCGTGTTCGCTGTACTTTGGTTGCTGTTTTTAGTGATGTATTAATGAGAAGGAGATTTCTTTTCCAATTCAGGGATGCAAACAGCTCACAAATCAAAAATGCTGACTGCGTGTGATTGGTGCAGATCTGATATGGTGTGCAAACACACAACACATTAATTACGTCTAATCTCCACAGTGTGCCAGTCATGTGACTGACGACAGCAGCGCATGCACAGGGATTCGGCATCTATGCTGAAGTGCTGCAGGTTTTCATGGATATACTAAATACGTCGTACAACCGACAACCAATTTTTTTTACTGATACTGGTACTACTAATTCTCTCAGTCGTGCTATAAGGAAGGAAGCACAATGCAAATATGGACAGTGTTCTGAAGTCAAGATCTATCTAAACATCTGATACATTCACTATGTATAGCAACATTTTTAAGATAATATGTTTTAAGGTCAAAGTTTTTATTCTCCACTGGGAAATACTTTTTTGTTTATTTGTTTAAAGCACAGAATTCACTGAAAAGATAAAAATACTCACAAATGGGGTGAGAAAATTAGATTGTTTTAAGGATGTTTAGGTATTGTCCTTGAAAAACAAGACAATAAAAAAACAAGAAATGCTCACTATAATTTTTTTTTGCAAGTATGTGGATTTTTTCTACCCAATTCTTAAGAATTCACATGAGACTTTGAAATCATAAGTTGGGCTGTGGAAAAACGAATGAGCCAAATTTCAAATTAAGCATACAGTCGAACCCTCAATCTAATCTCAATTATAAAAGACTATAAACGTGCATTTTCATTCAGTCAGGTATGATGCGACATGATTTTTCCCTCTTGTGAGTGTGTTTATTGGTTTGAATGGTGACCTAAATTCAGTCTACATGACAGACGCAGACCAACGGCGACAGATTACGTCACTCAGACAATCTAATTCTGATTCAGCATGTTCAATCTGCGACAACAAGCTCCGACAGACTCCGACAGGAGACACGCTGATCCGACAAAACCCGATGAAGTGTGTGTTGCCGTCTGTCGGCGCAGTGTGAGCTGGCCTCTATAAGGGATCTTCACCGTTTAATCATTAATCTCACCATTCTCTATAATGGGAAATGTATTCTTTCCTCGTTACCAACTACAACATGTTCAGTGACTTGTGAAATGAAGATTTTTAGCTTCTTTATAACACACAAATGTATTTGTAAATATGAGTTTGTACGAAATGTATTTTCTTCAAGGGAGGAACTAAAAGCATTTCACCTTCATGTGATGGAGCTGGAGGAAAACAGAGAGCAGATTGAGTCGGATATAGAGAGAGAGCAACGAGCTGAGAACAGGTAAAAAAAAAAAACTTTTTTTGCGAACAAAGTTCCCTGAAGAAGAGAAAGAAGTGTCTAGTTCTGCTTTGTTCTGCGCAGCGTGGCGGTGCTCCGGCTTGGAGCTCAACACAAGCGTGTGTGTGCCGAGCTGGAGGTGGAGGAGGATCTGGGGGATCATTTAGCCATGATCCTCAAAGAGCATGAGTGAGTTTCATATCTGCAATAATCTTACACTTAATACCTGTGGATTTTATTGCATTTATTCTTGATACTGTAACTTGCATTCTTGTCTTGATATTTGTTTTTATTGTGATATTTAAACTTAAACGGCTTTAAACTCCTGGAAATATAGTGGTTGTTTTGCTCATCAATGAAAAAAGCAATGGAGGAAATTCACCTGTTTATTCTGTCATTTCTAAACTGTTTAAAAATGGTCTTAAAACGGCTTATTATGCTATTTTAAAGGGTCCTTGTTTTGTTTTGGAGGTCTACAATAGGTTTACATGCATCCAAGGTCAAAAAAACACTTTCTCATAATATACAGTCTCTTTGTACGAAGATTCGGTTTCTCTAAACCCCTACTTTCTGAGAGCTGCTCTGCTCTGATTGGTCAGATTGCCCAAAATCAGATTGTGATTGGTCGACCGTTTACAGCGTGTGTGGGAAATGAAACGGCCATTAGCATAACTGAATTTCAGCTCTGGTTCTTCCTCAGCACTGGATGTATAGTGATACGAACAGTAACGTTTTTTATCGTATCAATTCCAGCGTCTAATCTTTATGAAGTGCATCAAAGTGGATTTGCTTTGGCAGCAGAAAACAGCGTCTTCTCGACATGAACAACACGAACCAAACTCAGTGTTTGAGGGTCAAAGTTGGTGTTGTTGGTGATCAGCCAATGAAGGCCACAGGCCACATTATGCAAATGTGTAACCAGCCTACATATTTGTAACAGAAAGTGAGGCTGGAATTGCTGACGTCTCGTTTCAGGCAGTTCAGAATCGATTATTTATTTTTGGAGAAAATAACTTGTAGTGCACATTGATCTTGAAAACTTTGCAGACCTTCTACATTCACAAACAGCTTTATTTCACACAACATGAAAGGTCATAAAGGGGTATTTAAAGGGTCACACTCAACACTAGGGAATCTCAAACTAAGGTTCACGATGTGGATAATTTGATTTCGCTCTCAAATAACATTTAAAAACGAGTTTTGTTATGAAGGTACAGAATCGACTGATTGAATTGCGGGACAAACTTTTATTTTTTCAAACATCCTTTTGAACATGGGTTTAATGACATAATTTAGTTTATCTCCGTATCTGTTCTGGATGGATTGGGGAGGAAGTCTTTGATTCTTGAAAATCCAGTTTTACACAGCATGATTTGATCTACAAACCGTGGTTGCCTAACAGAAAGCCTTTAATATGCTGTTGTTGTGGATGTAGAGTGTAATTGTCGTATTTTCAGGCTGGAGCTGTGTCAGGTGGAGGTCGATCTGGGTCACTTCTTGGCTCTGCGTCAGGAACTTGAGCTGGAGGAGAAGAATGTCCAATTACAGGACAAGAAGAAACAAAAGCTCAGACTCCAGCGAGAGAAGAGCGTTATCAAACAACATAGACACAAAGCACAACATGACAAAATGTAAGAGTTTAATGTGAAATGTGTCACACAATTGCACACTGCTTTTATCACATCCACTCCAGTTTGCAGTTTAATGCAAGACCTTTAATGTAACCTGAGCCATTTAAAGGTGGAGTAAACGCTTTCTGAGAAATGCTGTTGAAAATGGAAATCAACATCCAAACATAATTTTTTTTTAATATTTGTTAGGGTGTTCACACTTGGCATGTTTGGTTGGATTAAAATGAACTCTGGTACGATTGTTCTGTTAGGGTGGTTCATTTGAATAAGTGTGAATGCTATCATCTGAACCCTGGTGCCGCCAAACAAACAGACCGAGACGCTGAAAAGATGAGACTCGATACGCTTCCAAGTGAACTCTGGTGCGGTTCGACTGATAAATGAACGCAACATGGACCAAAGACATGTAAACCAACCAAAAACAGGACGTGATGTCACAAGATGTGATCCTAAAAAGGACAGAATGTTTTTTTCTCATCATAGTCATGATGTTGCTCATCACAGTTCAGTACAGGCATCAGAACCACGTCTCCTCACAGGAGATCTGTGTGTGTGTGTGTGACGGAGGGATTGCTGTCGCTGTTTTGACTCCTTTACACATTTTACACGCCGGACAGAAGGGGAGTCACACCACCATATGGAAAGAAGCGTAAATGGATGGAGAAGCATAGTTTACTGTAAAGCTACGTCTTAGTGTTGCTTATCTTGGCGAAAGCCGAGTACAAATCAGCATGAAGTTTTAACATCTACTCTCGTGTAATGGAAATCAAGGAGATCTGGATACGTCCAGTGACTGCAGTGAATAGTGCTGCTGGCAACAAGGGAAAGACCTTGTGACAGCCTGGAGAGACAGCTGACAGGAGGAAAGAGACCCCAATGGGGCTGGTAAGGGTTAGCTACCCTTGTCGGCAGTATCCAGCTCCGTGTTTACAGGAAGCTGGAGACACCCGCCCAAGGCTTCTGAGAAATTAAAGAGAAAAATACACCTAGAGTCTGCGAGAGCGGGGGCGGAAGATGACTCAATGTTGGACAACATGGTTAACGACTTAGGAATGGAAACGGATATGAGTATGGAGAGTAGGACTAGTTCAAGATCTGCAGTTAGTAAAGTCATTGAACTCCAAGTTTGTGTCTGTGGCTGGAGCAAGGCGACAACGGTCAGGGGTTTGAAGGTTCATCAAGGGAAAATGAAATGCTTGAGGGAGAAGGGACAAGGGCCTCGCATTGATCAGTACTTCTTACGAAGTCAGTCAAGTCAGTCGAATGAAATCCAGTGACAGGAAGCAAACAACAGCTCGCAGGATATCAGCACCCCTGTCATTGACGAAAGGAGGGCTTGCACAGTTAGTGATGAACATATTCATACTTGTGAACCCGGTCAGACTAACCAGCATAAGAGAGAAAAGAACCTCAATGGGCATAGGCCTGGAGTTAGATGGCCAAGAGCTTGTGAAAAAACTGCATGGGACACGGTAAACACAGATCTATGCTTTGCATCGGAAAGATTAGCTGGTACAGTTGAAAAGAAGCTAAATAAATTTGGGGACATCATTTACGCATATGGAAGTGAGAGGTTTGGTGTGGAAAAAAGGAAGGAAAAAGTACAAACTACTCCTGGAATGTCTAGACGGCAGCAAAAAATTGAAGGGTTAGTTAGAGAAAGGAGACAGCTGAGGAAGCAATGAAAAAGAGCAGAACAAAGTCAGAAGGAGCGACTCAATCTCTTACAAAGGGCCATAAAAGATAAGCTGGCAACATTACGCAGAGCTGAGCGCCTACGGAAACGCTACAAAAAGAAGGAATGTGCGAGGTCTAATTTCTATAAAGACCCATTCAAATTTGTAAAGAAGTTATTCACCAGGGAGAAGAATGGCACTTTAAAAGCATCTAGGGTTGAGCTAGAGAGATATTTGTAGGAAACGCATACAGATGCAAAAAGGCATGAGCCTATGTCAATTCCATCAGACATACCACCTATCAACCCACCAGAAAAAGATGCTACAAGCATCAGTCAGTTTCGTCCTATTTCACTATTAAACGTTGAAGGTAAAATTTTCTTCAGCATTATTGCCCAGAGATTGTCTACCTACCTATTAAAGAATGGCTTCATTGACACTTCAGTTCAAAAAGCGGGCATTCCAGGGTTCTCAGGATGCTTAGAACACATCAATGTTATCTGGTAACGAATTCAGTCAGCTAAAAAGGAGAGGAAGGAGCTCCATGTGACATTCCTGGATTTGGCTAATGCATATGGTTCAGTGCCACATGAGCTTCTTTGGGCAGCATTTGATTTTTTCAGAGTACCAATGTCAATAACAAATTTTGGTCAAGCCTATTTTGCAATTTAGTTTCTCAACTCCAAAATTCAGCACCGCATGGCAATGCTTAGAGGTTGGAATAATGGCAGGATGCACCATTTCTCCACTGGCTTTTACCATGGCAATGGAAGTAATCATTAGGGCATCAAGATGGGTAGTAGGAGGAGAGCGTTTGGCTTCTGGGATGCGACTACCACCAATCAGAGCATACATGGATGACATGACAACCATGACTACAACAGTAGCCTGCACTAATCGGTTATTGGGGAGGTTAACAGATAATATTGAATGGGCACGAATGCAATTTAAGCCCTCTAAATCAAGGAGCATCTCGATAGCTAAAGGAAAGGTAGTAGATAAAACATTCGTCATTAATAATGAGGCAATACCAACAGTTTCTGAGAAGCCAGTGAAGAGTCTTGGGAGATGGTACGATGGGGATCTAAAGGACACAGTTCGAGTGGGAGAAGTTAGACGACAAGCAGTGGAACGGTTGAAGAGCATAAACAGCTGTGCTCTACCAGGCAAACTAAAACTCTGGTGCTTTCAGTTTGGTCTACTGCCGAGGTTGCTGTGGCCACTGACTGTGTACGAGGTTTCTTTGACAACAGTGGATAAGCTGGAAGCATTGATAAGTTCATACATCAGGAAATGGTTGGGAGTTCCACGCTGCCTCAGCAGAGTGGGACTTTAGAGTAAAGGAATATTGCAGCTGCCAGTCTCTGCTTTAACCGAGGAGTTTAAGTGTGCCAAGGTCAGACTGGAAATGACCTTAGTAGAGTCACGCGACAAATGTGTAAGGGAGGCAGCCCCTGTGTTAAAAACTGGTAGAAAGTGGTCAGCACAGAAATCTGTAGTAGAGGCAAAGGCTGACCTTCAAATTGTGGATATCGTGGGACAGGTACAGCATGGAAGAGGGAGTTTTGGGCTCAGTTTAGCTCCTCCTAAATGGCACAAGGCAGGCCCAGCTCAAAGGAGGAAGCTGGTAGTCAACGAGTTGCGAAAGCAGGAGGAGAGGATGAGGTGTATAAAGGCCATTTCCCAGGCCAGACAGGGAGAGTGGATGAGATGGGAGAGTGTGGAACAACGCAAGATGGGCTGGCAAGATCTTTGGTCAATGGAAGAGAGTAGGATCAGTTTCCTTATTAGGTCAACATGTGATGTTCTCCCATCACCGCAGAACCTAAACCTCTGGGTAGGAGAGGATCCCTCTTGTGTTCCTTTGTGTTCATCACCTGCCACATTAAGGCACATTTTGACAGGATGTAAGGTGGCTCTTAGCCAAGGTCGGTTTACTTGGCGCCATGACCAAGTACTGCAATGTTTGGCTTTAGCATTGGAAGCCAAGCGTAGTATGACCAATAAGTTGCCGCCTGTTCTAGCAAAACATTACACGGAGAAGACAATATTCCTCCGCCCAGGAGAGCAACCACCAAGTAAAGGTGTTAACACCAATTCTCGCCTAGGACAACTGGAAGCTGCTAGGGACTGGAAGATGCAGGCTGATCTTGATCAACGGCTTATTTTTCCACCTGAGATTGCCACCACTAACCTCTGACCAGATATTGTTTTGTGGTCTGGATCAGCACGCATTGTTCAACTGATAGAGATAACAGTGCCATGCGGTAGATGAGGCATATGAGAGGAAGAAACTGCGGTATGCTCATCTGGCCACTGAAGCAGAACAGCGAGGATGGAGAGTCCAGGTTTATCCAGTGGAAGTGGTTAACCCGGTTCCAAGTGGCCAAGAGTTGCGTCGCACAGTAAAGAACTTATCTGAAGCAGCAGAAAGGAGCAGCAACTGGCTGTGGTTGAGACGGAAAGTTTCTAGCTGGCTGTGTACAGGCCGCCACGCTACGGTTTCGTAGAATTCTTGAAAAACTTGAAGAGTCTGTTGGTTTATTTGTATAGGTTGTATAGTATTTACAGTCATTACGTTCCTGTGTATATTGCGTGAATCACGGGTGGTTGGGCAGATATTGTGTTTTGCGGTAGGTGGTATGCTATACGGAACCGTTGCCACTGAAACTGCATTAACGCACCAGTGGGGCTCGACAGCCTTAGTCAAACGGGTTGGCGCGTATGGTTGGGTTGCGGAGAGATTGTGAGATTGTGGTTAGGTCTCAGCAGCAGGAGGGATGTAGAGGTCAGTAAGCTGGGCTGAGTTGAGTGGGGGACGGAGGGGGGTGACTCTGGGACGCCAGAGTCACTGTCGAGCCCTCTTGAGGTGTCGTGGGCTGGTCGACGAAACACTGAGGACGGAAGGTGCCCACTTGAAGACCCTAGAGATGTCCCCTACTCGGCTCAATCCAGACGGTTGTTGTGCTGGTCCACTAGAGAGACCACACTGTAGTTGCAGCCGTCGTGTGTGCTGACGCGCCAAGTACACTGCAGCCGTTAACGCCGGACAGAAGGGGAGTCACACCACCATATGGAAAGAAGCGTAAATGGATGGAGAAGCATAGTTTACTGTAAAGCTACGTCTCAGTGTTGCTTATCTTGCCGAAAGCCGAGTACAAACCAGCATGAAGTTTTAACATCTACTCTCGTGTAATGGAAATCAATTATAAGCTCTTTACGAGTTCTCAGTTGGTCAAAATACCATCATTTGTAGACTATGCACAAACAGTGTGGACGTTTGGTAAATTCTGTCTTGAAATATACTGAATAAAAGCCAACCAATCAGGTTGTGAACATATCCCTGTGCCTTTTGGTTCAGTGTTAAAAATGCCAATGTGAACACTAATCAGACCAAGACTAAACGTTTCTTCTTCTTTTTTGCCTGGAGTAAACGAACCAACCAAATCGAACTACAAGTGTGAACATACCTTTAGATGTCTGTTGTGTGTGTGTGTGTGCCGAAAAACTTTTTTTTTTCACAAAGTCATAGCTATGTAAATATTAGAAAAAAACAAAGTGGATTGGTTCGATCCATAGAGTATCAGAACACTCTTGTAGCCAATCAGCAATAGGGGGCGTATCCGATCGAGATGTTGGAGGAGAGAGAGTGAGCAAGACGGACATCTGCAGAAAGACTGATGACTGAGATATTATCAAAGAGTAAATGGTCACATGAATATAATTGGATAAAGAAGGGTTATGATTAGTGTTAGGAGCCACGTTAATATTGGAACAGCTTTCCAGCGCTGGAGAGACTTTAGAGAGCAGGAAGGTCTGAAGGTCTTGCTTTGTTTTTGCTTGATACATGAGTAACATTGGTCTTTACTATGTTTCAAAGAAGCAAGATATGCTTTTGTCGGATCACAGCTGATTCATCCATTTTTTTTTTTTCGAGCAATATATAATTAGACATGACAAGGCAATAAGAAGCATTTTGATTAATCTGTACAAGCCTTTAAATTCATCATACTTTCATCAACTTAAACAAATACTTCAATCTATTGCTCGAAACGGAGTGGGTAGAAGTCAAACTTATTTGAACCCATCCCGGTTACCATTAACAGGAAAAACAAAACAGAACAATGGTAGCTGCTTCCTTACACAATATCTATAACGCTCAATTACAATTTTGAGTATAAATACATATAAGAAAACATGAGAAAGGAAGAAGGGGAACCCCTTCTCCCTCACCAAAAGCAAAACAAAACACAACATATCCTAAATACACACCATATATGATCTTAGGTAACAATTATAATAATACCAACAATGGTAATAAAATACCTACAAGGTAAAATAAGACAGATTATGAATACATGTACATCTATGATAATACCAACAATGGTAATCAGAATACCTACAGGGTCATATAAACAGACTATGAATACATAAATACAAATATTTGCACTAGCTGTTAGCGGTTGCTTGTGTTGCATAGTTTTTCTTCTATTGGGGGCGGAGCAATGAAAAGAGGGGGTGTTTGAGTATCGATTTCAACTATCAACATTGTTTCTCAGTAATCGCATGCACCTTTAACAGTCTAAATCATATCACAATTAGACTTATTGCTGAATTGTCACATGATGGATGGTAAAATAAAAAAATCATATTTTACATTTAGTTGAATCTAGAATCTATTTAGGATTTTCCTTGCCAAAAGAACAATTTAAATAAAATTGGCTCATCGACTCAAAATGATTTACAAAACAAAGTAAAGAGTCTTTGACCTATAACCAGCAGAGAGAGTGGCCTCTGGTTTTCTAGTCAATTTGTAGAAAAGCCTAGAAACCCTATAGTACAGCTACAGACCCCGGCATCATGGCGGCGAGTTGTAAGTGGGCAAGCACCACCTGAAAATGTTTGTTTAAAGTGTTATTTGTATAATCTCCTGTGACAGTGAACGTGACAAGGTTTTACAAGAGCAGGCAGAAGTGCTCAGGAAACAACAGGAACAGGCTCTTGCTGGCCATCTCAAAGCAGCCGTCTTCCTCAAGGAGACTCTACAGAGGTGAGACACGAACATGCACATTTTGTATAACTTTAGTTGAATTACAACTTTAAATTTTCGGCTTTCATATTAGTACAGCACTTTGGTCAGCAGTGGCTGTTTTAAACGTGCTTTATAAATAAAAGTGCCTTGCCTTGCCTTGCCTTAGTGGCCAGTCTAATAAAGTGTATTTAAAAGAAGATAGTATAAAACGTATTGTAAGTGCTCTTGTGTTGTAGGATGAAACAGAAAGAGGCTGAGGCTAAAGAGAGGAGGATGGAGCTCATAAAGAAGAGGCAGGCCGCAGTGATGACACTTAAAGCCAGTTTCGCTGCCAGTCAGGTACAGTCAATCAGTCGTAAGGGTTATGAGTTGAGTTGGGAGTTGTGACGTGTCTGCAGCAGTATAAATAAATCGTAATATGTGTGTAATGCTTCATGAGGCCTAGTCACGCTCAGCTCAAACAAACAACATGGAGCCACCTCTTTGTAGGCTCACCACCCACAAGGAGAAGCTTAGGGTACCAATGTGGTAGATCTTCCCCTACGCACCTAACTTAAGTATAACTAAGTGTCCCTGACACCTGCAAAATTATACGCAGGTGAAATCCCTTTTGACCGCGCTGGTTTACGCCTAAGGCCGTGTGTCCACCAAAGCGCCTGGCGTTTCACGCGCCTGGCGTATGTTTTCAATTATTTTCAATGGGAGCGCCGCTTTTTTAGAATGCCATGAGCGTAACGAGGCGCTGAACGTTTTTCACGCTGAACCGCTGAGAGCTCTGCGTTTTTACAGGTCGCCGAGAGTTGAAGAATGTTCAACTTTGGGTAAAACGCAGCGCTCATCACTGTCACTCTTTACCCAGCCGTCCAATCACAGTGGAGGAGGGGCGGGGCTAACACCACACCGACCAACTGTCACAACATTCTGTACAACGACATCAACCAGCAGAGCTAACCGAACAAAATGGATGAAAAATAAATTTTTAGTATGAAACAAATTATCTGCGAAATCTGTTACAAGTAAACTGTGCTGCGGATATTCTGTATCATAGCAACGAAGCGTCTCAACTGAAGAAACGCTGCGCTGCCAAAACGCTCTCAAGCGCCCACAGCAAGGCGTCTTCAGCAGAGCGTCTAGCGTTTTCAGCTGACTAAAAACGCTTTGGTGGACACACGGCCTAAGAGTAGCTATTCTGACCTGAAATACTCATAAAATCATAAAATGCCTAAGAATTATAGTTACCTGACTGTATCTAAGAGTCTCACACTGAGTTGACGACGTCTTGTTCCTTTTTGAACACTATCACTTGGGAATAAGGTCTCTAGTGTTCGACTAACCTGGTGCGCAGCAATAATTAGACAATCCAGATTCCAGGCAATGCCTTTGAATATGCTTTAATCACGGCCGGAGGATCTCAGACCAATTTCAGAGAGAATCCCACCAGCAAAAAAAATACAACAGTTTTTATAGAATAGGAGCATGGCAAAGGTGACATGATTCTTTACATAATTGTCCTACAATATGATTGGTTCTTCATATGTATAATCCAGCAAACCCTTCTGTTACTAGGTAGATGCAATTTCTTGATATACTTCACTTTGTTTCTCAAAGTCATCGGTTTATATATTCAAACATCTGTTCAAACATCATTTCCCCTTTTGTTATATTCAGAGTTTTTTTTTTCTTTATTTTTTTTATTTTTTATTTATTACAAGGACAATGCATATTAAAATGACAAGTCAAAATATGCCAGTTAGCCAAAAGGCCAGTTTTCATCTGCGATCCAGTCATCCAGTTGATTCACTGACTGACTGACTTTGATAAAACTGTTTGGAAACATTTAGGTTTCAAAAGCATATTAATGTTATTCCTGCAAGGAAAAGAAATTTTAGTTTTGATTCATTTAAAAATCCATCACAACAAATAACAGCAACTATAGAGGGGCGTCCTTGCAGACAGGAGCTTGGTTGCGGAAACAAAGTTTTGCAATATTTTTTAAATGTCAATAAAAAACAGTTGCAAAATGACGGCATTTCCATTAACCGATGTTATGCGAGTAAAACGGCTTTTCTCATTCCAAAAATCATGGCAACAGATGTTGGTAGGTTTAAGTATATCACAGCCCACACACTAGCCATTATTATTAATGGAAGGAGACGTGTGCGTGTTATCCAAGTATTAAAGGCAAGGAAAGACCCTTATACTGAGAGCGGCTCATATAAGTGTTTCTCCCTCCTTCTGCTTCAAGATCTTGAGAAATTGTGGCATTTCGTTGTTGTTTAGAATCCAGTATTCCTGTGATACCGTCTTTTATGAGTTTAATAAAGAACTCGGTCTCGTCTTCTGTCCAAACACACCACATCATCTTTAAAGAATGATCGACTTTTATGTACACCAGTTTTGCGAAATATTCCTTTTTCGAATTGCCTGAAAAACCCCCTCATGCGAGCGTAAAAACTTTTTTACGATACATGAGAGTTTTTTGTGAAATTGACGTGTTTCCATTGGCCGTATTTTCAATTTGCGCAATTTGAAGAGTAACGGAATGTGTATCCGCAGCAGCACTGGACAAGTATTGCTGGGCTAGTGTTTGCGTCTGCATATGCCATTGATAGATCTTCTTTCCATGTACTTAGGAAACTATGTATGCTAGAAAACTACAACAGAAAGCCAATGAACAGAAACAGAAAGAGCAAGAGCAACACATGAAAGAGTCACTGGAGGCCAAAGGATTGAACAGCATTGAACACATCTACCGACTGAGAGTGCAGGAGCGCTTCAGGAAGAAAAATGCGTGAGAATTTCCCATAAACATCTGATGTGAATGCTCAAAAGGTTTGAGGACAGCTATTATGCTGTACAGTATGTTTTACATATCTTCTATCTTTTTCATTGAAGGGAATTTGAAGATACACGGAGAGTGGGGCAAATGGAGATTGTGGCTAAATTGCTCTCGGAAAGGAACATGAAGGAGAGGCGTAGGAAATCTCCCGTACTGACTCTGAGCCATGAGAAAAAGCGTGATGAGAAACTCTTGCAGAACATACTGCCTCCATCTGCACATACAAAGAGAGAGGTAGCAGTGATTGCTTAGCGTGACACTCACCATACAGTATATGTTTATCAGTAAAACAATGAATGAAATGATGGTATGTTCTGCGCTACAGAAAGTACGGTTAGCTTATGAATGATGCAAGTTTGTCTGCAGAAGTAGAGATCACATTGCATAATGCCATTATAAACCCACTCAGCAAGCAATTTTGCGTTTTAAAGACGTCTAATGAAAA
The DNA here is from genome assembly GCA_030578255.1 of Tiaroga cobitis. Classification (NCBI taxonomy): domain Eukaryota; kingdom Metazoa; phylum Chordata; class Actinopteri; order Cypriniformes; family Leuciscidae; genus Tiaroga; species Tiaroga cobitis. The sequence goes on along the minus strand of CM060598.1, from coordinate 4,582,536 downwards.
TTTCAGAGACATTTAACCATCGCCCAAGAGGAGACTACCGGTAGTCATCAATTAGATAACAAAGAAATTAAATGAGTGAGGAAATGAAACCAAACACCTTGGAACCACTGTTGACTTTGCTTACATGATGGAATATCGTACATCTCGCAAGTTATTTTGGCAAAAACGACATGTAACCAAATTCAAGGTTATTTTGGCTAGAAGTGGGTTACTCATACCACGACCACGGCTTAACCACTCCATTTTTCTGCTTGTCAAACTTAAAGTCAGAATCAAATTTTGTCACACATGGGGTAACCCATTGGGTTAAGTAACCAAGGTTGTGATTACTGGCACTAAAATGACCCCAAATCAAAGATGCTGATGAAAGCAACACTAACAATCACTTTTTCCACTTGTGTTTAATTCAGGAAAAGCATGTAATGTCAAGTCCCAGAGCATCTCGTGTCAGGTCGTACAGTGACAGCAACAGTGATGTCAGTTCCTCCTCAGACTCTGCAGAGCTGAAGTTGGGAGAGTGTGTAGAAATGGAGGATGAAGATAAAAGAGAGATGAGCCTGGCTCAGCCTGAGTTCACCGGCCTTTGGGAACACAAACACAAAGATGATATGGTAACAATTTCAATAAAATACATAAGCATGTGACACCCCTTAACTGTTCCCCCCCTTTTTGAGAATAGACGTGAAAATGCACTATCCAAACTTAAATGGTTGTAATTCAAAAATGCTTTTGAATATAGACCTTGGTCTTGTTTTAAAGAAGACACTCAGCAGATTATAGATAAAGCCCTTCAAAAAACGTATCAAAAAGTTATGGAAGTTTAAATTTACTGTAAATCAAATGTATTGTACTAAACATTTTATATAGAATATATATTTTGGTAAATTATTTTTACTATAAAATTACTATAAAATCAAAGCCATAAATCTAACCAAGTTGTGTTCCAAATTTGAAGTTGAAATCACAAAAAGTTCCCATGAGATTTTGTTTAGGCGTAATTCCAAAAATAGCCACCGGGCGACACACACATTCCATTTAAAAAAATGTTTAATGCATTTTCCTGTAACAAATTAATACATTTATGTCCAAATATCACTTCTATCACAAAATAGTCGCCAAATATGGAACCTTGAGACTCTATGAGACCTTTCCGACGATATGTGTTTTGTCAAGATTAGAAAAGGTTTGGATTTTAAAGTAGTTAAAATAAATATTGTAATATGAAACCTGACGACGCCCACTAGGGGAGGAGCCAGCTAAAAGAATTTAAAGTACCATTTCTATAGTGACGCAATGTCTAATTTCAAAATGGTTTACACAGGATGAATTTTGAGTTTGTAAGCTTTCGATGATTATTAAAATATGTGAATACAAAAAAAGGCAATAAAAAAAGAATGGCAAGTTTAGTACAACAAAAAATATCCTCTATCCCAATATTCAGAGATTTGATTTCAACAAGAGTAACTTACTCTGAGTAAGTTCTGTTTTGTTGAACCATCGTGACCATTACTGTGTTTCCCGAAAGCATTGCAAGCCTAAGTAGATCATTGAGACCATCGGCACCAATAGTCTCAATGCTTTTGGGAAACACAGTCTATATCATCACACAATGGACACACTCTTAACATAATGGCTATGATTATGCAACTGCCCCCTAGTATTACTACACACAGTAATCACTTATTTTTATTTTACTCTTCCATCAATGCTGCTTTTATTACGCTTCATTTGCAGCCACAAAATCATTGTTTTTTGTCATATCTGTCCCCCTAGGCCACATCAGATGAAAACATTCATCTTGAAGCATCTCACACCACCATGAAGACTGACGTGAACAAAGGTTTGCTTTCAAAGGAAGCAAAAAAGACGATAAAGGGTAGAGAATCAAAAGGACCACCATTCATCAGCAAACCAGAGATTATTCTGTTTAAGGTACCGAATGCAGACGTTTTCATCATAACAGCTGTGTTCAAAACTTACTGAGTTGCCTACCTCGACATCCTTCTTGGGAATTAAAGGTCCAATGAGCCGAATGTGTCGAATTATAGGAACCGAAGTCCTGTGCCTGATAAAATAATTATTCGCATATTCTTCACTAATTAGATAAGACCTTAATGCATTGCAATGAGGGCAGCAACGAATTTCCATTCAAGGTGGATGACAATGCTGAGGGAAATATTTATCATATTGTATATTAAATATGCAGTTTGCGTATGCTCTCAATTCAGTCACTTGAAGTATGGAGCCACTAAAGGGATGTGGTGGTGGAAAAAATATAAAATATATATTTCTAAACTTTGAGCTCACTTAACTTTTAGACACAGCCATCATCTGAGACCTCAAAATCGTGCCTTTAAAGTACAAAACTTAATACATTATATTACATCTAATATATTTAAATCAGAAGAACTGTAAAAATGAATAAATTGCATGTTGTTTCTGAACTGTATTTGCAGGATTGCGATGTTGGGAAGGTCTATAAGAAGAAAGTCACACTCACGAATGTCACACACATGACTAATTACTGTAAGCTGTCGGGAGTGTCCCAGAATCTGAAAGATCATGTGTCAGTCAGGTAGGCTGCTCTTTTAGCACATCACATAAACATCTCACATTTGAGGGTTTACTTATCAGTCTCATTGTGATCGAAGGGATGCTCTTTTAAAGCCAGAGCAGTGTGACACATGGTACTGGCATCTTTTGCTGTTTGTCTTGAAAAGAAAATTCGGTCATCATTTCCAAACCTGTGTGTGTGACGTGTTTTCTTGCAGTTTCGAGCCACCAGGGCCCATGTCTGCAGGCATGGCTTGTGAACTGGAGGCTATATTTAGACCTTTGGTAAGGTTCTTTCACACTCCACATCTGGTGTTTGTCACGGGAATAATATATCTCTGCTTCACTCTGTTTGCCCTTTGCCAGCCAAAATTAGATGGAATTCTGTTTTAAAATTCTGTTATTATTATATCACTGCATGTGGGTAGAGATGAATCATCGAGAACAGTGAAATTACTCACAGTAACATGGGATGGATTACGTGAGCTGAGTAGTTGCTTTGTCACAGTCAAGTTCAATTTTATTTATCAGATTTCATACACAATGGTAATTCAAAGTGCTTTACATAAATAAGGAGTTAAAATAACCATAAACGAAAATATCATGCGTAAGACATGAGAAGTATTTGACTAAAGGCTAAAATACTATTCCTCACTTCCTGAATCACTAAATTCAGGAAAATTGTAAAGCACTTTTCACTATAAACATCATTTCAGAAAATCATACTATTATATCTAGAGTGCCTGATCAGTCACTTCATAATCTGTCACACGCTCGTGTGTCACTGCTAATTTGCATAAAGTAAAACTTTATTGAGTGGCATGGAAACCCTAGTGAAAAATAAATATACTAAAATGTATTTGAAATAAATTTGTTTTATGCTAAAGTATACTACAAATACATTTACATATTTATGTACTTATTATGAATACCCTGCAATTGTACTGTTGGTACTAAACTGATAAACTTAAAGTCTGCTAAACTGGAACAACTAATTTTGCACTTAATGTACTTTAATAATCCAGAAATAGTGCTGAAGTTCAACTAATGATATACTGAAGTATATTTGATTGTGCTAAAGTTAAACTATTGCAAGTATACTTTAGGTACACTTTTAATATCTTGCATTTAAAGATTGATATTATACAGAGATCATTACTATCCTTTAGTACTAATTACCATTACTAATAGTGACATTAAAACACATTTTATGCTTAATATTAAGAAATTTGCATTGTGCAATAAAGATTTACTCCAAATAATGTTTAATTATATCAGTAAGTCTCAAGTGATATGTCAGTAAATATGATCATGGATTTGTAGTATACTTAGTATGAAATAAACGTTTTTCAAACACGTTTTGGTATAGGTTTTATTACTGGGAACACCAATAGCCTAGAAACTTAAGAACCAAACACACTTTTCATTTAATACCAGTTGACTTCCTTTACAGGACACATTTTTACATCTTGTAAACCAAGATATTAGGTAGATGATCATCATCTCCTGTTCTACAATGTTTTTTTCTCCCCTCTTACTCAAAATATTATGAAATTGATCTGGGAAAGCTCCACAGTAATAAATGTTCTATATTTGTTGTAGCTCGATGTGGATTTGGATGGTGTGATTCACTTTCAGTCGGCTACTGGCCCTTTTTCTGTGGCTATCAAGTGCTCCAAGAAAAAGTGTGAGGTAGGAGTTTTTGCATAGTAAATGACTCTTTTTTTTTTTGAGGTTTTGGTGAGTTGATAAACCCAATATTTCCTTTTTTTCCCAGATGGTTGTTGATCACTGTTTTGTGGACTTTGGCACTCATGTGGTCGGACAGACGGTTTCACGAGGAATCACCATGACCAACAGAGGGGCTCTCGGCACTCGTTACACGCTGACCCCCGTCTCCACCGGTCCCCTTCAGCAAACCTTCACGAGCTCACTGGTGAATCACACTGATACGACTGACTGTCTCCTCCAGTAGTGCCTGTTGGGTCATCAGAGAACTGAGTGAGGGAGATAGTCCTGTGATTTGGTATCTAGTTATTCTGGTTATGATAGAGGGAATCTCACAAAAATATGTTCAGGTAGGGTTGCCAACTTTGTACCCACAAAATATGCAACAGAAAGTGGAATAATGTGGCAGTACACTTTCATTGTGATTTCAGCTTAAATCTAATGGATCCCATGAAGTTTTTAAATTAATGAAGTCCCCCTGTAGTCAATCATTTTATCCCTTAACTCATCTTTGATCACCAAAATGACATTTAAACGTTTTTTCCTTGAAAAAAAAAAAATCTTCATGCCTTAAAATATCTTGAATGTAACTCGACACCCTTCCCTCATTTAGCATGTGCGGTTCTATGAATATGCAAATGAGCCCCGCCTCCACTCACTCACTCAGCTCAGAGATCCACTGGTTGACGATCACACGTTGATCTGATTGGTTACAAGGTCGTTTGTGACGTCAGAAACACCAGCGATTTCAATCCGTGTTTTTGAGACTGTCTTTGGTTCACTGCAGTTTTAAGCAGAAAATACTCAGCAATGCTGTCGACTTATGAACTTACACATGGTGTGTCTTAAAGCGTATTAAAAACACCACATAGACACATAAACAACATTAAAAGCTGGATTTTCACCACAGGAGGACTTTAATATTTTGGTCAATCTTTCTGCCCAGGATTCTGGTAAAAGCGGTAGTTTAGAGATGGCCAGTCTGAACGCAAAAATCCCATCAGGCATAGAGAAGACTCACATTGACCTTGGATCAGGTAACACAATGCTTTTCTCCTGTGGTACAGTGCTTTTTCAGTAATACATTTGAAATTTGCAATATTAGTTGCAAACATGTAAAAACAATGACTTTGCCAGCATGAACTCAGTGTTGACATGACTATTTCATTTCAAATAGGACTTGGGTATTTACTAGGCTCTTTGAACAATGACTTAATCCCTTCTACATCCGCCATACTTATACAGTAAAACATACTTATATTTTATTACATTTGAAAAGTACTGATAGAAATAGTTTAGTCTAATGAAAAATAAAGATATACCACTTCTTCAGGCATCTTAGCTTTGACAATTGACTGTGACAAATGTATGTGACATGTGCGTATGTGTATGTAACATACACGAATACACTTTGTACTTCTCTTTTAATAGTAAATTCTGTTTATAGTGTCTCCTGTCAGCAGTCACAGTCCTGATGAGGTTTTCACAGCTGTTCCAGGATCAGTGGATACTAAAGTGGAGCCTACTGAGTTTAGCATCGAGGAGGTATGAACACATTGACCTGTTTACACACATTTAAGAAAGCAAATCAAGAAAGTCCAAAATCGAGACTGGTTCTCAAAGTTTGAATTTTTTTTTTTTTTTTGCAGACACATTTTTATTATTTATCCAACATTTATTAACTCAATGAAGAATATCTAAAGGAAAAATATATCAAACTGAAACAGCTTTGTAGTGTAACGATCTCTGTCTGTTTAGTTTTGATTTTGTTTTGGTTTTGTTTTAACTGTGTTCGCTCTCCCGATTAGACTGATTATTAGTTACTGATTATGTTTACCTGTTTTTCATTTAGTTCCCTTGTTATCTCTGTATTTGTCAGAATATTTGTATAATATTTACACATGGTTTGTCTTAAAGCATATTAAAAACACCACAAAGACTTATAAACAACATTAAAAGCTGGATTTTCACCACAGGGGGACTTTAAAGGGCTGTGTAACATACAGGTGTTCTCTTTACAGCCTTATGAAGGTGATGTTGGCCCATTTATGAGTGTCAGAATACCCATCATCTTCACACCAACCATTCCAGGAGAGGCAAAACTGGATTTTCAAATCCTATTTTGTCAACCTGGTTGTGAACCGGTAGAGTTTTCACATAATTATAAAATATATATATATATATATATATATATATATATATATATATATATATATATATATATATATATATTTACATACTTTATATTTGCTTTAACAGCTCAAAATATTTACTTGATTTTCTCCTTGTTTTCTGAATGCATAGATTGTGGTTTCAGTTTGTGGGGTGGCCGAGAGCGCGCCTGTGTGGGTGACCAAGCCAAATATTGACCTGAAAATCTGCATGTATGATCGTCTTTATCAGGACAGCATCGAAGTTCAAAGCAGGTGAATTGCACCAGTTCGATTTTTATCAAGACAAGATCCACATTTGCCAGTGAATTCTATAGCTGGTGAACTTTTAAAGAAGCAGTCACAGAGCAACTGTATTCTGTAGGGGTTCCCAACCTGATAAAACCTCGACTTAAGAAGACCTGTTGTGCTCCCTATCAGTGGGATGACATGAATTTGTAGGACATAATGCTGCAAAGTATAGGTGTAACAATATATCGGGTCACAACATATGTCAATACAAAAATGCAACAATATGTATTGTGGATAGTTCACCCAAAATAAAAATTACTGTGTAAGAAAGAAAATAAACTGCTATATATAATGTTGAATATAATGTATAACATTGTAATGGGGGAATATTTGTGGCTCCTGATAGTGATAATGCCAATGTCTGATGTTACCAGTAAAAAGTGGCTACATAATTTTAAACATATCTAGTCAGTGACAGAGTTCAAGCATATTTGTCTAAAATAATTCTGTATTTTCAGCTTCAGAATCATGAATATGTTTATTCTGTTAGTCTCTATTGTCCTGTGCGTTGGGTTTCCAGCAGCAAGTCTATTCATTTAATATCGTATCGTGAGTTCAGTATCGTGATATGTATCGAATCGTGACACAAGGGTATCGTTACACCCCTACTGTAAAGCAATCGTTACTGCAGATGCCAGTATAAGAATGTGAATATTTGGTGGTTTCAGGCCCTTTATTTCACACTCTGCAATGTCTGATTATTTAAAGAATTCCCAGAATGATCTTCCATTATATCTGCTGTTCTGGAAGCTTCTTGCTGCAGGCAACATTGGGGGAAATGGGTCATCTATTCTAGAGCCATATAGATAGTGGGGTACTGCATATTTCACAGTCCTGCTGATGTGGATCTGAATGAGTGGCATACACAGATCTCGTTTCCTTCTCATATTTTATACTTTTTCTGGTTGTGCTTTAATGCTCTGTGTTGCTGAGAATGTTTGGTTGGGATTACACACACACATACATGGATATTACATTGTACAATGCAGTGTAATTGTGATTGACTTTAAATTGAGAATGAGTCTCTTTCAGTTATGAATATATTGGTTCTTTCTGTTTAACCAATGTCTTCTCTTTCAGTCTGTTTTCCTGACTTTTGAGAATATTAATATTTGGTGGTGTTTTTTCTTTTTTCAGGGCCAGCTCAGCTCTCAGATTGACATTCAAGGTGTGTAAAGAGATGAGGAACCACTTGTCTATCCTACCTAAAACAGGATTTATCCAGGCCAAATCCAGCTTCAGTGCTCAGCTGAAATTTCTGCCCAGGTAGACCTTGATAACACCATTTAATTAGATAAATAATACTAGACTTAAAGTCCCCCTGTACTGTAGTAAATCATCTTTGATCACCAAAATTACATATTTAAACGTTTTTTCCTTGAAAAAAAATTATTCATGCCTTAAAATATCTTGAATGTAACTCGACAGCCTCGCCTCATTTAGTATACGCGGTTCTATGAATATGCAAATGAGCCCCGCCTCCACTCACTCAGTCAGCTCAGAGATCCACTGGTTGACAATCACACATTGATCTGATTGGTTACAAGGTCGTTTGTGACGTCAGAAACACCCGCATGTTTTTACCCGCATGTCTGGGAGAAGCAAATCCACTCGCCAATTTTCATTTGCCTTTTCTCAAAGTATCAGATGTGATTTAGGGTCCCAAGTTTGACCCCTAGTGTCAGTCATTGACACCCCGTCGAATCAAGAGGTGCTCACTGCAGAGTCACATGACATCCAGCTCCACCTCTCTGGACGTTTAATGTTGGAGGGATAGAGTAGGTAGGGTTGGATGGGCAGGGTTAGGGTGCAGTTGAATATTATAACTCCACCCATCTTAGTCATCTTACTACTGTACATCCACATCTACAATGCTCGCATACAAGAAAATGAAACCTCATTACCTATTTGACATGAACCATTCCCATCGTTGAAAAATGTAACTTGTATCATAAGAGCATCTCGCAACATAAAACCCTCGAACCATCAAGAAAATCTCCCGAGAGAAACATGTGGACATTCAGGAGGAGCTGAATTTGAATGAGGCTGCTGAGATATTTTTAAACCTGAACTGTAACGCGCTGTGCTGCAGTGCTGTCGGATCCTGAGAGTGAGGCTGAGAAGCGTGTGTGTGTGTGTGTGTGTGTGGTGCCCTTCTCCTCGCCCACATTTTTCATCTGACAGAGCCGAATATTGATAGCTAAGCTGATTTGAGGTCAGATGAAGCCGCATTACATGATGAAAGTTAAAGGAACATTTTGTAGGCCTGACGTGCTGCAGTGGATGAAGTGAAACTGCTTTAATCTGCTTAGAGGGCTTAAAATGCAGATTAAAACTGCATTAATAGCATCCGCACCATTTCACTCATCTCTCTCTCTCTCTCTCTCTCACTCCTGTGATCCACATCCACAGATCTGTCTTGACTCCTGCTTATGTAATGCTCTTCACATGGCTCATTCTCACTGGGGCCGTTTTTTGGGATATTATTGCACGGCTGTCTGGAATACCTGATTGTGATTGATTGGCAGGATCCTGTGGTCAAATAAATAAGGGATAACATGATAATTAAAACACTGACAGAGTGTTTGGGATCTTTCTTTGATCTCCCTGAAGGGGTTTATTTTTTGTTAATGTCTGGATGACTGTATACACCATCTCTATCATTCTATATTATTTCATGAGACTGCAATTACATCCATCCATCCATTTATAAAAGGTTTTATGCTCAGTATATATATAAATTAATAATGTCTTTTGATGCCTATTTTTATTACAGTCATTTGCAAAAGTAAAGTCAACGATGATACTGAGTGATCATTGTGATTATGAGATACATCTACAACTAAACAATTATTATACATGCAGTTTTCATGCCCACTCCAGAGTCCACTCCGGCCCATGAGCCCACTCCAGACCATGAGCCCACTCCAGAGTCCACTCCGGCCCATGTGCTCACTCCACCTACTCCAGACCATGAACCCACTCCAGAGTCCACTCCAGCCCATGTGCCCACTCCAGAGTCCACTCCGGCCCATGTGCTCACTCCACCTACTCCAGACCATGAGCCCACTCCAGAGTCCACTCCAGCCCATGTGCCCACTCCAGAGTCCACTCCGGCCCATGTGCTCACTCCACCTACTCCAGACCATGAGCCCACTCCAGAGTCCACTCCAGCCCATGTGCCCACTCCAGAGTCCACTCCGGCCCATGAGCCCACTCCAGACCATGAGCCCACTCCAGAGTCCACTCCGGCCCATGTGCTCACTCCACCTACTCCAGACCATGAGCCCACTCCAGAGTCCACTCCAGCCCATGTGCCCACTCCAGAGTCCACTCCGGCCCATGTGCTCACTCCACCTACTCCAGACCATGAGCCCACTCCAGAGTCCACTCCAGCCCATGTGCCCACTCCAGAGTCCACTCCGGCCCATGAGCCCACTCCAGACCATGAGCCCACTCCAGAGTCCACTCCGGCCCATGTGCTCACTCCACCTACTCCAGACCATGAGCCCACTCCAGAGTCCACTCCAGCCCATGTGCCCACTCCAGAGTCCACTCCGGCCTATGAGCCCACTCCAGACCATGAGCCCACTCCAGAGCCCACTCTGGCCCATGTGCTCACTCCAGAGTCCACTCCGGCCTATGAGCCCACTCCAGACCATGAGCCCACTCCAGAGTCCACTCCGGCCCATGTGCTCACTCCACCTACTCCAGACCATGAGCCCACTCCAGAGTCCACTCCAGCCCATGTGCCCACTCCAGAGTCCACTCCGGCCCATGAGCCCACTCCAGACCATGAGCCCACTCCAGAGCCCACTCCGGCCCATGTGCTCACTCCACCTACTCCAGACCATGAGCCCACTCCAGAGCCCACTCCAGAGTCCACTCCAGACCATGAGCCCACTCCAGAGCCCACTCCAGACCATGAGCCCACTCCAGAGCCCACTCCAGACCATGAGCCCACTAAGCCAAACCCTAGCCCACTCCCAGCCCATGAGCCCACTCCAGAGTCCACTCCGGCCCATGTGCTCACTCCACCTACTCCAGACCATGAGCCCACTCCAGAGTCCACTCCAGCCCATGAGCCCACTCCAGACCCCACTCCGGTCCATTGGCCCGCTCCGCTCCAGAGTCCGCTCCGGGTCACAACCCCCTGGCTCCTACCAAGATTTTTTTGGGGGGGGTCTATACGTCCCCAGCCATAGTGGCCGAGCCAAGCTCCCAGGTCAAAGCCACGGAGGCCTGTCCTCCCTGGCTCCCTGTACTGCTGGTACCGTCTTGGAGGCTGCCTAGCCTGCCCTCTTCACCTTGGTCACCTGCCTATCACCTGCCACGAGTCCAGGACTTTTTTTCCTACATATTTTTTCAAAATCAATGCATTTACCTCAAAATGTGTAATTCAAATCTTAATGGTTCTTAAATAAGCTTCCCCCCCCCCCCCCCCCCCCCCCTTCTTTTTCTCAAAATGTAATTTCTTGGCTCCTCCTTTTGTTTTTGGGTTGAAATAAGAGCTAAATGTGTTCTTGGCAGGTTTGTCTGAGATTCACTCCCATTTTTGTATAGCATAGTCATAGATTATTTTTACCAAATCTCTGAAAATGTGTTTGTGCTCGCATGCTGCAGAAATAGCTTTGCTGAGTGCTCTACTCATGCCTCTCATCTACAGTGATAGATTAGATAGCATGTAAATCGCTAAACTGTGTTTATCTACACTTGTGTTTGTGGAGGAGTGCACGCCAACATTTCTGTGTGGATGCTTAATCCTTGTGATTTTGCACAAATTATGTGTAAAAAACAAACAAACAATTCATTGACAGATGTCATTTGTCCATTCCGTCTTTTGAGATGCGAATGGTAAATCCTCTTTACTGTCATAGTAATCCTTCACACACAAACATAGGTTTGATATAAGAGCTTTATGACATTTCAGACAGTTTTAACAGGCTAGCAACAGAATAATCAAATAAAACACATCAGAACTTGTCTGAATAGAATTTTTTTTCATATTGTTTCAGTTCCAACACATTCCTTGTTATTTTGAACTGAAGAAATTAACCCTTTAAATCGGAACCATACTTCCCGATAAACAAGGGATCTTAGCTATTAAGAGCGGGCTCTTTGTGTGAGATTATAAATGTTCCGAACTTTTTACATGCATTTCCCAAAAATGTAAACACGAATGTGCTACTTAAAGTGCTATATTTCTTAAAATTAGTCAATTACAGGCCGATCTCGAATCTGCCTTTTCTGTCAAAGATATTAGAAAAAGCAGTATCTTCACAATTGTGTTCCTTTCTAGAAAGAAATGATATCTGCGAAGATTTCCAGTCCGGATTTAGACCGTACCATAGCACTGAGACCGCTCTCATTAGAGTCACAAATTATTTGCTCTTATCATCCGATCGTGGTTGTATCTCTCTATTAGTGTTACTTGATCTTAGTGCTGCATTTGACACAATTGACCACAACATTCTTTTAAATAGACTAGAAAACTATGTTGGCATTAGTGGAGTTGCGCTAGCATGGTTTAAATCATACTTATCTGACCGTTATCAGTTTGTAGCAGTAAATGAAGAGATGTCTTATCGATCACAAGTTCAGTATGGCGTACCACAAGGCTCAGTACTAGGACCGTTGCTCTTCACTCTACATGCTACCATTAGGAGATATCATTAGGAAACATGGAGTTAGCTTTCACTGTTATGCCGATGATACTCAGCTGTATATTTCTTCAAAACCTAACGAAACTTACCAATTCCCAAAATTAACGGAATGCATAGCTGATATAAAAAATTGGATGACTAATAATTTCCTATGACTAAATCCTGAAAAAACAGAGATTCTAATTATTGGACAAAAAACTTTCACACGTAATAACCTAGAATACTGTCTAACACTTGATGGCTGCTCTGTCAAGTCTTCGTCGTCGGTTAGGAACCTGGGTGTGCTCTTTGATACCAACCTTTCTTTTGAAAGTCACGTGTCTAGTATCTGTAAAACTGCATTTTTCCATCTTAAAAATATATCTAAAATACGCCATATGCTCTCATTGGGAAATGCGGAACAATTAGTTCATGCGTTCATGACCTCAAGGCTAGATTATTGTAATGCTCTACTGGGTGGTTGCCCTGCACGCTTAATAAACAAACTACAGCTAGTTCAAAACGCAGCAGCTCGAGTTCTTACCAGAACCAGGAAATATGACCATATTAGCCCGGTTCTGTCAACACTGCATTGGCTCCCTATTAAACAGCGTATACATTTTAAAATATTGTTGATTACTTACAAAGCACTAAATGGTTTAGCTCCCCAGTACTTGAGCGAGCTCTTAACGCATTATAGTCCTTCACGTCTATTGCGATCTCAAAACTCTGGCCAGTTGATAATATCTAGAATATCTAAATCGACTGCAGGCGGTAGATCCTTTTCCTATTTAGCACCAAAACTTTGGAACAGTCTTCCTACCATTGTCCGGGAAGCAGACACACTCTGTCAGTTCAAAGCTAGACTAAAAACACATCTCTTTGACCTAGCATACACATAATACATTATAGACTTCTATAATTCAATGTTAGGCTGCATAGATTAGGTCAGCCGGAACTGGGAACAATTCCCTTAAATCTTGATGTACTCGTTACATCATAAGAAGAATGGCATCTACGCTAATATTAGTGTCTTTGTTTATCCCGAGGTTTTCCCGCAGCCTGCCGGATCCAGGCCGTGTCCAGATCTGACGAAGGAGATCCGCCTGGACCCGATGACAATGCAGTGCTGAAGTGTCCACTATCCTCTCCCTATGGAGGATCCCTTCCCCACTCTACAGATAAAGCGTTGTTGAAAATCCGGCTCGCGTACCCCGAAGTGATAAAACAAAACAAAATTCTGTATAAAAATTTATAGGCAAGACAAGTAGTTTGTTTAGGCATGGGTTGTATGGAATTACAAACCTGCGCACATATTTTCAAAAGCACATAACTGTAGAATCGATTCTTAATGCGCATGTGAACGCCGTCAGCGTCAATCACAGGTTTGCATTTAAAGTCTGTTTAGAGAGAACGGCGTCGTCTTAGCGGCCCCTAATTTAATAACAAATGATCATTTCAACGGAGGTGAATCAATCAAAACTAACTTTAGCTGGAAATAACATTATTCAAGAACCGCTATAAAGACAAAACAATCTCTGTTACCTTAAATGATATGTTTATTTCTGTATAGCTGCTTTGGAACAATCCATTGTTAAAAGTGCTATATAAATGAAGATGACTTGACTTGACTTGACTTGACTTAAAGAGTAAGATTAAGGCGATCTTCAACACGCTTTGTATTGTTACGATGTCGGTAGTACATGTAAATGAACAATATTTACTCTTTCTCTGTGTTTTCTGAACGAGAAATTCATGTAAATTTTCAGCAAAATTACGCCGGATGACACAAAACACATCGGCAGTCTTTTGACAGAGCCAGGGCTTTCAAGTACAGATTGAACTTGCACATTTTTTATCAGTCGGATCTCGGATCGACAGAGGGTTATTAACAAAACAGTTATTGTAAGAGTATGTCTATCACTGAAAATTGTATCGTGCTTTGTCTACTCTTCAAACTGCATTATGGTAAAAATACTGCGCAACAGCTTTCTTACCTGTACGGGATGGTGTTTTGTTTTAGGCGGAGCTGATGGAAAGCCAGTTTCTTTCTGCTTTTTCCCCTCCGTTTGGTCTAAAACACTGTGTTCATGGTCATTCAGTTTGAAATGTCGACTTCGAACACAAGTTTTTTAGATTTTCCGTTGTGGCGTTCTCCGTTTACGATTATTTGCAGCCTGTAGCCACTGCCTACTGTGCGCTGAATCCTTCACTGGAAACAGAAGTGTAAAAGTTTGCTTAGAAGTATTTCTTACTCAAGCAAGGCGGTATTTGACTCTGGACAGGCCTATCCAATAGGAGCAGACTTTGAGTAGCCTTTGATGGCAACAGTGCATTATGGGTGTTGAAGTTTTTCTACCTTTTTGGCAAAAGGGTTTTCTTCAGTATAGCACTGATTTTTTTCACCTGTCTACCACCAAGTTTTATTGAAAGACTGAAAGTCTGTTAATGAAGCGCTGAATGTGAATCATTCAGCCTATAGTTTTTTGTGCAATGGTATAAATACTTGTAATTTACTTTGTGGGAAAGGTTTATTAGGTTTTATAGTTTGCTAGTTTTCTTTCTTTTTTAAATATACAATAATGATCAACCAAATGTTCTAAATAAATGTGCCTATTATTTTATTATTTTGTGCAGCTTGATTTATTTCTTATAGAAAAATACTGCTTTGTTTATCTAATTGCAATGTTTATTTCTTGCAAATTCACCTGGATGGGGGACGGGGGTACAAGCTTCAGGATCAGTGAAGACAGCGCTTCACTGAGAGATTGTCCTGTGGCTGATCTTGACAATGACAAGAACACTGAGTAATGAGGTTCACAGTGTTGCAGAGTGCAAAGTGGAAGCTGCTCTTTAATGACATTTACCAGTAAGACGTGGTCTATTCTTTACTACGCACTGGGGATAATGGTGAAATCAGTGCTGAACAACAGTTTGATAGAGTCCTTAGGTGTCAGAGAGTAAGATGGAGGCTTGTTAATGAGGAAGATGTCACTGGGAAGTCATTCTGGTGAGCCAAGGTGTACAATATATAACCTGTTTTCATGTGTGGCAGCAAGTCATTGACGTGTCCCCCAGTTTTGTTTTTGTTTGTTTGTTTTTTATCAGCCATTAGAGCATTTCCCCATTAAACACTCCCAGTGAATTTAACTTCTAAAATTGTCTGCAACAATCATACCATGAATTTGTTTAAGTCTTATTTATTTGTCTATTTACTTATTCATTTTTCATAAGTAAAAAGTAAATTGAATATTAAAAAATATAATAATATATATAACATTCCGTCAAAATGTGTTCAAGTAACTTTAAACTAAAATTGTGATTGTCTTTTCGTCCCTATTGTGACATGTTATTGTTTTAAATTCATGTTCCTGGTAATGTTGAATCAGAATATCTTCCTCTTCTGTTCTCTGATGATTTGGGCGGGGCTATATCCTGTCACTCACATGAGATCAGCCAATAGCAAACCACAACCATCCAATCAATTCCCCACAGACAAAATCAAGCCCCGCCCACATTTGCTCTTGTTCCAGAAGCGTTTCACTCGGATATACGGCACAAAAGAGAAGAAAAGACTAGCGCAACTTCTGTTTCATGCCGACTTTAATATGTAATTACATTAACAATCATTTACCTTTGTACTTTTAAAATTAAAATTTAGGACTTTTACTGGAGTTATATATTATTTGGGCATCTGTGCTTTTACTCAAGTACTGGATTTGAGTACTTCGTCTACCGCTGTGTGTAAAAGTGTGTTTTAGTTTGGCTTAAGTCAGCTAAAAATAGCTTTTTAGAGCAGAGGATGTGTCAGGATGTGTTCACAAGCAGGATCCAATCAGATTCCCGTTAGTGTGTTTGTTCCGTCGACAGATGGGCCGTGTGGCGTCCCACAAAGCTGTTCCACAATACTGTGCCAAAACGATTGAAGAGCACCGCTCCCACTGATTCCATTAACTCGGATGGAGCCTTTCCTGAAACTCTGCTGGAATGAGATTAAACTATCTGAATTGCATAGATCAGAACATTTACACTGAAATTGAAAAGATGGAGATTGCAAGAAATGGCAGTATTCTGCCGTCAAATATGAATCCATCTGATTTTATTATAACCACATCACATTAATCTCATATATAAATGAATAAATGTCATTGTGCAATTAAGAATACAGTATTTATTTACTTTAAAGCGTCAGTTTTATGTTGGTTTTCAAGTTCATTGAAAGCATCACCATGGTAAACACAGTATCATCTTACTATTGCGAATGCAATCCTTGTCATAAGGCACTGCTACAGATTATTTTCCTTTTTCCTAATATGATCACTCAGATTATTAGGATGAAGTCAGTTAGAAATACCAAGGGAACACTCTTGTTATTAAGGGTTACTTTTGTTACTGTTTTAATGTTAATGTTAAAGCGCTTTTTTCACAACATTTTGTTAGTCAGATTTTTTTTCAGATTTCACTCTGAAACATCAAAATAAATGTTAATGTAAAATCAAAAATATAGTAATAACACAAAAATATAAATAAAATTGTATTCAGGTCACTGTGTGCGTGAAATGCATTTTAATGTAAATACACTTTAAATAAATGAATAGAGAAGTAAAAAAATGTTTTGCTCGTCCATAATGCATCAGTGTATGTGCACTTAGAGAATTATTCTGTGTAATAAATAGCCTATATTTGCAGTCTTGAAAAGATCATGACATTATACATTTAATATTGATTAAAGAGTTTGTTTTCTCCATGTCTTAATAGACCGAGCTTGTATGCGGATGCCAAACGCTTCTTCAATAAGGACACAGGAGTTCTGGAGGTTCCTCTGACTGTACAGGTCCCAGATCAGGTAGAACGTCTCTTTCTCAGTGCAAGGTTTCAGATCCACCCTTTTCTTTGTCCAGTGGCTCATTTTCACTCAAGGCTATTAACCAGTTGCTTATTATCATGCATATTAATATGATATTGGCTGTTTATTACTACTTATAAAGCACATATTAATGTCTTATTCTGCATGACCATATTCTACAACCCTTAAACCTAAACTTAAAGGGTTCACCCAAAAATGAAAATTAAGTCATTAATTACTCACCCCCATGCTGTACCAACCCCGTAAGACCTTCGTTCGTCTTCGGAACACAAATGAAGATATTTATGATTAAATCTGAGAGGTGGATGACTGCTACATAGGCTCCCTAAGGGAATGAATACTTTTTGTGCGAAAAAACGAACAAAAATAACGACTTTATTCGACTATTCCTTTTCTTCCTTGTAGGCCTGAAACGAGACTTCAAGAGATTTCCACGACGCATGCGTGAGAATTGCGATCTCGTTCAACTACTTCAGTTCAGTTCTCGCGCGTGCGTCGTGGAAATCTCTTGAAGTCTCGTTTCAGGCCTACAAGGAAGAAAAGGAATAGTCGAATAAAGTCGTTATTTTTGTTTGTTTTCTCGCACAAAAAGTATTCTCGTCGCTTGATAAACTTATAGTTGAGCCATTGTTGTGACATGGAATATTTAAACATTTTCTTTAATGACTCTCTGGGCCGTCAGGATTCATTCCCTTAGGGAGCCTATGGAGGAGTGATCCAGCTGTCACATTTAATCATAAATATCTTCATTTGTGTTCCGAAGACGAACGAAGGTCTTACGGGGTTGGTACAGCATGGGGGTGAGTAATTAATGACTTAATTTTCATTTTTGGGTGAACTAACCCTTTAACAACTACCTTAGTAACTATTAATATGCATTAATTAGGAATTTATTGAGGCAAAAGTCGTAGTTAATAGTAGATTTAGGCCCTAGTGTGATCAGATTGTTGGATTTATGATAAAAAGTTGCTTTTGCACATGCATAAATCACTGCCATGATGCAAAGGTGGTTTTGCTCGTGTTGATAAAAAAAAAAAGAAATGTTTCAGTTAATGAAACCTCCTATCCTCTGGATTTTGAAAACATCAGCTGGTCATTTAAAATGTGTCATTGTTTGAATTGTCTTTCTTTTACGAACCCGTCAGTAAAGGATAGGAGACAGAAGTGAAAAGGGGTGATAGTGTTTTAATCAAGTGAAATAATTCCACCAGTTATGGGATATTGTTGATTATCTAGGGCTAGGCTATATGAAGAGCACAGTGTCTGTTGTGTTTTTTTACATTGTGAGAGCAGAATAAAACCAAAAAGGCATGAACTCACAAGTCTGTCAATGTGACAGATATGATCATTTGCAGCATAAGCGTGATCGTATCACCAAAAGCACGTGTAAATGAGGCCTGTGATATTCTGGGCTTTAGATTTGGCTCGCTCCCTCCTTAAACGCATGTCTGAGGATTTATTTCACCCATTTTATCAGCCACTAGGTGAAAATCTGAGCTGTTTGAAATACATGCAAAGCAACATGCTCGAAGCTTACATCACGTTTGCCGTTTGCTTTGTTTGTAATGACATGGTATAGACATAGAATAACAGAGCTGTGTGATGACAGACTGGTTAAACACTCATAATCATAATCTTCATATCTGGACACTGGTTATCTCCGCATGCCTAAGCAGAAAGCAGGATCTCACCTCTTCCTCTCTTCCTCTTCCTCTTCCTCAGCCAGACTCTTCATTCACGCCAGGACTCTCACTGATCTCAAACCTGTGCCCGGAGCTGGCACACATACACAGCCTCACTTCACTATCATGCTTCAAATAACTTAGTCATATCTGTAACTAATTATAATCACTGCATGCAAATCAACATGTAGAATTCTTGAGGAAAATGGCGATCACTCAGCTCTATTATTCATTTACACTTGAATCAGTCCAGTTTTATAAAGCACATCATTTAATATTGAGTTATTGAGTTATTTCAGAAATCATGCCCAAGCATCCCAGATAACAAAAAAAGATTCTAAGAACATTTTGGTCATTTTAGGTTATGAAAACGTTATTTCTGAATATTCTCTAAATGGCTTTTTCAATGTTTTAAAAACGTTTGTTCTCGGTTACGCGAATCAAACATTTTGCAAACATTATTGGACCGTACATTTGAATGTGTCTTTGAACATTCTGAAACAAATAGTAACATTTAAAAAACATTAGACGTGATGTCACAGGCTGGAGCCCTTGCTATACAAGCTATATTCATTTTCTTACTTTACATTTCTTGTGCTTGTTATATCATTTTTGGTTAGAGTGGAAATCCATTGACTAAACAATGTTAAATGACTGCTTCATTTCCACTTTAATGTATTATAAAGCAAAGCAGTTGAGAACATTTCTAAATCACAGAATGGAAAATAACTCACAAAACGTCAGAAATTGCTCTCTCTGTGTCAGTACAACAACAACAGTGCACAACACCCAAATTCAGAAGTTTATTTAGAGAATAACATTTAAAGGATTAAGAAAGAGAGAGAGAGAGAGAGAGAGAGAGAGAGAGAGAGATAGACCGAGATAGGCCGAGAGAGAGAGAGAGAGACCGAGAGAGGGGGAGAGAGAGAGAGGGAGAGAGAGACCGAGAGGGAGGGAGAGAGATAGTCAGAGAAAGAGAGAGAGAGAGAGACCGAGATAGGCCGAGAGAGAGAGAGAGAGAGACCGAGAGAGGGGGAGAGAGAGAGAGAGAGAGAGAGAGAGAGAGAGAGAGAGATAGTCAGAGAAAGAGAGAGAGAGAGACCGAGAGAGGGGGAGAGAGAGAGAGGGAGAGAGAGACCGAGAGAGGGGGAGAGAGAGAGAGGGAGAGAGAGACCGAGAGAGGGGGAGAGAGAGAGAGGGAGAGAGAGACCGAGAGAGGGGGAGAGAGAGAGAGGGAGAGAGAGACCGAGAGAGGGGGAGAGAGAGAGAGGGAGAGAGAGACCGAGAGAGAGAGAGAGAGAGAGAGAGACCGAGAGAGGGGGAGAGAGAGAGAGGGAGAGAGATAGTCAGAGAAAGAGAGAGAGAGAGAGAGAGAGAGAGAGAGAGAGAGACCGAGATAGGCCGAGAGAGAGAGAGAGAGAGACCGAGAGAGGGGGAGAGAGAGAGAGAGAGAGAGAGAGAGAGAGAGAGAGAGACCGAGAGGGAGGGAGAGAGATAGTCAGAGAAAGAGAGAGAGAGAGAGAGAGAGAGAGAGATAGACCGAGATAGGCCGAGAGAGAGAGAGTCAGAGAGAGACCGAGAGGGAGGGAGAGAGATAGTCAGAGAAAGAGAGAGAGAGAGAGAGACCGAGATAGGCCGAGAGAGAGAGAGAGAGAGAGAGAGACCGAGAGAGGGGGGGGAGAGAGAGAGAGAGAGAGAGAGAGAGAGAGACCGAGATAGGCCGAGAGAGAGACCGAGAGAGGGGGAGAGAGAGAGAGAGAGAGACCGAGATAGGCCGAGAGAGAGAGAGAGACCGAGAGAGGGGGAGAGAGAGAGAGAGAGAGAGAGAGAGAGAGAGAGAGACCGAGATAGGCCGAGAGAGAGAGAGAGACCGAGAGAGGGGGAGAGAGAGAGAGAGAGAGAGACCGAGATAGGCCGAGAGAGAGAGAGAGACCGAGAGAGGGGGGAGAGAGAGAGAGTCAGAGAGAGACCGAGAGGGAGGGAGAGAGATAGTCAGAGAAAGAGAGAGAGAGAGAGAGAGAGAGAGAGTCAGGGAGGGAGAGAGAGAGAGAGAGTCAGGGAGAGAGAGAGCCAGGCAGAAGGTCAGAAACTGGGACTCAGTCCAGACTGGTGACCTGTATGGAAGGTTAGGGACTGATTCCCGGTAACCAGAGATATGTGAAGAGACACTAGTGATGTTCACAGAATCCCACTTTAGTTTCTGGCTGATGACGCAAGTAGCACACACACAGCCAATGAGCGTGTCAAACCGGTTCATTCATCAACTATTTTTTTTGTTGAGAACAAAAGCACAATATATAGAAAAAAATGCACACAAGAAACAGGTGTGAACAATTCATAGTTTTCAGTCAGGTGACTGGCGCAGAGAACAGGCCGTATGTATAAGAGCTCAGAGTAAGAGTTTAGTCTTAAGTGCGTCAACATTTGAAGAATGATTTAAGCACATTCTTCACATTCTTTCAACTTAAATTTAAAATAACTCACAATTTCATGCATAACCCTTTTAATTCACCTTAAAATATGTCACATGGAAATGCAAGCTTGATGTTTAGAATGGCGACAGGAGTCATTGAGTTGCATTGATGAGTGTGTTTCCCCCAGGTGAAGCCTGTGCTGTTCACGGCTCATGCTGTGGTCACCAGCTCAGACCTGCGGTTCGAGCGCACCGAGCTGGAGTTTGGACACTGCTCCGTCCACGAGTCCACACACACTTCAGTGCGTCTCACTAACTGCTCCCTGCTGCCTCAGGAGTTCGGCTTTGTGGGTATTCCCAAGGTGAGCTCAATATCCAGTGCACAGTTTTCATTAAGTCAATGAGCTCATTGTTTCTGCATTCAATTATTACATTTTTTAAATGCTAACTGTAATTTTGTATATGTACATTTTTGAAATGCGTAACTTAGACAGTTCCCTCTGATAACAGATCTCTCTGAATTGTAATGTGGATTTTCCATGCATTTTCTGTAAAGAAATGGTGTGAAAAGCGCTATACAAATAAATGTGAATTGCACACACTTCACAAAACTCACGCCAGAGAGATGTCACATGACCTCTTTTGGTTCAGTGCATCCACATTAAACTCTGCAACAGCGCTGAACCATATTCAAAACAATACAAACACACACAGTGTTTTACCCAACCAACAAAAACATGCGTTTAGGCTTTTGCTAACATTTGGTGTGTATTTGATGTTCGATTTGTACCAATATCAGATGAATCAAAATGATGCATGCAAAACACATTTTTGAGCTAAATCTGGTCTGACACAGACGGCTCACATTCAGAGAAAATGTGTAGAAATGATTTAAACTCAAAGTTCAGTCGAAACACATTTCCAGTGTTACTGCATTACTGAGAGAGAAAAGGAAACAAATGTATTATGAGATCCAGAGGCCTTGACGATATAAACATACTGTACATGTACACAATATATATTTTTCTGTCTCTCTAGTTTATTGATGTCCAGCCTAATGACGGTTTTGGCACTTTGCTGCCTTCTCAAAGCATGGACATTCACTTGATCTTCAGCGCGTCAAAGGCAGGAGAACACAACTTCACACTCACCTGCAAAACCAGCATTAACAGGTAAGAAGATGAGCCGCAGTTTAGCGGAGGACTCAATCGTTTAAGATGCAGCATTATTTTTCATTAAGAATAATCAGACATTAAACACTGTCACATTTAACACTTGCAAATGTCTATAAAGAGCACAAAACCTCGCAGGATGATATGTGATTCAGTTAAATGAGAGCACATGAAATAAACAGCAGTTTACCTGTCCAGTGCTGACTGTGCCAGAACACAAGGCTTTACTCATACGGCCCCATCTAGTGGCCAACAGTGCAAACTAATTGAGTTCTGGGCACTAGCATGCTTCCTCTATAATATTTATATACAAAATCTGGAGTTTTCTATTCATTTCAATGGCAGTTGCTCAATTGAAACAGGGCCCGTGGAAGTGCGTAATTTGAAATATTTGCGCATGGACACAGTTGTTTTGTGTCAGTCACCTGTGAGCCGTAAGTGTCATGTGACTAATTACTCTAAAAAAGTAGCAAGAAAATGGCATCATGATCGCTGACATGAACGTATTAGAGGTGCAGAAAGCCACACAGCAACTTTTTGTCATTGCACCAAGCACAAATCACTCGTAATCATTACAAAGAGTAAAGATCAAGCGCCTAACAAGGTCTACACGCGTTCATTCAAATCGTTTGTTTTCCCCCACTGCATGGGACGTGATGTTTTTGTGGGCGTTCTCAGTAATGCCGACCAAGTCTATGGGAAGGAGGAGGCTGGAACCGGCGACTTTCAAACAAATAATCATAAAATAAACAAACAACAAAACATTGCATAAATGTCCAGGGCTGGTCCTCTCTCGTCCTTCACTGTCGTCACTCCTCCTTTTATGCTTCCACTCCTCCGTGAGAGATACGAGACGCAGGTGTTGCTCATTATCAATCACGCCACCGGCCTCGCGCCGCTCTCTCACGGCCCTCGACCCCGCCCTGCTCGCCACATTTATATGTCTATGTGGTGTTTTTAATACGCTTTAAGACACACCATGTGTAAGTTCATAAGTCGACAGCATTGCTGAGTATTTCCTGCTTAAAACTGCAGTGAACCAAAGACAGTCTCAAAAACACGGTTTGAAATCGCTGGTGTTTCTGACGTCACAAACGACCTTGTAACCAATCAGATCAACGTGTGATCGTCAACCAGTGGATCTCTGAGCTGAGTGAGTGAGTGGAGGCGGGGCTCATTTGCATATTCATAGAACCGCGCATACTAAATGAGGCAAGGGTGTCGAGTTACATTTTAGATGTTTTAAGGCATGAATACATTTTAAGGCATGAATTACATTAATTTTATAAATTATTGACTACAGGGGGACTTTAAAAACCTTAAAAAAATAATCTGAGATTTGTGAAACATGTACTCCATAACACCTGCTGTGTGTTGAGCAGCCAATAGCCAATCGCTTGCTTTGGTAAAGCAATAAATCAATATGACATATGTGCTGATGATATACAGCCATAACATACTCTTGATTGTGTGTTGTTGCTTTAAAGAGCTGTAAATGAGTGTCATCGTTTTTATACAACCGATCGCTAAACAAGAAGTTAATATTGAGGACATTAACAGCAATTGACGGACGATACTTTAGGAAATTGAAGTTGTAAACATAATTCGATTTGCTTAGTGCAAGGAATCCTGAATTTCTTCTGTGAAAAATGAAATCTATATATGAATTTGGAGATAATGCTGGTCTGCGTTTCGCACAGCAACTTAATGTAGATGTTTACTGTTTAATGAGGTCTTATTGTATATTTCTGTGGCCAGAAGCCGGGTCACATATATCCTTCCTGACACTATCAGCTGTTGCCAGGCCTGATACTGTTGAGAAAAATGTGTTATTAAAGCAGTCTCTTGTATTAAAGAGGACATATTATCCTCCATGTTCATCTTTCTGTAGTGTGTGATGTTGCAGTTTGAGCATGATAAAGCTCCAGTTCTTCTCTATATCAGTGTCAGTGTTTCTGAACTCCTGAAACGCCTCCATTGTAGTCTTGAGTTTCCTCCGGGAACGAACACGTCACAATATTCCTCATTATAATAATTCATGCGCAGAATAAAGGTTGAGTTAGTTAGTAGTGTGTTTAACTGGTGGTTATGGGAAGGAGCGGGACATTCCCAAACACACTCGAAGCGCTCGACCAATCACAACACACCGCTCCAGCCAACCAATCAGAGCACAGTGTGCTTTTCAGAAGGAGGGGCTTCATAGAGACAGGAAGTAAACAGAGCGTTACTGACAGACTGGGAAGAGAGGAGCCGCAACAATGGAGAATATGAGGGAAATAATCAAAATTCAAGCAGGAAAACCTGTTCTAGTTGCTGATATTTTTCACTCTTCTAACTCGTATGCCTCTCTTTTCTTGACTCAGAGACTTCGTGTTGTCTTGTCACGCGACTGGCGTCCAGCCTTCTCTGAAACTCTCTCATAATTCGGTTGAGTTTGGCGGGACGGCTCTGGGTGACCGGGCCACTGCAGTTCTGTATGTGGAGAACCGTATCAGCGCCGGGCCGAGGCTCTTCTCCTTCTCTGTTCCTGAAGACTCACACATCTCCATCGCACCCTCTTCAGGACGTGTTCTGCCTGGACAGGTACGGCTAACCACTGAAACAATTCACAATCACTCACATTTTTCTGCTTTATCTCGTTTCATTACCACATTTTTGCTTTTGTCCACATTCAGTTTCTTCATACTTTTGATTCATAAATTAGGGGAGATCGGGGCTAGTTGTCACATTTTATTACAGTCAAAGTTTCTCATAATAGGTTTATTTTTGATAGTCAAATTATGTATAGACACATACCTTAATGTTTGGGCCACAAAGGGTGTTTTGAATATTTCTACCCTGAAATAATAAATGATATGTAACACAAAACAATAAAACATTGTAAAATCATTGTTTTGGACAACAAAAAAATTGTAATTAGTGAACTGTATCAAATTATACTGGACTCAACGCTTACTTTTTGCCAAGAAACACATGTGCTTCTAAGTTGAAAATTCAATTAAATCCATTAAATGTATCAAATAATGGGGTTTTCCTTAATAAATTAATACAAGGTGACATTTACAAGCAGATTGATTTAATTTGTTAAATATTTCTGCTTCAAACTGTATTTAATAATTATGTAATTATTAATAGGTCGACTTAAAAATGTGTTTATGTATGTACATAAACTGTAATAAACAGATTATTGTGTCAATACTCGTAAAATCTAGTAATTTATATATAAAATATCTGTTAAATAATGTCCTTAGTCTTTCTTCTCAGTGAAAGGCAGCCCAGAAAACAGATACAGTTGTATAACCAAATTAATAATAACCAGGAAAATAAATGTAATGCAGAGACTTTTATTTACAAACAAGCCTGAAATACACTGGGTCTCTTATTGTGAAATGTCTATGCTTTCTGGGGGGGGTTTTCGCACACATGCTCCTAAATACATTTTACAGTTCCCACACATCTATTTTTAATTGTGACTACTTTATCTAACCTCAAATGTATGGAAAAATACCCAAGAACACAAGTTAACTTTATATGGTGAATACAATGTTTTTCTTCTTAATGTGTGCCAGAGTTGTTTTATCATGTTCACTTGAATTGTAGTTTGGCAGATAAAGCATCTTAATTTACTAGATGTTTGAAACAACTTGAAAATTAGCATTTGTGTAAATGGATAAACATATGAAAAAGTCAATTCACACAAATTTGACTCAAATACTGAAGTGGCACAAATTTTGCCCTGAAGTGTGTGTGTGTGTGTGTGTGTGTGTGTGTGTGTGTGTGTGTGTCTCCACAGAGGTGTCTGATCCAGGTGACGTTCAGTCCAACACTGTCTGATGATGTCATCAAAGCAGAGGCTCTTCGCCGGAGGAACGACACCATCGACTGCCAACACACACAACCTGACACCAAAGTAAGGTTCACACACATCACATCACTTCTCACACTCACAGCACTGCCAGCTTTTGTAACTTCCCTGCTGTTTTTCTTCATTTCACAGAGCAAAATAGAAACTCCATTGCATTTAGTAAAAGATCAAGGCAGTAAAGTGACGCCTGCAAACGGCAGTCCCTTCCACTCGCCGAGCCCAGCAGACCTTCAAACCGGGTAAAAACAGTCTGTGTTTGGTGAATAAGTCACGGCTGAAGGGCGTTGTTAGTCAATCGTGACTTCTTCACGATACAGCACT
Source organism: Tiaroga cobitis (assembly GCA_030578255.1). Classification (NCBI taxonomy): domain Eukaryota; kingdom Metazoa; phylum Chordata; class Actinopteri; order Cypriniformes; family Leuciscidae; genus Tiaroga; species Tiaroga cobitis. The sequence goes on along the minus strand of CM060598.1, from coordinate 4,555,831 downwards.
TGCCTCGAGTACCTTATTGCTTTTATAAAACGGTCACCACACTATACAAATATTAAAGCCAAAAAATAATGTATCAATGCAACTTTCACAAAGTAAAATCACTAAAAGCCTTCCTTCCGCTGGAAAAAATAATCCCTGAACGTGAACAGCAACAGAAGTTACATTATTTCTCCATTAGATGGCGGTGAAGACTGTCTTTATGAGTGAGTCAGTCAGTAGAGAAGACTCTTACATTGAAAGGACTGAAACTTGTGAACACGGAGAAGCTAGACGTGCAAATGACTAGCGTGCGTGTCAGTGCACGGGAAACCCCTTAACTGTTAAAAGGACAAGATGTTGCTGCGGAAATTCAAACAAATTTATATTCAGAAAATAGGACTGATCTGAAGGAAAATGCTATATCTACTGTAAATGCAGGTACACTCACTTACTCGATCTATACCAGTACTCTACTCTATAAGCTTTAATGAACAATTATTTAATTAACAAACATTTCCTTACGTTGCTAAGAGTGGTTGCTAGGGGTGTTGTGTAGTGAACCGTTGGGTGAAGCGGTGGTCATAGCCGTGAATAAAACACAGCTATTGACCAATCAGAATTAAGGACTGGAACTAACCGTTTTATAATTATATTTATATCATTTTTTCACAGCTCTTTTGAATATTTGTCTGCGAAGGCCTCACTTCTGCGCTCTTTCACTGAGCGTCGCGTTCGCCATGTCATATGCTGCTTCACTTCTACACCAGACACATCAGAGGAGCCCAGATACAGGTGATGATGAGAGAACGAGACATAAAACTGTTGAAAATGTTTCCTTCAAAACATCATTCAAAGTTATTCAAGTTTAAGGTTCACCAGGGAACTCTGTGTTAACATGAACAACACTTCTACAGCATTTATTAATCTTAGATAATGTTAAAGTCCCCCTGTAGTGAATCATTTTATCCCTTAAAACTCATATTTGATCACCAAAATTACATATTTAAACTTTTTTTCCTTGAAAAATAATGTATTCATGCCTTAAAATATCTTGAATGTAACTCGACACCCTTGCCTATGCAAATGAGCCCCGCCTCCACTCACTCACTCAGCTCAGAGATCCACTGGTTGACGATCACACGTTGATCCGAGACTGTCTTTGGTTTTTAAAGCTGGATTTTAATTTCAACATTTACTAATACATTATTAAAATCAAATTCTTAACATTAGTTAATGCATGTGAACTAACATGAACAAACAACGAACTGTATTTTTATTATCTAACATTAACAAAGATTAATGAATACTGTAACAAATGTATTGTTCAGTGTTATTTCATGTTAGTTTATACATGAACTAATGTTAACTAATGAACCTTATTGTGAAGTGTCACTATTGTTCAGCCCACATGAGACGCTGTATCTGGAGTTACACTGTCCCGCTGTCAGACCGGCTCTGCTTCTCGTCTCTGACCGACACACACTCCACTTCAGTCAGGTGGCCGTCGGTGAGACACGTTTATCAACTCAACTCTTAAAGGGTTAGTTCACCCAAAAACTCTGTCGGTAATGACTCTCCCTCATGTTGTTCAACCCGGGAAGACTTTCGTTCATCTTCGGAACACAAATGAAGATATTTCTGATTAAATCTGAGAGCTGGATCACTCCTCCATAGGCTTCTGATGGGTCGAAACTTGCCAGGCCAGAAAAGTTATTAAAGACATCGTTAAAATAGTCCGAGTGACTACAGCGGCTCAACCTTAAGTTTATCAAGCGACGAGAATACTTTCTGTGCGCAAAAAACAAACAAAAAATAACGACTTTATTCAACTATTCATGTCCTTCTCTGTGGGCCTCGAGTGAGTTCACGTAGTGTAACAGCGCAGCGCTTCTGGATTGCACGCCACACGTAGACTCACTATTGGCCGACGCTGGTCATGTGTGTGATGCGTGTGATGCTGGCCAATAGTGAGCCTACGTTCTGACGTAGCGCTGCGCTGTTACACTACGTGAACTCACTCTGAGGCCCACAGAGAAGATGATGAACGAAAGTCTTACGGGGTTGAACAACATGAGAGAGAGTGTAGTGGCAATTTTAATGATATTCATTGATCTTTAGTAAAATATAGATGATTCAAAGAATGTCACATGTGTGTCTCTCACTTGTAGTGAGAGGATTCTGTTTATGTACCTGGGGAGGCAGAAGAGGGAGACACTCCAGAGAACAGACGAACAAGGACCTCTGACCTAGATGTCAGAAGGCCATTTGGTGCAGGGGAGCTTAGTGGGCCAACTAGTCTATGGAAAACTACTGGGAGGAAGGCTCTGGGGGGAAGAAGGCCTTGAAACTAAGATAAAAGCTAGTTCAGTCTGTCTGGGGGAGTGTCACTCTTCTGCACAGGGTAACAACTGTGTATTAGACTGCTCCTATTCTTGCAAGAATAAATACTTCTATTTTATATAATTTGACTCTGAGTGTCTCTTACGCAGTGATGTTTGTTTGAGAATTTTTGCCACAACAGTTTTGGTGTCAGAAGTGATATTCCTTGAACGTGTTCCCTGGACCTGAGATCGGACGGTGTTTGGCCACCTGGACTAAGTAAGTTCCAGCTCTACCTCGTAAACTTGAGAGAGAGGGGCCGACCGATATCAGGGCCGGGAGAATCGACCACTGGAATCTAAAGAACCCGCAAGTGGCACGGAACAACATCTCTGGGTAAGCAAAGCAAATTCAGTTTAATAGAGGGGAAAGAGAGAAATTGAACCATATTGGCTGAGGGCTGTCTCTGTGGTGCGTAATCTGGATTTTAACTGAGATCTATAGATAGATCAAGAAGGTTTTAAACAGATACGAGAGAAAATTATCTGAGATGAACTGGGATTTGTAGCGGATCAAGAGGTTTCAAACAGATACGAAAGTATCTGAGATTAACTGAGATTTGTAGCGGATCAAGAAGTTTGCAAACAGATAGGTAACCTGAAAATCAGTTGTTCCACCACGGAGCAAATTGTTTTTAGGTGCTGAAGCTAATTAGGGGGAGCCAGAAAAGAATTTTTTTTTTGGTAAACCTTAATTAGGAGGGCACTAACAAGTGCAACCCGACCGATTTGGGTTAAAAGAAAAATCGGGTCTGTAACGGGGACGCCTGACAGATAAAGAGAACGCGCGGTGAGAAATCCACAGAGAACAGAGAGAAAAGCAGCCAGTATGGGGAAGTCTCAGAGCAAGCTTGCGAAATTTGGTACACCGGTGTTTTGTCAAATGAGGTATTGAGCGCCACAACATTAAAGATGGTGCGGGAATCAGTTGAACAGAGCAGTGAGAAACAAAAGTTGTGTCTGTGTTCAACATGTGTGTAAAAAAAATGTGAACAGATAATGGATTGTTGGCTTGAAGATAAAATGTCAAACTGCCAGGAGAAATAATGTTTTTTTTACTTCTTCATCCAGTAAATGGATGCATGACATTAGATGTCTATAGAACTTAAATTTATATGACAAGGATTGTAGCAAGAAGCAATAAGGCTGTCTGTGTGAAATAGAGGGAACTGTAAGTGAGACTTGGTGGAAGAGGGAAGTGAAAAAACAAAAAGGTTGGTGTGTGAGATATGTGTGTGTGGGGATTGTTCAAACAATCATGTACTGGTTAGATAATGAAGGAACTGGCATGTTTGAGAAAAGAAAGGAGAGGATAATGAGGGAACTGGCATGTAGGGAAAAGAAAGGAGAAATATAGTAGAAAACTATATGTGATGAAAATAGACATGGTCTGACAGAATTTATGGAAGTCAAATTAACTGTTTAAATGTTGAAATGGAAAGTCAGTTTTAGAATAAAATAAGGCATTGTATGATTGACAGGGATTAACATGATATGAAGAATGTTTTAAGCAGAATGGGGAACAATTCTAGATTTTGATAAAAAAATGATTGAAATGATGATATATCTGCTTTATTTTATTAATGTTAAGAAAATAAGGGTATTGAAGCAAGTAGCTATAATGGTTGTCTGTGTAATTTACGGACTGAGTAATATAATCTGTTTTGGAGAAACAGTAGAGATAATATTAAGTTAAATAGACTAACCATGTGATGGAAGGGAAAAGGCTTCAAACCAGTTGTAATGAAAATAATGATGTACAAATTGTTACACTTTATGAAGAGTAACGGAACAGTCCGGGAAAATAAATAAATAAATAAATAAATAAATAGTGAGACAGAAGAGAGCAAATGCTGTAAACAGCTCTGCTCAGAAGATCTCACTTTGAAGAGATTTGCAGATGATGTTTTGTAAAAGATAAGCTGGGAGAAATGTGTAAAGACAGAAAACAAATTCGAATATTTTGAGCATTTTCTGTGCTGCTCATGAAATTATGTTCCGCCAATAAAATGATGAAGATTATGATTTGGCTATTGTGATTAAATCCGCGAATGGTGGACTGTAAAAGAATACAGAGGACTGCTTATCAGTGGCTCTGTTTACATTACTGAAATGGGACACACACTGCTTCAAGAGTGTGCAGTGAGTTGGAGCCGTTTGCAAGCTCACAGTGATCAAACTATAGTCAAGGACAGGTGTCTGATGCTGAAGTTGAGGCTGAAACAAATTCACTAGATGACAGAGAGTGTTTTAATGGTAGTCATCAGGACAATTTAATAGGTAACTAAATGCCCACCAAGAAGGTGTTTGAAAATGTGATAGTGACACATTTCTGATAATAATGTGGGGTTTGAAAGTAGATCAGTGTTTAAATGACGACAGTAACATTTTTCGTCTGAGAAATAAGAGATAAAAACAAGGTCGAAAGATTGAAGTCTTAAAGTGAATCCTATAAGAAAGAAAAGATCTATAAAAGTGAACTGATGAATACAGGTTGATGTAAAATTAATGACTCCAACAAATGTGAGTTGCAAAATATATCAAAGTAACTAACAGGATGATTGTGTTTTAATTAAACATTTTAGAAAGGGTTTAGATTAAGGAGAGAGACTAATCTCACGAATGATTTATAATAATTGCAAAAGATGTATCAAGCAGAGAGTGCTAGCCTTGTCAAAGTTAACGTAATTGAGAACTTGACAACTAAAATGCTGATTGAGAAATGTGAAACGTTATTGAGAACTGGAATAATTATTTTTATTTAAGATCAAGTAAGCAGAAGCAATACTGGATTAACAGTTGCTGAATGCTGATTAAACAAACAGCTTGAAAAGTTGACCATGAAAGAACTAGAAGCTGATGTTTTGCTTTCAAAAGATAAGTTTATTATTGGCTGTAATGAAACAGTTTGCTTATCTAAATCTGATGTGTACTGTGGCTGAAAACTGCCAGTGCAACAGAGACTCAATCTGAGTGGAAATTTGTAATGTCTAAATAAAGACAACTATAAAAATTATGTTTATTTGGAAACACATGTAATTTCTGGCAAATATGCCTTAAGCTGGGATAAAGCTATAGGATGGTAGATAAAAGTTTGATGTTAGAAGTTTATGAGAGTGCAGTGTGCCAGTCCTGAATGCCTCAGAGTCTCTCTCATTCAATGTCAGCTCAAAGCTGTTATCTGTGATAAGCTATTTGTAGTAAAGCACAGTTTCAGTTGAAGAATCATAGAGACAGAGATGTTTAAAGAAACAATTGCCATAAAGGGCAATTTGTATTTGTAAATGTAAAACTGAATGACTTTAAAGAAGTCTTTAAAATAATAATGCAGAACTTGAAGACATTTTATTTTATTTTAGGACCAGTAACTTCTTTGTCTCATTTAGTCTCCACCATTCAGGACCGATGGCTCCGTCTACAGGTAAAGTTCACTGAACGTACGGATGATCCAAATTCGCTGAGTATAGTCTAAGCAGCAGGGTTTCTGCTTTTAAGATAAAATAATGGATTTAAGTGATTAAATACTGTTGTTATTGACCTGTCTCCCTGTGTGAACAATATTAGGCAATGAGAATGGCTCTGGTGACTCTTGAACGTGCCTTTCCTAAGCTCCAGAAAGCAGCTGAGTTCTGTTGAAGAAAACCGATTGTGTGATGGGAAAAAAAAAGCGGTCACCAGTGGGCACGAGTGACCACCTCCATGACGGGTAAGACCTTCTTTGGCCAGACAGGGGGCAACCCAAGCCAGAGGGCTCACGTAAAGTCACTGGGCATTTCCTGAATGGGGGTGTGTTATGTGAGACAGGTTTGAGAGTTGAGCAGGAGCTGTGAGGCCAGCAGCGTCCTTATACCGTTAGGGGGAGATGAAGCTATGACGAGTCACGCCAGTCTTCCCCATGATGCAAAGCTCCTCTATACCACTCACCAGAAGAAACCGCATTAGTTGTATGGCTTGTTTTCATTGTGACAAGTGTCTGCAACTAAACCGGGGGGACAACACCCTGAGAAGAAAATTATAGACAAAGAGCTAATGGCAATGGGCTTTCAAGAGCCAGCTGAGACCGTAAGGGGGATTGCCATTATTAATTGTTGTGGAGACAGTAATAAAACTTTTTGATGTCGGTTGCCTTATGGGCAAGGAAAATGTATAGAAGTTGATTTAGAACTAGTCTATAACATAGTTCTAACTCCTGAAGGTCGTTAGACATGGTGGTGACTAAAGATAAAGACAGCTTTTGTAGATTTAAGTCTGGATAACGAAGGTGGATGGTCAAAGGTTATTGTAATGAATTTAATATTACATTTTGTCTAAGAAATGGATTTATAGTGAGAGAGACTGCTTGAGCGGAGGTCGTGCCACTTCCTTTCTTTTGGAGGAATGGTAACTGTGTCTGTCTTTCTGTTATCGGCCTGCTAGAGCAAGCTGAAGAAAAATAATGATAATGAATCCAAAACAACCCAGCTGACTTGTCTAAAAAAATCTAATGAATAATGAACAAGACATGCTTTGAAAGTGGTTAAGAGACCATGTAAAATTAGGGAAAAGCTACAGAAAATATGTGAAGTTTAAAATCTTATTTAAAATTTAAATCCTTTTAACGATGATATAAGGAAAGGGCAAACATTGAGAATGAGCAGTTAACATATGTGTGTCTAGTATGAGTGTGTGTGTGATGGTGACAGCACTTTATGTTGTATGTATTAGTTTGGGGTACTAATATTAGAACAGTATTGAAATTAGAACAGAACAGTTTTATCATTACAGATGGGTTAAGGCAAATGACAAATTTTAAAGAAGCCGATAATTCTGAGGGGATCGGTTGAAAAGACAATACAGAACATGGGACGAGCTTTAAGTTGATTGGACATCAAGCTCTGTCTGATAGTAATACTTTTGTCATGCAGGATGTCGATTTGAATTATGTTCTGGATCAGTTTAAGTATTTGTGTAAATTGGAATTGTGTAGTTGTAGATCACCATCTGGCATGGGCTGAGATCAATGAAAATATTGTAGATTTGATGGCAACAACAAAATGACATATTGGCTAAGTCAATTTCGAAGTATCAAGAGAGCCCTTAACATTTATGATAATTGTGAACAAAGGGGGAGAAATGATTGACTGACATTGACCAAGTCTGTACAGCACGACCTGACCTGAAAATTGATGACTTTAGAAATGTTTGTAGATGACTGACTTGAGAGACCAAACAACAGGCCTGAAAAGCAAGATTCGCTGTGAGACTGAGGGACGTTGCCCTTCAAATAATTCGATAAGAAGATGAGATTGGGCTTTAAGTGAAGAATGTAATATTTTTGTTTCAGAGGCAGAGAAGGATGTCTGGGAAAAATTTGGCTGAAGGACGCCGTTTGGGTTAGTGTTGATGGCAAACTTTATAAAAAACACTATGTTAAATGTTATGTTAAATTGATGCTCGAGTTGTGTCGTGCATCAAGAGGGAGATGGTATAACAATTGCCAAATATGGTTTACTTGGGTCCCAAACAAAATTTGCTGTCTGTACATGTATTTGCAGGACTGTTTCAACAGGAAACGCTAGGGCAGATGCAGCAGCGAAGGCCGTGGCAGCACAGCAGACAAAAGAAACTACGTATTTTACTATCTGAAAATAACCTCGACATTTGTTTTTCTTTACAGAGCATGCAGACTTTTGGATACAGGGGAGAATGTCCCCTATAAAATGATGGCTATGGATGAATTTGACTAACTATCCTGGCCTGGATTGTTTTTGTAGCAGAAAGGTGCCACACCTGCGCAGCGCATAACTTAAATTTTCCTTTTACAGAATGTCAGGATGGGTTGCAGAAAACAGAACTGATTCTGTTCCAAATGTATAAATATTGTTTTTCAGGGGAAAAGGATCCTGAGTGCTATTTAGTGAGCGAGAAATTATCCGGTGATAATGTTTCAGGTTGATTCCACAGGTCACACCAAAGGGGACGAGCGGCTAGACAAGCGGTCACTAACAAAATACTTAAGGTCTCCATTCACAGGTGACAGTTCACTCCAGTGGGGGTGCGGTCGTGATTTAAGGGAAAATCTTATAAGGATCAGAAAATGGTTGGAGAATGTGACACCTGGGTCCAACCCTCTCACCTTAGACAACACCAACAGGCCACAACCATCCCATAGTCCATGGGGCGAACGAGATTATCAACACGCCTGGAGGAACCAACTGCCAACTGATGGTTTAAGTTTAACAGAAGAATGGGGTTTTGTGATTATTTTGAGGATTTGATTTGATTAAATCAAAATAGGGCTTAGTATTGATATACAGTCGATCAAAAGATTTGATTGGTTACTTATTCATTAGGAAATATTTAAGGAAAATGTTTTTGGGAAGAGATCTATTAATTAATGTAAATTATAGGGATAATTGTTGAAGCGTATTAAGTAGAACCACAGCATGTTTGAATTAAAAGTATTGATTTGATTGTAAATGTAGAAAATATATTGATTGTGTCCGTAATGGAAATATTAGAGTTAATATTGAACAACTGCATTGGTTAGAGGAATGGGAAAAATTATAAGACTTCTCTGGTTAGATTTTGTTAAATATGGCATTAAATAGAGCTTACTAAATTGAATTAGAAGTGAACAATATGGTTAGGAAAACCGAGGTGAAATATGGAGATGGGCGTAGATTAATGGAAAAGGCTTAATGATAGGAGTTAGGATTGTTATTCTAATAATTTTGTTATTCATGGGTGAATATGATTACAGTGACAGGTGAAACCTGCTGTCTGTTCAATTGGTGAAAATGACAGTCTATCCCAAGGATGAACAAAATTATGTGACGATACAGGTAGTGGGAGCTACAGTGAGATATGTGTTAAATGTATGTTCTGTTTGTTTTTCTTCTATTTTGTTTATTTTCTGAGAAAGATTAAGGGCAAAGATTTAAAGGGGGTTAAAAGCAGCAGTCATCCGTGTTACGAGATGGCGTACAAAGATAGGGTATGAAACTGAGTGATTTTTATTATACTTTATATTTTTTTTTGTTTCCTTACTATGTTTACTTGCTTGCTAAAATATTACGGGGCCTTTCCCCCACAAAAACAGCCTTATGCTTCTTCATTCTAAACTTTTCTTCACAGGTTCAAGGAGAGTGATCATTTATGCAAAAATCAGAGATGAAAAGTATAAGTGTGATGATATGACTTAAAATTTGTCTTATTGTTTATTATTGTGATTATGGGTAATCAGAATGATAAAAAGTGAGGAGTTGTAGTGGCAATTTTAATGATATTCATTGATCTTTAGTAAAATATAGATGATTCAAAGAATGTCACATGTGTGTCTCTCACTTGTAGTGAGAGGATTCTGTTTATGTACCTGGGGAGGCAGAAGAGGGAGACACTCCAGAGAACAGACGAACAAGGACCTCTGACCTAGATGTCAGAAGGCCATTTGGTGCAGGGGAGCTTAGTGGGCCAACTAGTCTATGGAAAACTACTGGGAGGAAGGCTCTGGGGGGAAGAAGGCCTTGAAACTAAGATAAAAGCTAGTTCAGTCTGTCTGGGGGAGTGTCACTCTTCTGCACAGGGTAACAACTGTGTATTAGACTGCTCCTATTCTTGCAAGAATAAATACTTCTATTTTATATAATTTGACTCTGAGTGTCTCTTACGCAGTGATGTTTGTTTGAGAATTTTTGCCACAACAAGAGTAATTACTGACAGAGTTTTCTTTTTTGGGTGAACTATCCCTTTAAGGTGATGATACACAGGGCAACTTTTTGAGCGATGTTGCTTGGGCACTTTGCCATTGAAAATGGACAATTTCTATTTGGATCATTTAGATCAGCCATGGGAAATGTGTCTCGCTTAGTTGCCCGTTGATGGCAACATCGCTCATAGAGTTGCCCATGTATCATCACCTTTACTGCTTGCATTTGACCTGTTCACTTGTAATGGTTTCAACCTTGCAGGTCAAAAGGTGTTGAAAAAGGTGATAATCCAGAACATTTCCTCGGAGTTTGTGAAGGTATCTTTTTCAATCATTTCTTAATAACTTAATAAGTCAGTGTAAAGAAATATTATATAATGTGTGTTGTGTAACTTACACTACTTTGGAATATATATATATATATATGTATAAATTTTTTTTTTTTTTTTAAGAAGTCTGTTCTGCTCACAGAGGCTGCATTTAAATGATCAGAAATACTGTAAAAATAGTGAAATATTATTAGAATTTAAAACAGCTGTTTTCTATGTGAATATCTAGTAAAGTGTAATTTATTCCTGTGATAAAGCTGTATTTTCAGCATCATTACTCCAGTCTTCAGTGTCACGTGATCCTTCATAATTAATCACTTTAATATGATGATTTAATGCTCAAGAATTATTTCAATTTCAATTTCAATTTGCTTTATTAGCATGACTGTGTAACACAATGTTGCCAAAGCATCAACATATTATATATAAATAATAAAACAAACAAACAAAACATATATGTATAGATCATGTCATATGTGGCATAGAAATGAATAGATAAATAAACACAATCAACCTTAATAAATGAGTGAATACAGTGGGTCTCCAGAGAATTAGCTGTCTCTGGCGTTGTGAATAGCTAACACATATTTAGCCGCTAGTGCAGCTGTACTATCATTTTCTCCGAGTAAGAAGGACATTTGACATTTATTTCCATCAGTAACACACTGACCTACAAAAATAATCCCATTTCAAACCAATTTACAGCTCAAATAACAGAATTAATTAAAGCACTCATGTTAACTAAAATACAAGCATCACATTTCTGCTGTTAACGCATAGAATTCCAATGTAAGTATATTATAAAAAACTTAAATATAAACTCATTAAATATTTCTTTAATGTTGTTAATGGTAATATGAAGTTCTTGTGGTAGAAATGCTGCTGTTGTTTCTTGTCCAGTTATGTGTTGCGTATGACATCAGCCTTAACCTGCTGACTTTCAGCTGACATCATCACTGCTTGATGTGAACGGGCCGTTTTCTGTGCTGAACGCCATGCGATCCATTGGTCCTGAAGACACACACACACTCCTGATCGCATTTACTCCCTCTGTGGCCAAGAAGGTGAGCGCCGCTGCCACCCATACACACATCATAGCAAACAGTGTTTCATATTATTGTCAGTATCTGAACTTGGGGCCGTGTGACACCAGCTGATTGTAAAATAGATATAACTAAATGTAGATGCTCGATAGATGCTTTAATATTAAAGGTGCAGAATCCCTGACTGGGCGTGACGTCATGCCCGTTCACGCTCACCTGGCTACGTCTGGCAGGTTTGTGTATTCGCCGCCATTCTCCGTATCAGCGAAGACAACTCGAGCGACAAAACTTTAGTCAACTTTCGACAAAAGTAGAAGATGGATTCAAAGACACCGGCTTGTAGTTCATTCCAAACCCCAACGCAAACTCCACGTAAGACAAAGACAGTAAGGCAGTTTCGCTTGTCGCCAGAGGGGGCATATTTCTGCAAAAACTCAGAGACGTGCGCAATGCACCTTTAAACAGTGTATTTACACTCACCTACAGGATTATTAGGAACACCATACTGATACTGTGTTTGACCCCCTTTCGCCTTCAGAACTGCCTTAATTCCACGTGGCATTGATTCAACAAGGTGCTGAAAGCATTCTTTAGAAATGTTGGCCCATATTGATAGGATAGCATCTTGCAGTTGATGGAGATTTGTGGGATGCACATCCAGGGCACGAAGCTCCCGTTCCACCACATCCCAAAGATGCTCTATTGGGTTGGATCTGGTGACTGTGGGGGCCATTTTAGTACAGTGAACTCATTGTCATGTTCAAGAAACCAATTTGAAATGATTTGAGCTTTGTGACATGGTGCATTATCCTGCTGGAAGTAGCCATCAGAGGATGGGTACATGGTGGCCATAAAGGGATGGACATGGGCAGAAACAATGCTCAGGTAGGCCGTGGCATTTAAACGATGCCCAATTGGCACTAAGGGGCCTAAAGTGTGCCAAGAAAACATCCCCCACACCATTACACCACCACCACCAGCCTGCACAGTGGTGACAAGGCATGATGGATCCATGTTCTCATTCTGTTTACACCAAATTCTGACTCTACCATCTGAATGTCTCAACAGAAATCGAGACTCATCAGACCAGGCAACATTTTTACAGTCTTCAACTGTCCAATATTGGTGAGCTCTTGCAAATTGTAGCCTCTTTTTCCTATTTGTAGTGGAGATGAGTGGTACCCGGTGGGGTCTTCTGCTGTTGTAGCCCATCCGCCTCAAGGTTGTGCGTGTTGTGGCTTCACAAATGCTTTGCTGCATACCTCGGTTGTAACGAGTGGTTATTTCAGTCAATGTTGCTCTTCTATCAGCTTGAATCAGTCGGCCCATTCTCCTCTGACCTCTAGCATCAACAAGGCATTTTCGCCCACAGGACTGCCGCATACTGGATGTTTTTCCCTTTTCACACCATTCTTTGTAAACCCTAGAAATGGTTGTGCGTGAAAATTCCAGTAACTGAGCAGATTGTGAAATACTCAGACCGGCCCGTCTGGCACCAACAACCATGCCACGCTCAAAATTGCTTAAATCACCTTTCTTTCCCATTCTGACATTCAGTTTGGAGTTCAGGAGATTGTCTTGACCAGGACCACACCCCTAAATGCATTGAAGCAACTGCCATGTGATTGGTTGATTAGATAATTGCATTAATGAGAAATTGAACAGGTGTTCCTAATAATCCTTTAGGTGAGTGTGTGTTTAGCTACAGAGAAATAGAGTGACTGCTGTTTTGCTCCTACAACAGGTTTAAATGCATCCAAGGTCAAAAAGCACTTTAATTTTCTCATAATCTCCACTGCAGCTTCAGCTCTTTTCTCTCAGTGTCTGAAACGGTTCGATCAAGGATTCAGTCTCTCTAAGCTCCGCCTCTCTGAGAGCTGCTCTGCTCTGATTGGCCAGAAAGCAAACGCTCATTATCATATCTGAATCTCAGCTCTTGATCAAATTGATACGAACAGTAACGGTGTCGTGGGTTTCACCGTATCAATCTCATCAAAGTGGATTTGCTTTGTCAGCAGAAAACAGCGTCTTCTCGACACGAACAACACGAACCAAACTCTCCCAGTCTCAGATACACTAGTGTTTGAGGGCGGAGCTAAGAGACGCTGATCAGCCAATCAAGACCATAGGCGGGTATTATGCAAATTAGTTAGAAACCTACACAGGTTCAGCAGGAACTGAGACTGGTATTGCTGACGACTCGTTTTCGGCAGTTCAGACTTTATCGTTCAGTTTAGGAGACAATAACTTGTAGTGCACTTTGATCTTGAAAACTCTGCAGACCTTTTACTTTCACAAATAGATTTATTACACACAACATTACAGGTCATATTCAAAAAAGCATAATAGAGCTCTTTAAAAGGCCAAACAAAGTAGTTTGGCTTTCGCAACGAAAAACACAGCATCTCCACGACATACAACAATAATAATAATACAGCGAGAATAAAAGTTACGCCTTCTTTCTTTGCGTGTACATTTGGCCGGTGTTATGAAACTCTGCACACACACACACTGACGTAGAGATGTGGAGGAGTGTGTGAACGAAGCGTTTTAGGACGGTGTGGTTGAGCTTTAACTTTTAGAAAGAATATCTCTTTAGGTTTGACACTTTGTAACTCTCAGATATCATACTTGCACTAACAGCTACAAAACACACTAAAGAACTTCATTCACGCTTTTATATACATATAAACAATTATCTACAAATATTTGGTGAACACAGAAGCTTGTACTTTTTTTTCACTCAAACTTCTGTGCTTATCATACCTTTTATGTAAATGATGACCGAATTTTCATTTTTGGGTGAACTATCCCTTTCCCAAAAAAATCTGCAAAAACATCTCTTGTTACTCATTATTCTCATTACTGTAATGCGAATGTAATCTCATTACTCTCATTACTGTCTTTATTGTTGGTGAAATATGAGCCAGGCATTTTCTCGACAGGTTTGGTCAGATTCACTGCATTTATAGTCAAGGGTCAACCTTGAACAAATTGCAACAGAAGCAAACTCAGCGGATTTTGTATCCTCAATATGTCCTGAGTAAGGAAAAAAAAAACAGAAGAATCCCATTAGGGGAAAGTTTTGAAAAAGACCCAAATATTGTCTATTCATACGCCTATTCATTCTTTTTCTCAAGTGAATAGGGTAAAAAGTTTAATCTTTAGATATCACCATGAAAATGTCTGTGTTGATTACTTACATCAAGACAAACAAAAAATGTATTACAAGTTTTTTTTAATTGTTTGTTAACATGGGCAAACAGTGCATAATCTAATTATGTATGCGCTCATTTGCATAAATACCACAACAGATCTAAACATTGGGTGAAAATGTCTTGTTGAATCTTGTTGACATATAACAGTAAAAGACTTAATGTTAAGGTCTGAATGGAACCCATTTAGGCTCCCCATGAGCATTAGTACAGGAAGAAGTACTTCAGCCTTTATTAATTATTATTCAAATTAAAAATTTTATACAATTTTTACCCTAATTCACATGAGAAAAATAATGAATAGGCGATTGAATAGGCTATATTCCCCTAATGGGATTCTTTTTTTTTACCTTAATCAGGACATATTGAGGATACAAAATCAGTTGAGTTTGCTTCTGTTGCAATTTGTTCAACCTTTTTTCATAAAATGACTGGACTATTGCCCAGTTCTGCCACTGAATCTGCTGGTATTCATCATGTGAAATATGTGTTGTGTTGTCAGTACTATGAGACTCTGGAGGTGAGCTGCAGTCAGATGACGCTGGAGATCTCACTGTGTGCTGAAGCTGTCGACCCCGTCCTCTCCTGCTCACACGAAGGACACATCAACTTTGACTACGTTCCTGAGAACGAGAGCGCCTCGCAAGTGTTCAGGGTATCAACTCTACTTTGCTCTCTGATATTTGAATTCATAACATTAGCAGATGTTCTTCTCCAGGGTTTCTGCCTTGTTTTCCAGTACAAATTGTTAAATCAAGAGACATTTACTTGAGAAGCAAAATGACTTAAAGCTGAAAATCCAGCTTTTAATGTTGTTTATGTGTCTATGTGGTGTTTTTAATACGCTTTAAGACAAACCATGTGTAAGTTCATAAGTCGACAGCATTGCTGAGTATTTCCTGCTTAAAACTGCAGTGAACCAAAGACAGTCTCAAAAACACGGTTTGAAATCGCTGGTGTTTCTGACGTCACAAACGACCTTGTAACCAATCAGATCAACATGTGAATTATCAAAAATGATCAATTTAGTGAGTTTATGCTTCAAACAAGAAAACATATCTGCCAATGGAGTAAGAAAAATAAAGTTAATTCAAATGGAAAACGAAATAATTTTTCTGACCCCAGTGACTGATTCTTTTTCTTGTTTTAAGCAAAAACTCGCTTAATTTTCAGTATCTTAAATCATTCTGCTTCTTCGGGAAATGTATCTTGATTTAAGAATTTTTAGATGCTTGGAATGAAAAATAAGACAAAAATACTAAATAAGAAAATCATTTTTTTCAGGGTGCATAATGTACACTCCTGTTAACTGAAGAAACATGTACAGTTATCAAAGTTTAAGTGTACAAAAGCTTGTCACTGTTTCCTTAAACGGACATCTTTGTACCTTATTTACCCCTAAAAGTCTGATAGTAGATCCTCAAAGGTACCGTATATATTACTACATAAGGTACTAATATGCACCTTTTGGGGGGTAGATCTGGCTCACAATTGGCCCTTTAAATGTACTATTTTTTATTTCTTTTCTGACTACTGGATGAATAATGTCATGTTCATGCTCCAGTTCAACACTAGAGGTCACTGTCAGCATAGGATCCGTTCTGGAGACTGTGTTTCTGTGCAGTTTTACATGCTATTTCTTGTTAATTGTAATTTGTTTTATTCTACCTGAGATCAGGCGTGTAAAATCTCCAGTCACCACTGTAACCTCGAGCAAAACTACTGTACTGCACTGTACTGTAAGTCCCAATCATCTGCTAAATTTAATGAGAGAGTAAGATAACCGCTCTGTTATTGGACTTATTGCTATACACTACCATTCAAAAGAAATGAATAGCTAAGCTGATTTTTCAGCATCATTCTCCAGTCTTCAGTGTCACATGATCATAAATCATTGTAATGTAATATGAATGAGCTGGTGTGTGTTCAGCTGCAGAACGCCTCGTCGCTGGACGTGCGCTTCAGTGTGATGTTAGAGAGCGAGAGGATTCTGTCGCTCATGGACTCCACTCCACATCTGGGTGAGTTACACACACTATACACGCACGTGACGGGAGATTCTGCCCATAAAACACACGGCTTTTAGAGGAAGGTTCACCTTAAAACATATGTTTTGTCATTATTTAATCAACCTGTTCAAATTTCTGTCTTCTGTGCAACACAAAAGTAAATGTTTGGCAGAATTTTAAAACTTCTCTGTTTAATTCAAGCAAAAAATTTGGGGAGTCAAGCGCCCAAAAAGCAAAATAACCCAAAAAGATCTCCCATCCCAGCTAACAGAACGTTCTCTCAAAGTTATGAACAGACAACAGCTGTATTAACAAATGTATTGCTCATGGTTAGTTCATGTTAGTTAATATGTTAACTAATGAACATTATTGTAAAGTGTTACCAGAACTCTTAACAGCACATGCTCATTTACTGCAGATACTGTACCCGTCAACAGTTTGGAAACATTGAAAATTTTTATTCAAAGATACAGAGAAAACAGTGCAATATTACAATGTGAAATAAGATCATGTGACACTGAAGACTGGAATAATGATGCTGGAAATTCAGCTTTGATCACAGGTATAAATTACACTTTACTATATATTCACATAGAAAACAGATGATTTACATTGTAATAATATTTCACAATATTACTGTTTTTACTGTATTTTTGGTCGAATAAATGCAGCCTTGGTGAGCAGAAGAGAGACCCTTTTAAAAACATTTAAAGATTTTAATGTTTTCAAACTTCTGACCGGTGTTGTACAGTGATGTCTGGCCGTGGAGAATTGACATCTTCACCCTTTATTTAAATATTAAACAATGTTTTGTAAGCATATTTCATAGTTGAACTTGGAGTCAATTGTTTTATTTTTGAAAATGCAAAGAAACATGCCAAATTGTCCCGACAAGCTGAAATTATGAACACTTTTTTTTTTTGCATAGTAAAATAAAACCTGTAATAAAAAAGTAATGTAGTTTGCCTTTTTTTGACAAATAATTGTGTCAATTGTATTGTTCTTTCATCACAATTAAAATATTTAAAATATTTTCCTCATATTTTGATGATTTAATCGAACTTGCAGGCTCATAAAAAAAGCCCACATCTACAGTATTAAGTCATCAGTTAATATCCTCATGTGTCCATCCTTCTCTCAGGTCCTCAGAACCACAGCGGGTTGAGTGTGTTCAGTGTGTCTCCATCAGGTGGCGCTGTTCCTCCTGCTGCTGCTGCTGACATCACTGTGACCTTTCACCCCGATCACCAGAGTCTCCACTACAGAGACTGTCTCAGAGTCCAGCTCATCAACAAAGTTAGACACATTCATCTGCACACCAATACAAACTACAGTCAGGATAGGACACGTGTTTGCCCCATATGAATGCAAAAAGTTTATTATATAGTATTATTTATAGTATATTATACACTCACCTAAAGGATTATTAGGAACACATGATCAATTTCTCATTAATGCAATTATCTAATCAACCAATCACATGGCAGTTGCTTCAATGCATTTAGGGGTGTGGTCCTGGTCAAGACAATCTCCTGAACTCCAAACTGAATGCCAGAATGGGAAAGAAAGGTGATTTAAGCAATTTTGAGCGTGGCATGGTTGTTGGTGCCAGACGGGCCGGTCTGAGTATTTCACAATCTGCTCAATTACTGGGATTTTCACGCACAACCATTTCTAGGGTTTACAAAGAATGGTGTGAAAAGGGAAAAACATCCAGTATGCGGCAGTCCTGTGGACGAAAATGCCTTGTTGATGCTAGAGGTCAGAGGAGAATGGGCCGACTGATTCAAGCTGATAGAAGAGCAACTTTGACTGAAATAACCACTCGTTACAACCGAGGTATGCAGCAAAGCATTTGTGAAGCCACAACACGCACAACCTTGAGGCGGATGGGCTACAACAGCAGAAGACCCCACCGGGTACCACTCATCTCCACTACAAATAGGAAAAAGAGGCTACAATTTGCAAGAGCTCACCAAAATTGGAGTTAAAGACTGAAAAAATGTTGCCTGGTCTGATGAGTCTCGATTTCTGTTGAGACATTCAGATGGTAGAGTCAGAATTTGGCGTAAACAGAATGAGAACATGGATCCATCATGCCTTGTTACCACTGTGCAGGCTGGTGGTGGTGGTGTAATGGTGTGGGGGATGTTTTCTTGGCACACTTTAGGCCCCTTAGTGCCAATTGGGCATCGTTTAAATGCCACGGCCTACCTGAGCATTGTTTCTGACCATGTCCATCCCTTTATGGCCACCATGTACCCATCCTCTGATGGCTACTTCCAGCAGGATAATGCACCATGTCACAAAGCTCGAATCATTTCAAATTGGTTTCTTGAACATGACAATGAGTTCACTGTACTAAAATGGCCCCCACAGTCACCAGATCTCAACCCAATAGAGCATCTTTGGGATGTGGTGGAACGGGAGCTTCGTGCCCTGGATGTGCATCCCACAAATCTCCATCAACTGCAAGATGCTATCCTATCAATATGGGCCAACATTTCTAAAGAATGCTTTCAGCACCTTGTTGAATCAATGCCACGTAGAATTAAGGCAGTTCTGAAGGCGAAAGGGGGTCAAACACAGTATTAGTATGGTGTTCCTCATAATCCTGTAGGTGAGTGTATATATATGTGTGTGTGTGTATATATATATATTCTACATTAGTTAAATATTTTTACTTGGAAACAATCATATGCATATAACAAGATAAATTTGCCACTTGGATTTATTTTTCTTACTCTATTGGCAATTTTTAATGGCTTAAAGCAAAACACATTTTGTTAGATTAATGCAAGGATTTTTAATAATATGCACATTAAAATATGCAGTAACACTTTACAACAAGGTCTCATTTGTTAACATTAGTTAATGCATTACCTAACGTGAACTAACAATATATTCTACCAGCGTTTTTTATCTTTGTTAATGTTAGGTAAAGATCTAATTCATTGTTCATTGTTTGTTCATATATTTCACAGTACATAACAATTGTTGACACTTTTTTTGTATCTAAAAAATGTATTAGTAAATGTACCATTGACCAAGATTAATAAATGCTTATTGTTAGTTCTAATGTAGTTAGCGGATATTAATAAATTAAACCTTATTGCAGAGTGTTAGCAAATATGCACATTTGAGTGGTGGATGTTAATTTCCCTCCCTGTTGACAATATAATTACGGAATATGATTTTTAACCCTTGGATGTTTTTTCATTTTAGACCAATTTTTTTTCATTGGAATGGTACGAAACTCAGTTACTTTTGTGGCAGTCGCTATGTGCCTACAAAACAAATCGTGGACTTGATTAGAAATAGCCAAATAGTAGTAAAAAAAGTGACACTTGTGTTGTTCACGGTCAGAAATAACTGCCATAGAAAATACAACAAATATGAACAAAGTCATCAATTGTTGGGGGGTGCCATCTACAAATCAGCCACGATGCAGAAAAAAGCACACATCAGTGAAGGACGACAGTCTAAAATATACACACTCCACCCAATACACCAAAACTGATGAACTCAGATCAGACACAGATTGATCAAGCTCTGGTACAGAATTCCTCTTTAATGTGTTACTTTTTCTTTATTGAATTTTGATGCATGTAACAAAATGTCTTTCTCTCTGTTTGACTGAGGAAAAACTGACACTTCAAATCAACATTTCAAACAAAAAATATCTAAACCTTGACAAAAAGTAGTCTTTCAAAATGTCTACATGTACATCCAAATCCACAACCTGCTTCTAGTGCTCTCTCCGCATCTGTACGTCGCTTTGGATAATCATAAAAGCGTCTGCTAAATGATTAAATGTAAATGTAAAAGTAAGTTATGTCTGAAAACAACTATAGAATTTGCAAGTCTCTTTATATAGAGCTATATGGGAATCTAATGGTTACACCACAACATTACAGAAGATTTTCTTTTCTTTTTTACTTACAATCTGCCTTCAAAAATTGGATTTTAAAGGCACTGTCTCTATTTTAACCTGAAATAGAGCTTTAATTGAAAATGAATGATAAAACATGTATTGTGTTATTTTCAAGGGGGGAAATTATTGTAAGTATTACATTAATATTTAACATACGGTTAACATAATATAGTAACATACAATTATCTCAAAATACAAAATAAAAAAAATGATTGAATAAAAATATATTACATTGATTTTACTGAAAATAAAAATGTCAGGTGTTCGGTCACTCTTGACCGTGAACAACACTAGCATATCTCCCAAATGAACAACACCAGAGGGTTAAAGCCTGTGCAGTTCATACACAGCAGTTCTGATGTCTGGACAAAAATAATTGTGTGTGTGTGTGTGAATGTGCTGATAGCAAACGGTGTGTGTGCTGGAGCTCAGCGGCTCTTCATGTACAGACAACATGTTTGTCTGTGGAGGGGATCCAGTGGACGCCTGTCCTGAATCACTCATCCCATCGCATATATACACGTCAGAACATCAAGGTACCGCGTTCTGTTGTTGCGTTTTAATGTAGTCATGCTAAGCCTGTATTTCCTTCTGCAACACTTCTAACATGTCTAACTTGTGTAAAACCTACTTGTGTATGTAGTTTTTGAGTCTGGTCCACATTCCTGCTATACATCCCTGTCAGAAATCAATTTGGATCAAAATTAAGTATTAAATATCTTAATTGGTATAAGAGAAGTCTTAATTATTAATCATTAGAAGTCTCAGGTTTCCCAAACACTCTCCTCTTCTCTCATTGGTCAGACATTCAGATGATCCTTGTTCAAACTCACTAGCCTCGCGAGATCAAGTTTTCACTCGCAGATCAGTCTGGATACTTTCCGTTAAAGAAAATTTGGGAGCAGTTCACCAAACGAACGTCCAATCAGCGTTGGCTTAGAGGCGGGTTGAGGTGTGACGCAACGAGAAGTGCGACAGTTCAACCCAAGCGGAAGCAACGCAAGCAAATACGACCTGATCTAGAAACATTTTCAGACAGCGGTAGTCCTATTTCTTTTAGCCGCTCGCTAATGCTTTTTTCTCTTGCATCCTTCTTGTTAAATATAGACCGGGCACCTGAAATGGTGCCTTTTATTCTCAAATTGTCGTTACATAAACGGCAAATATCCTTTGCCGACATGTATCTTATTTGCTGAGCTAACGAGCCTTTACCTGCAGCAGCAAGAGTAGCCTGGCTTGTGGTTTTGTTTTCGTCGTCGCTCTGTTATACGTCATATGCTTCGTTGATCTGATTGGTTGATTTGGCCCGTCTATAACCAATATAGGCCAATCAGCTAACCAGTATTTACGCCCCTTCCCAAAACTACTTCAACGGAAGGTTTCCAGATGGATATGCGGAGCAAATCCATCTGGCGGAGTCAGGTTACAAACTCACACCATTGGTCGAAACACAAAAAGCACTTTTTTGAGCTGTTATCCCTGATTTCCGTATCTATGTCATTTTTTCACACGTTGTGTAGACAGCAAGAGTTTGCTGCTGACTTTTAGGAGTGAATATCAAGAGGGCAGAGCCGTCGCAGCCACGCGCAAACTCCACGTGGGATGTGTCCTCGGCTCAAAGCCGGCCACTAAAAAAGTAAGCGAACAGTTCACCTGAAGACATAATGACATGTTTGAAGTGTTTCCTGCTGATGAATCCTGTCTCCTGCCGTCAGACGGTGGAGTTCCTCTGGGAGAACCTCTCCGCGGTCGAGCAGCAGGGCTTCAGAGTGACACCGGTGCAGGGCAGCGTGGAGGCAGGACACCGGCGTCCCATCACCCTCAGCTGGGTGCCGTCGACTGGTCTCGCTGTGAGTGCTGACGTCAAAAACACTGAGATAATAGGATGGTGTGATCTGTGCTGTCGTGCCCATTATAGATGTAGAGTGTGGCACTACAGAAACAACGGCAAGATTATGGGTTTGATTCTCAGGGAATGCGTGAACTGATGAACTGCACGCCTCATGTAAGGAAGCTTGTTTCCGCCACAGAATAAAACATTTTGAAAGATAATTGCGACTTTTTTTACATCTCGCAATTCTGAGAAATAACGTCAGAGTTGTGAGATGTAAACTCACAATCTTACTATCTTTCAAAATGTTTTATTCTGTGGCGAAAACCAGTCACAATATAGTTGCAATTGCGAGTTATAGAGTTAGAAGTGCGTGATATAAAGTTAAATAAATCACACAATTCTGTCTTTTTTCACGCAATTGCATCTTTGTATCATGCAATTCTGAGATAGAAGAAAGAAAAAAAGTCAGAAAAAAGTCAGAATTGCGAGAGATAAAAAGTCGCAATTACCTTTTTTATTTTTTTTAGAAACAAGCTTCCATACTTGTGTGCAATGTACAGTAAGTCACTTTGGATAAAAGCATCTTCCAAATGCATAAATGTAAATGCATGCACCGAAGCCTCTGACTAACCCTGGAACTACTGGCTTCTTACTCTAAAGTTACCCAAGTTTTTGGAACCGTAAGTTGAGGTTATATATTTACTCTTAAGTAAACTTACTCGGATAAGTCGCTTAACCTGCTTTCTAGAACACACACCAGTTCATCAATGTACTTTTTACATGAACAAGGTCCAGATATACTTACAGCCAAGTTCTTTTTTGTTTTTCGCTTCGAGGTAAAAAGAAGTTGGAAACCCCTTTGCAGTGATTTACTGTTAGTGAACATCCTGAGCCGTCCAGTTTAGATAAATATGTGTGTGTGTGCTGCGCTTTCCTCTCAATAACACAATAAACACACAACTAACATGTCAGCGGTGAGTAAACAGCAGTTCAGAAAGCATCTGATCATAGAGATGTGGATGTTTGCCATTCAGCACTCCGGTCACGTCACGTTAATTATAAAGCACTTTATACAGTAGATTGCTTTAAAGCAGCAGCTTTACAGTATTAAACATGGAAAAACAGTGTTTCCATTACAGATTTGCGCAAAACTTATGCGATTTTTCCTAAATGTCAACAAAAAAAATATTGCGAAAGGATGGCGTTTCCATTAACCGATGTTATGCGACTAAAACGTCATTTTTTCCTCTCGCGATAAACCTACCAACGTCCGTTGCCATGATTTTTGGAATGACTTGTGTATATCTCAGCCACTGCACTGGCCATTGTTAATAATGGAAGGAGACGTATGTGTGTTATCCAATCATTAATGACAAGGAAAGCTCCTTATACTTGAGAGCGGCACATATGAGGTGTTTCTGGGTGTTTCTCCTCATTTCTGCTTCCAGGTCTTGATTGTGGCATTTCTTTGAGGGTTTAGAATCCAGTATTCCTGTAATTCTTATGTCTTTTGTGAATTTAATAAAGAACTCTGTCTCGTATCCCGTCCAAACACACCCCGTCATCTAAGTCCGGTGACCTGTAAATGCGCAAAAACTGTTTCCATTGCAGTTTTGCGAAATATTTATTTTTTGAATGGCCTGAAAAACCCCCTCATGCGAGCGTAAAAACGTTTTTGCAATAAATGGGAGTTTTTGCGAAATTGACGTGTTTCCATTGGGCGTATTTTCAATTCGCAATTTCAATTTGCGCAAATTGAAGGGTAATGGAAACGCCAGGCGTGTCTCTTTCAAATATAATTACAGCTTCAGTTTCTACTATAAAGCGGCTCTCAGTGCGTTCATGTTTTCACTCGCGTCTGTCCTCGACGGACTGAACTGAAGAAATTAATCAGAGAAGATTTACACCTCAAAGAAGGCGGAGCCTCAGAGCCACACCCACCTATTACATCATCAACACTGACCAATGGGTGTTCGATGGTGTTATTTTACAGAAAGCATGCTGTTTCGAAACTCCAGAAATGAACTCAAAACAATGTTCATTTAGCCTGATTTTGCTCGAAATAACGCAGGGTTGCCAACTCTCACGCAATCTCACTCGCACGCAAGAAATGTCACGCCAGAATCCATTTTTCTCCCCTCTCAATCGAATCTGTTAGTATTCTGTTGATGACTAGACTACCACAGCGTATTAATGACAGCAGGGGCGGAGTGGCATTCGGGAGAGTCGGGACTTTTCCCGGTGGGCCGGTAGTGTTTCGAGGCCGCGAGGGCCGGTCTGATAATACCGCTAGTTATAGCCTACATTGCAAGTTCTTAGCAACACCAGAACACTGTATCCATGCAACCGATCGCCGCGGCAACTAGCGCTCAACTTGATTTAAAAAATAAAAAAAACAGATATAAGTGCTAGATCTCTTATTTAATAGCGACCTAAATGAATGCTCTGATAGTTAACTGGAGATGTTTTATTTATTTGTATTAGGTGCATCCGTGCCTCAATGTTTCAAAAAGTGGTGGGGGACAATATCGATCCTGAGAAAAAGTGGTGGGGACATGTCCCATCCGTCCCGCCCGCAAATTACACCCAAGACTGGATCTAAACAAATCAATCTAACCATAGATGTGACCAGCGGTGGCTTTCTTAATCTATTTAAAAAATAAATCTATATCTTTATATCTTTTTTATAGTGCAATCAATAAATTAAATGTACATGTAAAAAGCGTTTCCATTCTATTAGTTTTTTTTGTTTTTTGTTCCATAAATCAGGGTTTATACTGAGTAAACAAGGACTGACATTTTGAAAATTAGGGTTAGGGTTACCAAAATTGTTCTCCGCGCACGCACTGAAATTTGACAGTCTCACTCCAGCCAAAGTCCCAAATTTGGCAACCCTGAATATCGTCACATCCGTTTGTTCTTCGATTTGACTCCAAATTCCTCTATAGATCATCTTCTTCTGTCCTCTGTCAGCAACCATCGCAAGCTCCAGGTTCTAGGTCATATTTTGTGTGAATATTAAATAATCCTTCCTCAGTCATATGATAATAAAATAAGCTGTGTTCACAGAACTGGAATTGCACTGTAGGTCACAGTATAACTGGTGTAGTTTGTGTTTTACCACGGCTTGTCCAGGGTTATCAGTCAGAAGTGTGTGTTTTTGTGTTCCAGCCGAACGCAGTGGTTGAAGCGTGTGCTTTGCTGACCGTCAGAGGAGACGAGACCGCCGTTTACCGGGTCAATCTCGTGGCCCATGCAGACACAAATACAGCCACCTAGACATTCATTCATTATTTAAGATTATATAGTTCATTTACTGAACCCTGATATTTGAATCTAGTTGAAGACATCTTTGTGATCATTATTGATTTGATATGAGTTCATGGTCCTTTTATGCTGTGTGTGTGTAGTTCTGTGCAACAATAAATAATGATGTACAAAACATTTACAAGGATGCCTTTATTGTCAAAGGAAGAAAGGAGACTGGCATATCCCACTACAGATAGAGCCTATAGAAATACTGTATCTTTCTGTATTGTTTGAAACACATGTACCAGATGTGGCCCAGATCTAGGCCTACACTATGTTGCTGTCTGTGTGACACTACGATTCATACGAGCTCACCAAAACTGGACAATAAAAGATTGGCGAAACATTGCCTGGTCTGATGAGTCTGGATTTCCGCTGTGACATTCAGATGGTCGGGTCAGATTTTGGAGTAAACAACATGAAAGCATGGATCATCCTGCGGTTCAGGTGGTGTGATGGTGTGTTATATATTTTTTAGCACACTTTGGTTCTCTTATTAGATATTGAGCGTCGTTTAAACGCTATGGTCTACCGAAGTATTGATGCTGATCATGTCTAGCACTGAATGACCATCCTCTAACGGCTACTTCCAGCAGGATAACACACACGACACAAAGCTCAAATCATCTCAAACTGGTTTCTTGAACATGACTGAGTTCACTAAACTCAAACGGCCTCCACAGTCTCCAGATGTCAGTCCAGTAGAGCAGATTTGGGATGTAGTGGAACAAGAGATTAGGATCATGGATGTGCAGCTGATAAATCTGTAGTAACTGCATGATGATATCGTGACAACATGGACAAGAATCTCTGAGGAAAGTTTCCACCACCTTGTTGAATCTCTGCCACGAAGAATTAAGGCAGTTCTGAAGGCAAAAGGGCCCAGACAGCAACATAGTGTCGGTCCAGATCCGGGCAGCATCTGGTACCCTTTGTGGGGATTGAACCCAGGTCTCTGGTGCTCTAAGTGTGAGTGGTTACTCACTGAGCTAACTCCCCTATACTTAAACCTAATAACAGAAAGATTTTTATTATTACTGTTAATATTATCAATAATAATAATTTTACATGCAGCTGCCACACATAAATGTAATTCAATTGCAATTACAATATTTGATGATTTTATTTATTTATTTATGTATTGCTTGAAAAACTGTGCAGCCCTTTTCTATGTCTCTATCCATGATATTGATCCATAATAGAAGGATGATTGGATGAGGGATGGATGTATGGATATCTATCTATACATATGCACAAACAATATCGAACCATACAGATAAAATATTACTGAATTAATTGTGTTACACACAAGTGTTACAACTAACCCCTCTGTCTGTTACAATTAACCCCGCATATGGGGTAGGTTGTAACATTTGCACTTCTGTCACTTTCAGTGCAACTGTACGAAAATGGAAGCTCCTAGAAAAAAACTTTAAGTGTTCATTTGTAGCAGAGATGTGTATGTTGCTTGTGTAAAAAAAAAGATGAATCTAACTTAATTTTTTTAATAATTGAGCCAAAACCAAAATGTGTCAGGTTGTGCCCCGGTCTCCCCTAGTGAGAGAATGAGATGCGCAGATCTTAAAGTGACAGAAGCCACTCATTCTCTCTGTCCGTAAAGTTAACCAAAGAACAAAGGGGACAGAGAAAAGTACTCACTGCTCTTGACTAAAGAACCTTTAATAAGGTTTAATCTATATTTCATTTATAATTTATGCAGTGCGGACTGTTTTATAACCTTTCAATTTATGTATATTTCATATTAGACAGGAAAGGTACAGGTAAACATGACATTTATTATGGGTTTAAGTGAGGATTGTTTTAAGGTAACTTAAATTAAAAGTTGTTATATAGCCTAATAAATGTTTAAAATTTGGGGAAAAATCATTTTCATGGAGACATCAGTAGCTATATATATATATATATATATATATATATATATATATATATATATATATATATATATGGGGATTATTAGGAGGCCATGATGGACAGAGGCCACTGGGCAAATTTGGCCAGGAGACCTGGGTTACACCCCTACTCTTTCGAAAGACATCCTGGGATTTTTAATGACCAACGAGAGTCATTAACTCTATTGGCCTGTGACTATGGGCGCCTGGACTACCATGGCGAATGGCTTAACTCTATTGGCCTGTGACTATGGGCGCCTGGACTACCATGGCGAATGGCTTAACTCTATTGGCCTGTGTCTATGGGCGCTTGGACTACCATGGCGAATGGCTTAACTCTATTGGCCTGAGACTATGGGCGCCTGGGCTACCATGCGGAATGGCTTAACTCTATTGGCCTGTGACTATGGGCGCCTGGGCTACCATGCGGAATGGCTTAACTCTATTGGCCTGTGACTATGGGCGCCTGGGCTACCATGCGGAATGGCTTAACTCTATTGGCCTGTGTCTATGGGCGCCTGGGCTACCATAGCGAATGGCTTAACTCTATTGGCCTGTGTCTATGGGCGCCTGGGCTACCATAGCGAATGGCTTAACTCTATTGGCCTGTGTCTATGGATGCCTGGGCTACCATAGCGAATGGCTTAACTCTATTGGCCTGTGTCTATGGGCGCCTGGGCTACCATGCCGAATGGCTTAACTCTATTGGCCTGTGACTATGGGCGCCTGGGCTACCATGCGGAATGGCTTAACTCTATTGGCCTGTGTCTATGGGCGCTTGGACTACCATGGCAAATGGCTTAACTCTATTGGCCTGAGACTATGGGCGCCTGGGCTACCATGCGGAATGGCTTAACTCTATTGGCCTGTGACTATGGGCGCCTGGGCTACCATGCGGAATGGCTTAACTCTATTGGCCTGTGTCTATGGGCGCCTGGGCTACCATAGCGAATGGCTTAACTCTATTGGCCTGTGTCTATGGGCGCCTGGGCTACCATAGCGAATGGCTTAACTCTATTGGCCTGTGTCTATGGACGCCTGGGCTACCATAGCGAATGGCTTAACTCTATTGGCCTGTGTCTATGGGCGCCTGGGCTACCATGCCGAATGGCTTAACTCTATTGGCCTGTGACTATGGGCGCCTGGGCTACCATGCGGAATGGCTTAACTCTATTGGCCTGTGTCTATGGGCACCTGGGCTACCATGCCGAATGGCTTAACTCTATTGGCCTGTGTCTATGGGCGCCTGGGCTACCATGCCGAATGGCTTAACTCTATTGGCCTGTGACTATGGGCGCCTGGGCTACCATGCGGAATGGCTTAACTCTATTGGCCTGTGTCTATGGGCACCTGGGCTACCATGCCGAATGGCTTAACTCTATTGGCCTGTGACTATGGGCACCTGGGCTACCATGCCGAATGGCTTAACTCTATTGGCCTGTGACTATGGGCGCCTGGACTACCATAGCGAATGGCTTAACTCTATTGGCCTGTGACTATGGGCGCCTGGGCTACCATAGCGAATGGCTTAACTCTATTGGCCTGTGACTATGGGCGCCTGGGCTACCATGCGGAATGGCTTAACTCTATTGGCCTGTGACTATGGGCGCCTGGACTACCATAGCGAATGGCTTAACTCTATTGGCCTGTGACTATGGGCGCCTGGGCTACCATAGCGAATGGCTTAACTCTATTGGCCTGTGACTATGGGCGCCTGGGCTACCATGCGGAATGGCTTAACTATTGCCCTGTGACTATGGGTCACAAAAGTTCACTGAATTTAGTGATGGTGCTTAATGAAGATGCTGTATAGCAGTGTCTCCACGAAGATAATTAAAATGTACCGCAAACATTTCAATTTACGAGTCATTTTACAATATTTAAAAAAGAACTTGAATATTTGAGCTGATATTTTATTATATCTATTGTCTGAGTTACATTGCTAAAGCATGATTACTTGGCATTTCATATCTGTCTCATGCAATGGTTATGTCAACACAATTTGAGAGTGAATCCCACATATTACACTTATCTTTGATGTTGGATTTCTAAAAGCGTGCTGCAATGCTAAGGCAAATGCTGACCAAGTATTTGAAGGTTAAACAGCGAGCTCATTGGCTACTGAATATGCAAGAACCAATCAGCTACACCCTATTGATAACTGATTATGAACAGGTGAGTTTAAGACCTATTAGACTGCGCCATCTAGAATAGTTTCATGCCAGAACTTTAGCATTAAAGGGTTAGTTCACCCAAAAATGAAAATTAAGTCATTAATTACTCACCCCCATGCTGTACCAACCCCGTAAGGCCTTCGTTCGTCTTCGGAACACAAATGAAGATATTTATGATTAAATCTGAGAGGTGCATGACTGCTCCATAGGCTCCCTAAGGGAATGAATCCTGACGGCCCAGAGAGTCATTAAAGAAAATGTTTAAATATTCCATGTCACAACAGTGGCTCAACTATAAGTTTATCAAGCGACGAGAATACTTTTTGTGCGAAAAAACAAACAAAAATAACGACTTTATTCGACTATTCCTTTTCTTCCTTGTAGGCCTGAAACGAGACTTCAAGAGATTTCCACGACGCATGCGCGAGAATTGCGATCTCCTTCAACTACTTCAGTTCTCGCGCGTGCGCGTCGTGGAAATCTCTTGAAGTCTCGTTTCAGGCCTACAAGGAAGAAAAGGAATAGTCGAATAAAGTCGTTATTTTTGTTTGTTTTTTCGCACAAAAAGTATTCTCGTCGCTTGATAAACTTATAGTTGAGCCACTGTTGTGACATGGAATATTTAAACATTTTCTTTAATGACTCTCTGGGCCATCAAGTGTCATTCCCTTAGGGAGCCTATGTAGCAGTCATGAACCTCTCAGATTTAATCATAAATATCTTCATTTGTGTTCCGAAGACGAACAAAGGCCTTACGGGGTTGGTACAGCATGGGGGTGAGTGAATGACTTAATTTTCATTTTTGGGTGAACTAACCCTTTAATCACTGAGAAGTTAAATATAACATTGAGGAAGAGATTTCAGGTATTGGTTGCATTTTAAATGCTTAATGAATGTAAAACCTATAGAAGAACAGAAACAGACAAGGTTAGGGATGTGTTTTATTAATTTAAATGTACCCCACTTAAATAACAGTATACCTTCCTTTTTTGTAGAGAATACAAAGAGAACTTCCAAAAATGCTATTAGTGAAAATGTATTAACGAAAGTAGTAATACAGGAGCATTTAGAGTCCTGCTTTTAAATAATCCAAAAGTGATTGAAAAGTCCCAGTTTAGAACCGCCAATAAACCGTTCCTTACCTCAATGCAGATTACTAGAAGTCACACAGGACAAATAAAAACTGTGCAAAATGTTCCAACCTCACCCGTAATGCTGCCTGAATCATGATCATACACTGTTCACTGGACAGTAGAGAAATAGTCCTCAACTGAGCCTGGGTTCTCCCACTGTTCTCCATTCTGTCTCCTGATGGAGTTCTGGTTCCTGAATTACCACTGTCACCTTTGGTTTGCTTAGTTGCAGAAATGTAATATTCTACATTATCATCTGCCTGCATTGACACCATTATTTGAGAACAACAAAAAAAAGCCATAACTGAATTTAAGCTGGACTGAGGCTATTTGTTGCATTATTTGTCATCACAGTAAAGCTGCTTCCAGAGTCAAACAAACTTAATCCACAGAAACATGCAACACATCACTGATTGTATAAAAAGTTTTATTTGATTCATGTTTTGTAGCCAGTACTACTGCACAATCATGGACAGGGGGATGTGTATGTGGTCTCAAACTGATCACCTGAAAAAAGGACAAGAAATTAGCCTGAGCATACAGGCAATTCAGCCAAACTCATGAGTCGATGAAAGCCTACTTGTCTGATAGTAGTCATAAACATTGATGACTGCTGGCTTGAGATTTGAAACTGCAAGAACCCGTTTTAGCCGCAGTGTGTAAGTTATGGGGAAGCTTTTGAGAACCTGCAAAACAAAAGAGATGAACAGCACAGATACGAAGGTGGCACCTAGTAATGTACCAGTGTAGCCTCACCTCTTTCAGATACACTAGGACATGATCATCTTCAGCATCAACCCGCTCCACTAGCGGAGCAAACGATTTGGGTGGAGAACCAAGCTGAGAATAAAAGACCATCATTTACAGTTAATTACATCTGAAGGAGCTTCAAGCATCTTACAAGTCATCTTAAATCCATACAAACCGGTGACGTATCTGCCGTGAAGCCCGACAGGAGCTTTATGTCCACGATAACCATGTTAGTACTTGCTTGTGCACCATTGTATCTGAATGAAGGGGAATAAAGCGGTTTAGACAACGGGAACAAGCAGCTTTAATGGAATTAAAGCTATAAACAGGAGCTGATTTAAGAAAGTCAAAGATGTTCTTACTTCACTGTGAAGTTCAACATAAGATTAGCCCCAACCGGTCTGCAGTCTCCAGTCACCTTTGCTTCGACACTCAGCGTTCTGGAGACTTTAATAGGTGTCGGGATGTTGTAGAAACACGCAATCTATGATAAGTAAAACAATTAATATGTGCACAAAAGAAACAGAAACAGAGGATGAAGATACAGACCTGCACAGACACACAAGCGGATCCTGATGCTTTAATACTATATTTGCCTGGAACATTCTTCAGCGGCTTCTCCTGATACAGCAGCCTGTTGTCCCGATCCACACTGAAGCTATAAGAGTCTCCTCCTACCACTGAGGACTGTACGGTAACGGTGCTGGACCCAGCCAAACTGAACACTCGAGCAGCGTACACAGACAGGGCATGAAGAGCCACCACAGTGTCCTAAAACAAGCAAATTATTAAAAACTCCACTCATATATGGTTGATTGTGCTCATGTTTGGTAGTCAGAGGCACCTGGGTGGAGGAAAAGCCTCCATAGGGATTCTGCTGGGTCACCAGCCAGTTGACAATGCGGTTAGCATAGCTCAGAGAAGCCGTTGTGAGGGGCTTAACTGTGAGAACCGCTAGCAGCACGTAAGAGGTGATCTCCACCGCCACAGTATCACCAGATGTAGTCTGAGACCAATGAAGTTTAATGCCTTAGGATGAGATGGAGGGGATAAAGTTGATGCCAAATAACTTGATGAAAAATCTCAAACAAGAGGCTGGCAAATTTCACCTTCAGAAATAGCAAGATTGTTCAAGGTGGTTAGAAGCTGTGATCGAGTGGTGGTCTCTTTAGCCAGACTGAAGGTGTAGGCCAGAAGAGCCGTGGTGTAAGTGTTTCCCACGTTCCCAACAACAGGCCTCAAGCAAGACAGAGCCTTGGTAATGACGGGATCCTGAAAATCAAAGCAAGTGTCAGACTAAAGCCAGAACGGGAAGGTCATCTGTAAGGAGCTCATACAACTACTGAAGTTTACCGTGGAGGGGACGCCCATCTCAAGCAGTGATGCAGTGATGTAGGCAGTCATGGTAATGTTATCATCAACTCCACCCTAAAACACCAGTATATGGATTAAGAATAGTCTCATCCCTTGAATACATATTATGGAGCATTTGAAGAAACATGTGACCACCTTCAGTTCATAGTGGTACAGCGTTCCCTGCTGCATGAAACAGCCGTCCGAAACCTGCTGGCTGATCAACCAATCCTTTGCACTCTGAAGGACATTCGGATCTATGAAGACGAAGCCCCTCGCTAGGCCAAAAGATCTCATGACAAAGGCAGTCAACCTGGCCATGGAGGAAGTTTCATGACAAGCTAAAAATACAAACAGCTAACTAGAGTCTAGAACCAGCATGAAACTCACCATGTATTTGATTCATCATAACCAAATGTGCTGTATGATCCATCACTGTGCCTGTAGTTTAGTTGTCCTTGGTATCCTGTTCAGGTCAAAATCCACAAGAAATTAGACAGTCTGACACCATCCAATGAGAAAAGAACGTCCTTTGGAACTAGTCTAACAAGTAAAACAGAAGATTGTCATCCAAACCTCTTTGAATGTAGCCAGTGGCAGTCTCTCGGATGGATGCGGTGAGTTGACTCGTGCCTTCCAGGTACTGCAGTATGTAAATATTTGGAGCAAGAACACCCATATTCTGTTCTCCACAGCCATATGGCATCCTTAATAACCCATCTAGATTATTCAGTGAACGACCCATTACGTCTCCTATGAGAGGAATAGAAACAAGGGGTCAAGCCATATGTGATTCTGCTGAATGTCACTGCTGGTTTCTCCAAAATCGAACTGCTTTACCTAGGACTGAAACTGAGCATTTGGCTGATCCCTGGATCACATTTGTAGGAAACGTCAGAGTCACATCTTCAGAAAGGAGATTTCCTGCAGTCCAAACAGAACAGGTCAGCACAGAGCACTAGGCTAATGTTTGCTGTAGGCTACAGGGGGATATGTTTGAGAATCATTGAGTGCAAACAAACCCTTTGGACACAGTAACCAACTCTGGGTGTTTGTCCTTTCAACTCCTTCAGGCTATAAAAGGAGTAAAACACCACATCAGTAAAGCAGCATGAGCTCCATGATCAAACTCCAGAAGGCTGGTTAAAACTTACCAGGACAAGTAGACTTCGAGTGACTACGTCAATGCGTCCTCTCGTTGGCACAGTCACGACCTCAGTGCCACATCGATTCTGGGATGGTTCAGCTGAAGCATTGACAGTCACATTAACAGCTCCTGCAGTGACAGAAGCGACAATCACGATTGCAATTAAAAAAAACTATTCATCACCATTTCTCTATTATGCATAAACCCACTGGCTAGTCGCAATTCTCGATTTGACATTTGCAGTTTCTTGAATTGATAAGCCTCCACGATTGGTCACCAGGCGTCAAGTTTAAAAAGCCCCACCTGAGCTTTTCACTTAAATGGATACATTTTCTGCACAGCGTTTAGCTTCCCAATCTGCATTGAGAAAATGCTGAGGATCTGAAAACCTGGCAAATAGGCATGTGGCATTAAGCGATTTCCATGGTGAAATTCTGCTCTAATGAAAGACAGCATGCGTTTTCACGTGGCCACTTGCGCCGTTTGCTTTTACTATTCAATAATTGCAAACGATAGTAAAGTTTATTGCTGAGAAGGTTTGATTATAGAGGCAACCTCTGTCAGCCTTTTAAGTTAATAGAAAAACCATTAAACAATTCCAGGTTGTTAGTTCATATTAGCAAATCCACCATTTTAGCATAGCTACGTATTAAAGTCATATTTGATTTCATAATGTGGAGTTAATTTATAACTAAATATAAACTAGGAAACTAGATTAAATAAACCATGTTTATGAATTGTTCTCTTGATTTGTGCTTAAACTTTTTTTTATCTGAATTATAGCACTTTAACTATTGTGCATCCCAACGGTGATTAACACCTCGAGAGCGAGAGAGTCCAAAACTGACCAAGGAGAGAAGCGGTGAAACCCCATTTAAAGGTTTTTCTCCCTTTGGCACAAAGACAGGATGAATGCAGATCATTCAATGGTTTCAGAGTGAAGGCCGAGGATTGAGCTGGAGTTACTCGAACCTGCCAATGAAACAGAACACATGGAGCAAAGACACAGCAGCTTCTCTATACAGATCCATTATATAAAGAAACCATGACAGACCATGATGCACTCGGACAGATAGCTGAAGACCGTGGCCTTGAGCTCAAAAGACTCGCCCCGGACGATGGAGTACGGCAGCGAGAGCTCCAGGAAGAAGGGCTGGAAGACCGTCAGCAGAGCAGGAGCAGCAACACCGAAACCTTTGGAAGACAGGCAGAACGCCTCCGTCTCCCATGTGGTGATTGTGTCAGGAACCTTGAGGGGAACTTGTGTGGATCCAGTGTCTCTGAAGGGATAGCAGAAAATGGAAGCAAGGGGGACAGCAGTAAAAACTGGGCAAGTAGCTTTAGCAACAAAAGAGCTTTTACTAACCCCACTTGAGCAAGCTGCCAGATCCAGGTTTCTGGAAAGTAAACCCTGATGGTCACATCATTGGTGGAGCTGCTCCCACTTCCAGCTGGTGCTGATACAGCAGAGGATGCCATTGCAGATGAAGCAAAGGCCCGCATTTCAAAGAATGCTGAAATAAGACAACATTAAGACTGAAGGTACAAAAGATCACAGCCCCTCTTATTGCATTTAAAGGTGCAGTGTGTGATTTAGTGGCATCTAGTGGTGAGGTTGTGAATTGCACCCAACAGAAGTTACGGTGGCCAACAGGAGATGATGTCATCGTCTGAGACAGCAGAGAGTAGCCAGTTAAGCAATGGTTTATTTAAAGATTAAGAAATGAGGTTTGTGGATTACTTATTCAGTAAAATTATATGTTATTGTTACTTGTTCTTCGTGCAAAGCAGCAGGTTAAAAAGCACTGACAGCGACAAAACGCATGTTTTAGGCTAGGGCCACTGTAGAAACATGTCAGTGCAAAATAGCTATTTGGTAAATGGACTGCATTTATATAGCGCTTTCACAGACCCAATGGCCACAAAGCGTTTTACATATTGCCTCAAGTTCACCCATGCAAGGCGCCATCCATGGGCACCGACACTTAGTCAGGTGGAACTGAGGACTGAACCACCAACCTTCCGGTTTGTAGACAACCTAAATGAACCACTGAGCCTTTGCCGCCCCATATTTTAATGTAAGGGGACCAGCGGGTTATGTAGATGAAATGGCTCATTCTTAGGTAATAAAAATAACCATTTTCAGTGGTGTATAAAGACCTTACATAATGTACCGTTATGTATATGATATTGCCTTTGTCAACAGATCCTCCTAAATTACACAATGCACCTAAAAACCAAAAATCAAGTTTGAGATCAAATGGAATAACCTTAGGTTCACCAAGTCACACAGAAAGGGTTTTCATGTTAAGAACTGTATAACTGCATAGACCTACGTCCAGGGCGATTACGATAATAAACCAGGTCTTTGTACTTCAGGCAATCAGGTTCTCGTACATTCAGATTTGTTGCGAGCTTCAACCCCACACTCTGCCAGAGAAACAAGACAAAACTGAAATCATGGGCCCTGTAGTATTCAGTGACTACATGGTCATGAAGGATTTTCTACCTGGAAACTTGTATAGGCATGATCTGTAGGAACAGCTCGACGGGGTCGAAGTGTAAGACACTCCTGTTCATCCTCAACTTCATATGGATAACCGGATTGCGACCGCACCGGGAGTAGGTTAAAGACCTGGGTTCATGAAACAAGTCAACTTTATATAGCGCTTTTACAATAAAGATTGTTTCAAAAGCAGCTTTACAGTGATAACATGAAAATGCAACAAAGTTGGTTTCTAAAAGAGAATAGTGTCAGAGTCCAGCTTAAGTTCAGTGATGGTTCATTTCTTGTTAAAAAAAGTAATTTAGTTAAATTATATATAGCCGCACAGTGATCTTTTCCAGTTCAGTTCTCATATAATGTGTCAATGCAAGCAGATAGTTGATTGAGTGATACAGTACAGGTGTTGGCATGTCACACACTTCTGGAAAATTGAACTAAAAAAAAAAAAGCACAACCATTTGGTCTGTTGAAGGGGTTCAACAATACCCTCATGTCACGATACGATATTATTGCGATGCTCGAAGACATGATAAAAGGTTAACAAAAAAAAAAAGGGTTCTGTTGATTAAAATGCTAAATTTGATATTACATTGTGGGTTTAAATGAATAGCCTTGGCCTCTGTGCTTTTAACCCAAGGACAATGGTGACACCAGAATGATTCATGATTCTGAAGCTGAAAATACAGAATTATTTTAGACGAATATTCTTGCCCTTTTTCACTGACTAGATACATTTAAAATAAATGTTGGACACTTTACTGGTCAGGTAACAAAACATTTGGTATTATCAGGACACACAAATATTCCCCCATTGCATTATATATATATAGTAGTTTAATGTAGTACGGACACTAAAACTTGAAGTCGCACAGTAATTTTTTTTTTGGGGGGGGGGACCAAAGACATACGTATTGCGATATTGTTACACCCCTAGTCTGTTGGTTTTTAAGTTTTAAAAGTTATGCTTTAAATATAACAGCCACGTCATAATAGTATGGATTTGTCCAATTCATCCAGAAGGACACTCAAATCCTAAAGTTGAACCTGGATGTCAAATAAAGTCCAACAGGAAAACTGAACTGCACATGGGTACCATTTCAGGACTCAGGCGTTGAGTCCCTGGCTTCAAGATCTGGACGCTCTGATCTACAGCGCTGAGGCCACACAGGGATCCCGCTTGAGCAGAGACGGTCAGAACGCTTTCCTCACCAGGAACCGCCTTAGTAGGAGAGAACTGTAGAGACACCTGGAACAAGGACCAACACACTGGAATACATGTCATCGTTCCCCACTTAAAGTCAAAAGATGCTAGTGCACATCATACCTTGTTTTGAAAACACATTTCAGTTTCAAACAACGCTGTACCAACAACTACACTCTCACTGGGCAGAACACAGTAGACCAGAATCTGCACTACTGGAGCCATATCAACACCAACAGACAGTTGGAACGACATGGAGCCAGTTGTGACGGTATTAGAAGCCCTCGCTGTGACCGTCTGAAGTCCATGGAGGACGATCACTCCTCTGGACAAGACCTGACAAAAGAGACCAGTGCATAAAATGTGCCAGACAAACAGATCAGTGCAATCAAAACAGAACAAATATTTTTAGTCACCATATAGATGATGTCAGTGTTGTAGTTGCCAGTTTCTCCAACGAAAGAATACTTGATGGTCACTGGAAACACAGCACCACATTTGAGCGGCTGCTCAAGCTTCACTATAGTCAGTTCACTGAATTTTTGGCTGTCAGGAGCAGAAGGTTGGAGAAGCTGAACAACCCTCCTATCTGTGCTGAAGTATGGGGATTTATAACCATCATAACTTGCTGGAGTTGCGCTTGCCTAAAGAACAACAAATGCAATTGTAGTCTTGCGAGAGAAGTCGTCATTTATAATAAGAGAAAGGAGAAAAATCGTACCACCAGATTTAGATCGGCCTTGGGAAGTTTAGCAGTGTTGAGGGAGAATGTGGCCAGTCCGTTCTGGTTTGTGGTTAGATTCAGCAGCAGCTCATCAGGCCAACTGTTACCATTCAGGAGATACACTGCTTTGTTTGCAATTGGAGTCCCATTGAAAAAAGATGCCAAGACCTGTTGAAAAAGACAAGGTTAGGAAAGGGAGCCAATGTGAAGGCTTCTGTAACGTCATGAACTTTTACTTGCCTTTCCAGCAATCATTGATCCAGATCTAAAAGACTCTGGGAGCTCCACAAATTTGATATTCCCAACTTCAAAAGTAATGGACACAGTTGTGGATTTTGATACAACTACGTCTGGGAAGAAAAAGCACAAACAAGAATACACCAAATAAACACGTAGACATGAGTCACTGGTTTAAATCAGCCAATAACTCACCTGTTCCCTCCTCAGTGATATTCAAGTTAACAAGAAACACATCTTCCAAGTTTCTCTCAAATTTGGTGTTGAAAAACACAGATGTACTGAAGGTAAGGGAGGCACAGCCTGTGGCATTCATCTGGTTTCAAAACAAAGATAGTCAGTAAAAAGTCAAGCACAAGCAGAAGAAAATCCTATCTCTGTATGGCAGGAGTCACACCTTAACCGTTTTATTCAGGCACAGACGAGTCAGGCCAGGAACCTCAGAGAATCGATATGGCTCACGGCATACTTCCACCAACGCTTGACCAGGTACAGGTTGCCCATATGTATATCTGGGGAAAATATGTTACAAGGAATGAGATCAAGACCCATCCACCCACAATACAGGAATAGAAGAATCACTCACTTGGCACAAGCCTCAACTTTCAGTCCCACAACTCCAACGCTGTACGTCTGTGGTGTTTTTACAGCCACGTCAAACTTGGGTAAAACTAAACCAGAAACAAACTGCTTAATGAGGACCTCAAGCTCTGCTGTTGTACTTTTGCACTCAAACATTGACTTACCGTATTTTTCCACCTCAATATTCTGGGAGATTATTCTGTCACCAATATAAGCCTTTAGTGTGTACATGCCTATCTGAGCCTCTGGGTTTAACTCGTGAGAAAGCTGCAATATCCAGCCCGTTGAGGAAACGTTTGTCCACTGACCAATCCGGTTATTTTGATTATCCTATTGGAAAAAAAAAACTCAAAAAGAAACCGCATGCCTTCAGATTCAGGCCTAAAAAGACTAGCACCAGATCAAATACTCACCTCCACCACCACAAGACTATACTGTAAAACACATAAAAAAAACATTTAAGTTACATAAATGCAGATTTTAACTTTTTTTACTTGTATACCATTAAACACAATGGATATGACAGATACAGACATACCATTTGATCAAGGGGCACAAATTTGGCATTCATGGTCACAACTCTGAAATTCACTGCAAAAGGGAAAACGGATAAGAACTTACATCCATTACATGATGCACTTGACCATGAAGAAAGTCCATTATACTACAAGTTCTGATAACTTCTAAGATTCAAACAAGGGTCATTCACAGCTCACCCGTTTGTCCTGGATTGTAGATGGGTTTGTCTGTTTGGATGAACGTCAAAGGTAAGTAAGATCTGAACATGACTTTCCTCTCTTCTGTCATTTTGAAGACCCTCCCTTGAACTTCCACCTTAAGCGTCTGCACAGATTCTCTATCTCCTAGAGGAGCCTATAGAGAAATGTTGTTAAAAAAAAAAGAAATAAAAAAAAAAAAAGACAAAAATACTGCACAATGACTGACCTTGAAACTAAAGCAACGGTGAAACTCTGTCACAGAACTCTGCTGCACAAGTTGAGTTGTCCTATTTGTAGCATCCAACAGAGAAACAGTCATCTTGAGACTCTCATTGGGTTTTAACAGACTCGCACACAGTTTGGCATCAGAACCAAACTCAATCACAGCAGGGAACGTCACCAAGAAGGCTCTGTGGAAACATCAGTAAGACATTGAGTGTAGGAACTCAGATCTGAACATATAATCATGCAAGTGTAGAAAAATCACAGAAGTAGTTGCCATAATAATGTTGTACTAGAGACTACACAGTCATTTTGCTGAGAAATGCCACCGCTATCTCACGACCAATTCATACAAGTGATTAAGTGGCTGTATTCGTCTAAACCCACGTGATGGGTAGTTTAGGGGCTGGTTCAGGGGTAGGTAATGCTATACGGATTCATACAAATTGCAACTCGAATTGGTACGAATTCCCGTGAGATCGGATTGGAAATGCATACACTGAGGAATCAGGTTAAAACAGATAAAAGGACACTTTCATTCACTTCAAAGCACATTTACTTACGGTCCTGATCTCTGTCCCTCCACAGCAAAGAGGAAAAGGGCTAAAATGAGCCATTTCCAAACACAAATCTCCCTCACAGCCATGAAGAGCGATCATCCAACACTAAACGTGAAACTAAGCGTCTCTTTCAGAAACCCCACAGAACTTCTGTTGAGATCTAGCGCTGTTTACTACCCAACAGCTTCTGCCAATCTTCTGCACTGATTGCAGCGATATTTAAACGGTAGTTGTCGTGAGGAATTCATTAAGCTCGTTAATTTCAATGATTAACCTAACCTGGAATTCATTGTGTCGGTTTATTACTCCAACCTTTAAAACACATTCATATTAAATACTGCTGATAAAACCTACCGATAATTTAAAAAAAAGTTACACGTGGGTCCAGTGAAGAACAATGTTCACGTCCAAAAACTTTCACACATTTGAAGCTTGGGAGCACACACTTAAGGTTGGTCTCCTTTTAAAGAAGAAACTTAGAAGTGAAGCAAAACAAAAAAAGTTATAGAGGTTTAAGTTTATTAAATGGTTTATTAACATTATTTTATATAAATATGAAACTGCTAAAACATCAAATCCATAAATCTTAATAAGTTGTGTTCAAAATTTTAGATTGACATCTAAAAAATATTTGCTTTCAGTAAGATGTTGTTTGGGCGCAGTACCACATTTCCCCCATCAGATGCCAGCAAAGCTCCTCTGGACACACAGTGGTTGGATTTGTGATTTGCCGTTTTTTTTTTTTACACACATACAAACCACACTCTGACATTCATACGAACACACCCACACAATTATAGCGGAATAATTTATCCAATTGGCTCTATAATATGCAGAAAACAGGAATACATTTTGTTTGTAGGCTATATTTTGGATAGATAGATAGATGATAGAAACATGTGAAAATCAAGAGTTCCAA
This sequence comes from Tiaroga cobitis, assembly GCA_030578255.1. Lineage (NCBI taxonomy): Eukaryota > Metazoa > Chordata > Actinopteri > Cypriniformes > Leuciscidae > Tiaroga > Tiaroga cobitis. The sequence continues at coordinate 4,513,977 of CM060598.1, read as the reverse complement.
TCAGATTGACTGTTTAATTTCCTACAGACAATGTGCTGCCGTTTAGTACCATGTGTTTACAAGGTAAAAGGCTGTTAATGTTAGTTATGGAAAGAAAAAAAAAGTCATATTTTCTTCCACACACCAGTTTATTATTGTGGTATCATCAATTTCATATCTTCCTTAAACTGTATGAAAAGAACCATAAACCGCGTTTCCACTGAAATTACCCGGAACAATTTGCCCCAGAAATTTTTTTCCCAGGAACTTTTTGCCCCCCAGACCTGTTGCTGTCTGGGTTTCGGTTTCCATCAAGTGGCAACCTCCCCGTCTCTCTCTTGAAACCAACACGGAAGTGAATTAAACTGCAATTCATCTACTGACCACTTGAGGCTGGCAGCAAAAGTGAGTCAAATCTGTATCTCCCCCATGTTAATGTGCCCAACTTTACAGCAGAAAAAAACATGTTTACAGTCTGGAGCAAAAAGTGGTTTTGGTCTTTATAGCTAATTTTGCCCTTCATGACGACTGTGAGGGGGTTGATTTTTTTTACAACTCTGTTTAAATTATCTTAAGCCTTACAGTTCTGCATAAATAAGGGTGTGGCCACTTGAGTGACAGGTGGATTGCGGCCGTTTGTCGGCTGTCTGTTAGCGTCACTCTCAGTTAATTCCAGCAGCTGCTGTACTTGCCATGTCTGCCGTTTTTGTGCTTTTTTCGAGATTATTTCATACAATTTAATACACGCATTATACCTTCGCCCACGCCGTTGGATTCCGTCGTTGTTGAGTATGGAGAGAACAACCATCAGTACGGTGTACATTTTAGGACATCCCCCCCCCCCGTTGGAGAAGTCGCCGAGCTCAAGTCCAAAGTTCGTCGCGGGGGGCCCAGCAAGATGGTTTGTACCCGGGGCCCAAAATTTGGTACTACACCCCTGTCCTCAGACCTCAGACATATGAAGACTAGGCATCATGCCTCAGACTAAAAGATTTCAGTCATTGGGGAAAACGGCATCGCGTCTCAGACTGAAAAGCTTCAGGTCTCAGGAAAAACAATGTCAGGTGTCAGGTCTCGTACAATTAGGCATCAGACGAAACAGCCTCAGACAAAAAGGCATCAGACATAGAGGCATCGCACGAAACGGCATCACACGAAACAGCCTCAGTTTCGTCTGGAGTTTATCATTCGCATTACCCCGCCCCATGTGACGTCACGATATGATATAGGCCTATTTGTATATATATATATATATATATATATATTTTTTTTTTTTTTTTTTTTAAGTATATATTTGTATATATTTTATACATTTGTATATCAAATGTTACACTAATTACGTTGTATACAGTTGAGAACATGCATTTCGCGAGTTTTATTTGCACGTTTAAAAAGTGAGATGACAGGCCTATTTCAACTAGCTGTAGCTTGTATGTTGACAAACTATCAATAGTTTTCACGATCGTGAAGTTAAAGCGTTCTTTCGAGCTATTAGACTGCTTGATTAAAACTGCTTGATTTAACATTGCTGTAAACATTTTTCATTTGTATTGGGATATATTCATGGGCGGCGCTGGGGAGGGGCTATAGCAGGTGCTTCGGCACCCCCAAGAAAGACCAAAGCACCCCGATAGCACCCCCAAAAAAAATTCTGCCAGCAATTATATTCAGGCTGTGAAGAAACAAAAAGAAAACTTTTCTTGTTTTTTCCAGATATTAAGTCGTTATTTCAACATTATAAGTCGTTATTTCGACATAATATCTGTTATTTCGACATAATATCTCGTTATTTAGACATACTAACTTGCTGTTTCGACATGGGGACATTCTAATCTGCATTAAGCCACATTATGCGTTTTATAATGGTTTTCTATGAGAGGAAAATGCTAAACGTTTCATTAAACCCGTTGCGTCCTGGGCTCTGGGCTCATCTGATTTTTTGTAGTATAGTCTACTTTATTATGATTTTAGTATCATAATGATTAATACATGCACGCACAATTATCTGTGAACTTGAAAAATGTTGCAGATATGTTTTGCTATGCACAAACAAATGCCTTATGTGTGCAAAATTCAGAATTAAATTAATGTGCAGCAATAGAGAGTCTGTAGGTCTACTATATCCATTAAATAAGCGCATTTAGTTTTATATTTGTTAAAATATTATAATGTTATTTTTTTTTCCATGTTCATTATGAAAAGTGAACAGCATGAGTAAGATAGGATGCGCAACATATGGGTCAGACATGATTTTGACCACTTCATTAAGTTTTGTTTTGTAGAAAGCCTTTCTTTAAAGTGAATTTTGTTTTGTATAAATTGTATCTTAATTTTAATCAATTTTTCATCAACCAATTGCCTGGATTTAATAAATTAGAAGCAAATATAGCAGACAACATAATCATTACATGGAGGCGCCGGCGTGGTCACTTGGATTGTTGTATCTGATCTGAACCGCGTATACGTGACGTCACATGGGGCGGGGCAATGCGAAGCTCTAAACTCCACTTGAGTCCGTTTCCCCCGATGCCTTCAGGCTGATGCCTTTTAGTCTGATGCCTTTTTGTCTGAGGCTGTTTTGTCCGATGCCGTTTTGTGCGATGCCTCTAGGTCTGATGCCTTTTTGTCTGAGGCTGTTTCGTCTGATGCCTAATTGTACGAGACCTGACACCTGACATTATTTTTCCTGAGACCTGAAGCTTTTCAGTCTGAGACGCGATGCCGTTTTCCCCAATGACTGAAGCCTTTTAGTCTGAGGCATGATGCCTAGTCTTCATATGTCTAAGGTCTGAGGATGTCCTAAAATCTACACCGTACTGATGGTTCTTTTAGTGGCTGAGGAAAGACAGGGTGATGTCGTTCCTTCAGAGCTTAGTGTTCTCTGTGGTTCTTCCGGGGCGAACGGAGTCGCGGCAAATTTAAAGGTCCCTTGAAAGTGAAGTTACTCAAAGAAAATAATTCAGGCTAAGTTCATTTCACTCGTCTGTGGAAATGAACAAAGTAGAATACGAAACGGGAAAACAAAGACAGACAAAAGAAAACAAAAGCAAAACTAAACTAAACGGACTAAAGAGAAGATCTCGAAGAGAAGAGGGATGTTGAAGAGGAGATGTTGAAGAGAGAGAGAGAGACCGCGGGTCGTGGCTTTAAAGAGAGTCCGGGTTCACGCCCTCAGGGGTGAAACTAACCAATCGACTTGGAATTCTGTGAGCACGAAAAAGGGTTCTTTGTCCCGTCAAGGCAGCTCATCTGCATAGTTTATGATATTGTTAAAAGATGTCATTTCTACTCCAGAAAGCTGTTGCACATAGAATCATACATTTTACTGTAATTTCCTGTATGTAACTCAGTTCGGCCGAGAGGATCAAAACGGTACCAAGCAGACATATAAAACGAATAGGAATTACAAAGATACATCTTAATGCATAATTACGAGCACTTATAGTTCATTTAATACTACGATAAAATCATAGATACCCCAATATGACATGGGCAAGCAGGCAAACATAAAAACATATCGAATATATCTTAGTAATGTCTTTATATGAGGATGTTTAATGAAAAAGTCCATGGGTGTGTGTGCGTTGGGGGAGCTTTGCTTCGACTACTTGGAATTCCTTTCTTGTCGGGGAGGGGGTGTTGAGCGATACGAATCTGTTAGAGGCTCACGCGTTCGAGTTTACGGCTGTTTGTTTTCTCTCGCGTATACCACAAAAGTGTCAATGGGAGCAATTAGGCGCCGGCTCTCTGGTGCCCTACTTGTGAGTTACCGGCTGAAGCCAGGGGTTAGAACGGTTTCCAAGTGTTGGAATGCATGAGTCGTCCTGACGCTGTCCAGATACGCTACACGACTTCTAAATAAACCTTTATTCATTCACTATTGGATCCTGTGTTTCGTATCTGACATAAGGATCTGACCAGTTATGGATCTAGCGAATGTAACTGAATTAAGAGACATCTTGAGGAACAACAACGCTCGTTTTGATATCCAGGACAAGCAGATTACGGCAACCGGTCGAGTAGTTCAGGCCTTGGTAGCGCAGGTTTCGGAACTTACCACCCAGCTTCAACATCTGAGAGTCGAGCCTGCCCACGCGCCCGCTGCGCTCAACCCACCACCCGCTGTTCCACCCACGGACCGATCCACCAACAGCACAGAACCACGACTGCCACCTCCTGCTGCGTATTCGGGTGAGCCCCAACTATGTCGTGCATTTCTGACGAAGTGTTTACTGTTTTTTGCCCTACAGCCTTCATCATTTCCCACTGAGGATTCCAAGGTAGCGTTTGTAATAACGCTGCTGTGTGGACGAGCAGGGCTATAGGAAACAGCAGTATGGGAGCAGGGACATCAGTGTCTTGAGTCATTCTCGACATTCCGTGATAAGCTCAGGAAGGTGTTTGATCGTGCAGTGTCGGGCAGAGAAGCGGCCAGAGTGTTGGCGGATTTACGGCAGGACAACAGGTCGGTGGCAGATTACTCCATCGAGTTTCGGACGCTGGCCGCGGAGTGTAAATGGAACAGCGAAGCGCAGTGGGACATGTTTCTGCATGGGTTGGCCGACCGTGTCCAGAACGAGATTTACACTCTGGACTTACCCACAACGTTGGACGGATTGATTGACCAGGCCATTCGAGTTGACGCACGTCTGCAGCGTCGAGACCGTCAGTTACATAGAAGCTGGCTCCCGGAGATGGAGATTCGTCCGGTCATCCCTCCCTGCGATATGGTCATCCCCTCATTTGATCCTGAACCCATGCAGGTGGGCCTAGCTCGCCTCTCCCGGGAGGAGAAGGGGCGGAGAAGAGCACAGGGACTCTGTCTCTATTGTGGAGCCTTGAGACACTTTGTGGTTAAGTGCCCCGTAAAAGTCAAAGCCCGTCAGTAGGAAGGAGGTTACTGACGGGTGGTATTTCCTTGGACGAATCCTCCCATAAGTCCACGCTCCTCCCGGTCAGACTGCAGTGGGCTGCGTCACATCATCAGTGTGACGCCTTAGTGGACTCAGGGGCAGAGGGCAGCTTAATGGACCGAGACCTGGCGCACAAGCTCAAGATTCCGACTCTTCCCATCTCTCAGCCCATCTCCTTCAACGCTTTGGGTGGTCAACTCTTGTCGGCCGCCACACACTCTACCGGACCGATGACCGTCTTGTCACGTCAGGCAATCACGTTGAGTGACATTGACTCTGCCTTTGCTCCTGTGGTTTTGGGGCACCCCTGACTCACCCACCATAACCCTCACATTAACTGGCATCAGAACACGATCATGTCTTGAAGTAAAAGTTGTCATGCGTCTTGTTTGGTGTCTGCTTGTTCGTCTGTGTCTTGTTCTGTGTTGCAGGATGAACAGGCGGACCTGTCTAACATGCCCGGGGAGTACTTCGACCTGAAGGAGGTGTTCAGTACGTCTCGGGCTGCTTCTCTTCCTCCACATCATCCCTATGACTGTGCCATAGATTTATTGCCAGGTACGTTTCCTCCTAAAGGCAGATTATACTCACTTTCCGCTCTGGAGAGGGAGGCCATGGAGAAATATATTTCTGATTCTCTAGCAGCCAAACTCATCCGTCCTTCCTCCTCTCCTGCAGGGGCGGGATTCTTCTTTGTGGGTAAGAAAGGCGGTTCCCTGCGTCCTTGTATTGATTATCGAGGGCTGAACGACATCACGGTAAAGCATACTTAACCTTTGCCGCTGATGTCTTTGGCTTTCGAGAGACTGCAGGGCGCTACCTTATTCACAAAGTTGGACCTTCGTAACGCCTATCATTTGGTTCGCATCAGGGAGGGGGATGAGTGGAAAACTGCTTTTAATACCCCCAGGGGCCATTTTGAATACTTGGTCATGCCTATCGGGCTGTCCAACTCCCCCGCGTTTTTCCAGGCACTCGTCAATGACGTGCTAAGAGACATGGTCGATGAGTTCATATATGTTTACCTGGATGACATATTGATTTTTTCTTCGTCTCTCCAGAAACACGTTCAGCACGTCAGACGAGTGCTTCAGAGGCTGTTAGAGAATGGGCTTTATGTCAAGGTGTAGAAATACGTTTTTCATGCACAGTCTGTCCCCTTTTTAGGATACATCTTGTCGTCTGAGGGGGTGCGCATGGATCCCGACAAGATTCAGGCAGTGGTGGATTGGCCAACTCCAGATTCCTGTTAGGCCCTACAAAGGTTTCTGTGTTTTGCCCATTTTTACCGGCATTTTATTCGCAACTACAGCCAACTAGCCGCGCCTCTGACTGACTTGACCTCCACCATGACGACGTTCAGGTGGTCTAATGCAGCTGAGACTGCATTTACTAAACTCAAGGACTGCTTTGTTTCAGCCCCCATTCTGGTCGCCCCTGATTCCTCTCGTCAGTTTGTGGTGGAGGTCAACGCGTCAGAGGTGGGGGTAGGTGCGGTTCTCTCCCAGCGATCCTCCGCGGACGGCAAGGTACATCCTTGCGCATATTTTTCTCACCGTTTGTCACCCGCCGAACACACTTACGACATTGGTAATAGGGAATTGTTGGCAGTCAAGTTAGCCTAGGAGGAGTGGCGCCATTGGTTGGAGGGCTCGGGGGTACCTTTCATTGTTTGGACCGACCACAAGAACCTTGAATACATCAGGTCCGCTAAATGACTTAACTCTAGGCAGGCTCGGTAGGCACTTTTTTTCGGTCGATTCGATTTTTCCATCTCCTACCGTCCAGGTTCCAAGAACATCAAACCTGACGCATTGTCCCGTATTTTTGACCAATCAGAACGCCCGGTTTCTCCCGAGTCCATCGTTCCACAGAGATGTGTGTATGGCGGCATTATAATGTCAATAATCGCGAGAAGATTTAAGATCCTCGCGAGAGGAAATGAGATCCGCGCGTGCACAAGCGATAGCCGCATGCGCGCATATTACTTTTCCACGCAGAATTTCTCTGCTCGCACGAGCAGGATTGTAACCCGCGAGGAGAAAACTGTGCTTTGAGCGTGCGCAGAATCCCATGTACAAGTCCTTGCTCTGCTTCTCGCGAAACTTTAACCTGCTCGCTGTAACGTACGGACAGAGGCGGTCGGATCCATGTGCAGAACTTTATCAGAACTGGAACATAATATTGGATACAGGCAAAGGTCGAGAGTCCAGGGAAACACGGAGAAACAGAACAGGGAATAACGCTCAGAAATGCACGCTTACAGTGTAACAAGACTTCGCAAGGTACAGAGGAGAAACACAGGTTTAAATCAGGAACTCAATAACCAATAATGAAACACAGCTGAACATAATAAAACATAATGAGTCCATGGGGAAAACATAACATAATGACAGAGTGCCCTCCAGTGGCTCTCGAGGGCACTACTGCCACTACAGTCACACTCGCTCGCTCGCGGTTAATCTTTTTGGCAGTAGGTGGGTGGATCCAGTTGGCATCATTTCACTACACATGATTGGTTACAGTTCCTGTCCTCTGTGATTGGCTGTACCATTTCACTGTGTGCCAAATTATTCAAACATGGAAAAACTTTATATTACTGTTCAACTGTGACTATAATTTCCAGTAATAAAACATGAATTTATTTCACTTCTTAAGTTCATGTAGTAGAGAGATTAAAGGCTCTTCCCTGGTTGATATTTCTGTATTATACATTCTTTATTCTAATATTCTGAGATATAGAGTTTGATTTCCATGAGCTGTAATCATTGGCAGAACTATTCAGATAATTTAATAATTATTTTAGTAAAAGTAATGAACTTTAGGTGAGAACATCTTATTCCTTCCTCGAGTGCATCCCTGCTTTATTTATTCGGTTTATATCAGGTTATTTAACCAAAATTCATACTAATGGAACTGTTTATTATTTAATGTTAATTTTTAAACAGTTTAACCTGTAAAGGGTACAAACATAAATACTTGTTCAGTCATTTATCTTCAAATATTGCTGGGATGGCACTGCCATCTGCTGGACAATAGTTTATTACCCCACATGACAAGCTCACATTTGAACAAGAAATGCATAAGAAGGAAATAATTTATCACCATAAAACGTGCGTTTGTTCTAGTTACATCAGAGAATTGATTGTGTGCCTGTTTTATGATTCAACAAGCATAATCAAAAGATTAATTCATGTTTTGTTTGTTTGTTTTTGTTTTGTTTTTTCAGGGCACTTCTAGGATTTTCAGGATTCAGACAAACTTTGACACTTCTGTAGATGCATATGGACCCATCCTTTCATTAAATATTGGAATATCTTTTTTTAATTTTTTTTTTACTAATTTTGAATCGTTTATCTGCAAGACACATCATGTTATGATGTAAGTATTTAATAAAGTCCCACTTACTGTCTCAGCCACAGATATGCCCAAAGTTTACTTCAAGACATGTTAGTACGTCGAACTAAAGACTATATCAAACTTTAAATTTGTTTAAAATTACATATTAGTTATGAATGATTTAATGAGATCCAAATAGTTGCTGGATTTATCTATTTATTTATTTATTTTACTTTTTTAAGTTTAAAAAAGTACATGCAATGTCTTTAGCTACAGTATATATGTTATGAGGCAGTTCAGAAATGACAGAGAAGAGGATCCAAATGCAGTGACTATTTAAATAAAACAAAAGTCAATCCAGACAACAGACAGGAGATCTCAAACACGAGATAAACAGAGTACACAATATCCATGAAGGACAACACCAGACAAGAACATAAGAAACACTGGGGTTTAAATACACAAGTGTTAAAATAAGACACACCTGGGAACAATCAAATAACTAATCAAAATGAAAAACTACAAAGGACTACAAAACATATGGCGCAGAACCGGGAAAAAACATAAAAGGCCAAAAACAAAGATATAACTATAGTTGTGATCAGAGTAAAAGGAATATTTTCAGTAGGCCTACATGTTAAGCTCAATCCACGGTATAATTTTTATTATCACAAAAAAATAAGTTCTACTTCTCCTCCTTTTTCTTCATCTTCATCTTCTTTTCGGTTTTTTATTTTTTTTATTTTTTTTTTTTACTTACAATGGAAGTAAATGGGGAGATTTTCAAAAGTCCTGGTTGTTTCACACACAAAGGGATTCCTTTTCATTCAGGTCCAGATTTGTTCTTGCCCTTCAATGTGTTACAACCCGTGAGGTCTGTGTGTTGTGCTCATGATTGTGCTTGTGTTGCTGTGGGTGTTTTTCTGCCTCTCGCCTGCAGGGGGTACCCCGTACCCGTGTCCTGAGCTGACGCTGCGTGAAATCCCGCAGCTGGAGCTGATCAGCGGCAATTAGTGGGGTCAGGGTGTATAAACTGAGCCAGTGAAGTCCTCTAATTTTTCCTTGGTGCCTCGCGTCAGATTTGGTGGATTACTGTGTGATTTACTTTGTGATAGGGATGAGGAAATGAAGTCTCATGAAGCAATGAGGCTTTCCCCTGACTGTTCCGGGAAAAGATTCAAAGCTTCGCGAGTGTCGAGAACAGCGCCATCTGGTGCTTATTTAAAATAAAGCAGCCAGAAGCCTGTGTAAGAAGCAGATGAAGCATCCACAACACACTCCATAGTTTCAATGTTATGTGATCAAATAAAAGCCTTACACGTTTCTGTTTGATTTGTCCATTAAATAAATTCCTTTACCCATTAAAGTGTGACAATAAAATATAAAATGGGCTTATATGATTCAATAAGATCTAAAGTAGGCCTACTATCTCTCTCTCTACACACACACACACACACACACACACACACACACAGTGAATAAGGACATTGACATTGTGTGCACACACACATGTGCTTATGACAGTTGGCAGTGAAAGTGCGTAACTGTAGGAATGACAGAAAGGTGATAAAGTTTTTAATTATTTTTATAAAGAAATAAAAGCTGTTTCACAGTGTTGGAGTCTATTTCTCCTCTTAGTACTTCCCCAGCCTTAGAGAACACTCTTTCACATGACCCAGAGGAGGCCGGGGTACAAGGAAACTGTAATGCCAATGTATAGATGGGGGTAGATATGTTTCTGCATTCTCCAGTATTCAATCAAGTGGATCTTCAGCTCTTTGTATGTTTGTCTCTGTAAGGTATTTATCCACTTCTATGATCGCATCAGAAGTGGCATTTGAGCTTTGTTTGTGCTGGTCTACAGCACTGTCGGACAGAAGACAGGTTTCCACCTCAGAAGTGTGAGGAGAACAAAAAAAAAATGATTGGGAGTGACTGTACATTGACTGAACATAAGACATACCAACGGTCAACAATTATAAAATACAACAATAAAATAGGCCTAAGTAAAATTTTAAATAATAAATAAATAAATATTTGTTCTTCTTCTTTTTTAGAAATGCATAGACTATATACATTGGAAGCTATCAGCTCAAAATATTCCCAGATTGGGGAAGTCTTCCTTTTTTTGTCTGTTGCCAAACAAACCCACCAAACAACAACACCCTATCCCCAAAAAACAATAATAATACCTAAAAAACACCAAAAGTGTAAAGATTTTACAAAACAAACAAAAAACACAACAACAACAAAAAAGAATAAGTAGTTTTGATTCTTTAAATGTAATGTATTGATTAACTTTCAAAGTACAGCACTCTACTCACAAATCCATCAACCAGACTGAGCCAACAAAGACCCGTAAGTCAGATCTGGGGTGCGAGCCTTCTGACACCCAAAGCGAAACGCGCACGTGATTGGGCAGAAAGTGAGGCTTCATTTGTCATCGATCACGTGACTCTGCGAAACCAATACACACCCCGATACGGGGCTTCAATTGAGAGTGAGGAGTCACGTGCCGATTTGGGCGGGGTCTGAGCCGGTCGGCCATGATGGTAGGAGACGCTATCGGTTGCCAGGGGCAACGCCTTCAGAACTTCACAGAGGCGCGACTAAAACATTCCAGAAATAGCGAAAGAGAGACAGCGCAGCTTAGTATTTGTTTACATTTTACATTTTACCGATACGCCGCAGTTTCTTTGGAAGATATGGAGAAGGAAGAGAAATGAAAGGGGTTCTATCGGGAGAGACTAAATAAAGAGAAACTGCTTGTCAATAAACTGACAGCAGCAACAGCGAGCAAAGTCTGCTTTCAAAAGCAACACATTTCAGCACAGTTCGCCTTTTATTTAACACAAACGAACGAAATGAATACTCTGTTATTCATTTAGAGTTGTTTCATTTGTTATAGATATATCTGTACCGCGAAATGTTTTAAAAAGACACTTTTTTAATGACGTACGATTCGCATTGACAGGGGAATGTCCGAACTGTTCGCTTAACGTTGCACGGCAGGTGCAAATGCACGTATCTGATTCATATCAGATTTATTTCCACATATGAATGAGGCCTGAAACATCAAGTATGACTGAACTCTCGCAGTTTAACGTTACAAGTTTGGGGGTTTTTAAGTCTTATTGCACCCAGCCGCAGCAGACTTGTTCAGCTTCTAATGACTTAAAGCTTCTGAACTCTTGCATTGTGTAGGCAGTAACGTTAGTCACTGATACAATAAACAAACCAGGTAATTAACTATGTCAGCGTATGTGAAAGGTGGTAGTGCTTTGGGTCTTTCGTCCATTCTGTAGCAGGTCGTACGGGGCCATATGTTGATGTCAAGTAGTTTCTCTAAATAACGCTGCTTGGTGTTGTTATAGTCTCTCCCGATAGAGCCCCTTTCCTTTTGCTTCCCCCTTCTTCATTTATTCCCAAGAAACGGTGCCTTATCGCAAAAATGCAAACAAATATCAAGCTGCTCTCTCTCTCTCTCTGTCGCTATTTCTCTCGGTCTCACGGTCAAAGTAACCATGACAACGGATAGCGTATCCTACCAAGATGGCGAATCCTTCCCACAATGCAACGCGGAGTGATACGCGTTACGTCACCTTCTCATTCTCAATAGAAATTGCGTCGCATTTGCGATACCCACATCGAAGCTTCAGTGTCATACGTAACATCACTATTGTGTGATCTATATTGTTTGGACCGTGGCGGGACGTGATCTGCTGGGTGTCGATCTTGACTTCTCTCCGCACCGTGCGTCCGGTGACTTTGTGGAGGCAGCTGGAAGTCGGCGTGGTGAGCGGCGGGAAAACTCCGCGTGTGCTTCACCAACGCGGTGGGAGCTCCGGATACTGTGTATTGTGTTGCATATTTTCCACTGAATATCTTGTTAATTAATTTACTTTACATAACATGCGCCATATCGTTTTTTTATGGGAGAATAGATTTCGTGAAATAAACGGATGAACTTGACGTGCTTGGGTCATCCTTGGTTTTTCACGTCCTTGGAGTATCTATTTTGTTAGTCCCTCGCCCCTAGACACACCAGGGACGTAATAAATGTTATAAATGCAATTCAAACAAGCACTTTAAATCAACCTATTCAATCCTAATTGAAACTTATTAAATACACACAATAATTTAGATATTTTGTCAATGGTAATTTGGCAATCAAATGTCAACTGCGCATCAATGATAAGATAACACCAAGGTTCCACACATGAAATGATGGAAATACAGAATTTGAATGACAGATACCAACTAGATACGTCCATACGATTTCTGTTTTTATCTCATTTAGTTTAAGAAAGTCGTCGTCATCATAGGCGTAATTTGCAGGTGGGACATGTCCCCACCACTTTTCTCAGGATCGATATTGTCCCCCACCACTTTTTGAAACATTGCACGGATGCACCTAATACAAATAAATAAAATATCTCCAGTTAACTAGCAGAGCATTCATTTAGTTCGCTATTAAATAAGAGATCTAGCGCTAAAATCAGTTTTTTTTTTATCAAGCTGAGCCTCAGTTCGACTATTCGAAGATCGCGACTCATCCCTAACCACAAGAGAACAACTGTATCCATGACACTGATAGCAGCAGACACGAGCGCTCAGCGCGCCTAACGTTACTATCACAGATCGCGCAGCGGAGTATTTTTCTGTAGGGGACACAAGGTGTCAGTAACATGAATGAAACCCCCTCCTGCGCGATCTAGGATACCAGCGTTTTATACATAGTGTAAACAAACATCAGAAGAAGAGCATTGTCGTGACCGTTAACTCTGCGCCCAACAAAGGTGGGTATAACCTTTACTGTCTATGGTAGAATCGTCTATGGTGGTAACAAAGTAGGCTACATTTACTTCACTACGTTAAGTGAGGTTCCTCTCGTTACTTTATTTTAATGCATTATGTTGTTAAATGCGTAGTTTATTCCAAGCGCGCTGTATCTTTTTTTATGGATATGAGCGATGCTCCGTTCACAAATGAATCACTCTTTTGAGTCGATTCTCTTCAAAGACTTCATCAAACAAGTTGGCAGATCTGTCTAAATCGGTTCGCGAATCAGTTTGAATGATCTGTTCAGTTTCTCGCGCACTGAATCGGTCTGAAGCGCTTTCAATTCACACTCGACACGGAGTCGCAACAGGAAGATTTAAGAACATCAAGAGAGTTGGATGAAGTGGCCGTGGATCTACTACAGTTTAGTCTAGTGAAAGCAAATCTGCACATGCATCATATTTTTGCCAGCGATGAAGATCTAGTTGAACATCTTCGTATGATGTCTGTGAATGAATGATTCCACAGGACGATACATTCGAGTTCATTTCAGTCAGGTAATACATTTTACAACCAAACAGATTATTACTCGACGATAGCACTAACGTTACAAGTATGATGACATTATCCGTTTTTTGGACATATACATTCATTTATAGGCTACATTAAATAAGCTACCATTGTACACAGTTTATGAAATGAACACCCGCCATCCCGCGGTATGTGTGTGTATTGCGCAGTGGCACACGAATAGTTTTGATTGAAACTAATTTGTTTAAAAAGTAGGCTTTTGCAGTAACAAGGCAGGTTTGCATAAAATCATTATGATATTCTTTTTTTATCTAACGAGCATCTGGTTTGGCGATGCAAGAACGGACTGTCGTGCTTATTGTTTTTTTCTTCTATGTTAACTAGAAGAAAAAAATGTAAAAAAAAACGACGAAAACATGTTCGAATAATAAACAGTTTGTTTGATGACACATCACCAAAGATGAAATCAGCCTCCCTTTCTGTCATTGTGAGTGTGCGTGGTTTTTTTTTTTTTTTTTCGAACGATAATCGACTTTTGCTCCTCGATTTTCGAATGTCATTTTTGTCAGAAATTCATATCCCTACTTGTGGTCTTCACTCGGACGCGCGCTTCAATCTATCGCAGTTCCGGATACTCTCTATTCGTTCCGTAAGATCACAAAATAAAATGCACACAAACGTGTCCCTGCTTGATATAGACTGTAACCAATGATGGACATATTCGGTTTTGATGAGAGAGAGAAAAAACTATGCGAGTGCGGATTAGAACGCGTAACCTCTGACACGCTTGACAAAAGATCTACCACTAGACCATTTAAGAAGTCAGACAAAGTCAGCGGTTCGATGCATTTATTTACGGGTTGAGCAGAGAGGCTGCACAGTTTGAGCAGCGGGCCACCGGATGGTGTTGCTAAGAACTTGCAATGTATAACTATTATGAGACCGGCCCTCGCGGCCTCGAAACACTACCGGCCCACCAGGGAAACTCCCAACTCTCCCGAATGCCACTCCGCCCCTGTCGTATATTGCTATAGGTAGTTTGTGATCAAAAGTAGGAAACACTTGCCCCTATCTCTCTCTCTCTCTCTCTCTCTCACACACACACACGTATTATTGTCAATGGTCCACAGTCACAGTGGGTTGACTGATGGTCATGTGGACAAGGTTCGGTTCCTGGACTCCCCCATTTCACAGGTTGGGTTGTTCGGCGACGCGGTAGAGAACTTTGCCTAACAGTTCTCTGCCGCACAGTAACAGACGGAAGCCACCCGGCACATCCTGCCCCGGCAGCCCGCTGCTGCCTCCACCCGTCCGCCGGTGGTAGATCTTCCGTCTGCTCGTCGCCGTGGGTGCCCGGAGCCAGCGGCACCCACATTTTCAAAGAAAGCAATTTCCTCTGTTCCTGGGTCCCAAGAGGGCCAGATTGGCGTTGTGCGACCCTGTAAAGCTTTGCATCCCTCAGCCTCCTCTTGTATCGTCAGCCAGTACTTGGATGCGTTCGAAGACCCGGTCACGCCTTCTCACGGAGCCCCTGCCATCACGTAGAGACAGGGAAGTGTTGCACCAGACACTCGGACACCACTTCGGCCCTTCCGTGCCGGGTCCCTGTCCTCTACCTCGCTGCCCCACCCTGGGTACATCTGTGGTGCCTCTGGTTCCCTTGGCCCTGTTCGTAGACACTTAAAATGCTCCCAACCGGTCCAGCTGGCTCCTCTGTACCAGCAGACTCGGCTTACGATTCAGTTCGGCGGGGCGTCCGCCCAAGTCAGCGCTATTCGCTTCACGTTGGTGTTGAGCAAATGTGCCACTGGCAGGTGCGCGGACATCGCTTTCCTACTGGCGAAGGATGCGATTGAGCTGGGCCCTCCAGCCAATATGAAGACCGGCATCTCTAGCCCGTACTTCATTGTACCCAAGAAAGGTGGTGTATTACGGCCAATCTTGGACCTGCGAGTCTTGAATTGGGCCCTTTTTTAAGCTTCTATTCAAGTTACTAATGCAGAGATGCATTTTCGAATGCTCTGTCCCCAAGATTGGTCTGCAGCGTTCTACCTAAAGGACGCATACTTCAGATCTCTATCCTTCCGCAAGCCAGGCCATACCTGTGTTTTTTGCATTCGACAGATGGACAGAATCTTCCTTGCCCCCCCTCTATACCCTCTTGGGACTTATCTCTGGTGCTACTGCACTCAGAGACCTCCCATTGAGCCACTTCAGGCAGCTGAGTTAAAAACTTATTTTTAAAAGAATAGTTATCTTGCTTGTTTGGCCTCTATCAAGACAGTAGGAGACCTGTATGCATCTTCGGTCGTCGGATCATGCCTGGAATTCGGGCTGGCCAACTCTCATAATATATTTTCAGACACTGGCCGGGATGTGTGCCCAAGGTTCCTACCTCTCCCTTGAAAAGGGGAGCAGGTGGTAAGACTGCAAGCGCTGCCCTGGAGGAGGCAGACCCAGCCCTGGCTTTTCTCTGTCCTTTCCGCTCCTTGCGGTTATAACTGGACAGAATGCAAAGCCTCAGGACCTCAGACCAGCTCTTGTCTGTTACGGAAACCAGTAGAGGGAAGGCTGTTTTCAAGCAGAGGATGGCCAACTGGATAGTGGTTGCCATCATCTTGGTGTGTTTACCCAAGGTGCACCGTGCCCACCTAGGTAGTGAGCCTCTCCAAAGAGAGAGTGTAGCTCCTTCCTGGGTGTTGATACAGGGTGCCTCGCTGACAGATGTTTTAGAGCTGTGGGCTGGGTGACACCAAACACACAAATAGCCTATGTGTCGAGCCGGTAGCTTCCCTTGGGCTCCCTTCACATGAAGCCAGTTTCACTGTAAGCCCGGTTCGAAGTGTCAGCTTGCTGTGCCATTCCCCTCCTATGGACTGGATACGTGCGCCATTCTTGCTCCAGTAGAGTTCCTCTTTAGCTGAGCCCTGTTGAGTTCCTCCACACCCTTCGGCAAAGGACGTGACGGAGCGTCCGATGGCAGGCCTAACACTCGTATGCACTGGTGGAACCTGTGTTAGGCTGGGTTCCATATGTTGTGATCCCTACGGTGATTCCATATGTGTATTCTTCCACGGTACGGCTCCCTATGGCGAGCCTGTGTCATCCCTCCCTGACCGGCTTCCGCAGCTTATTCCTTTCCAAAGAAAGGGAACGCTTTCCCAGTGGTCTTGTGGAACAGCAGTGACTTCCCTGGCCTAAGCCCTGTCCCGTCTCCGCCTCAATAATGCAGGGGATCAGAAGGCTTTTTTCTTTCGTCTACGTCGAACGTGAGCAACTGAAAGGGAAAGTATATTAACCCTTGTTCCCTGAATGAGGGAATGGAGACAGAGTCCCGTCGCCACTATTGCTGGACCACCGCTGACTCCGGGCTCTGCTCGGCTCCTCAGTGAAAAACAACTAGTGTGTGCATCCACCTTTGCATCCACATATTATACATATATTTCTATGGTTTTACAAGCGGAAACCGAGGATAGCGCGGATATTACGTCATATATAGGCAACAATGACAAGGGAAGAGCCATTATTCAAAACTGGAAATTCTCTTGATTTACAAATCCTTGAGAACTTTTGGGATAACAACTGCATACAATATATCACACTGTGCAAGTGGTTTTTGAATATTTTATTAAAAAAATCTTATTGTACCTATAATGGGACCTGCCACACACGCACACACACAAACGCGGTGCTAGAAACGTGTAGGCCTACCTGATAAAGTGTATGTCGATTGATCATAATTGAACAAAGTCTTAAATTAAAGCTCTTCATAAAGTGAGAACATAGTTTACACTGCTGGATTTGTGGATCTGACGTCTTCATGAACTTTTTGAAGCTTGAACATTTTGGTTGCGTGTACTTTAAATGGATGCACAGAAATAATGAGATAATATAAAAAATGTCGGTTACACTTTATTTTAAGGTGTCATTGTTACAGTGTAATTATATATTTAAGTACTGAGTAATATTAATTAACTACACGTACTTATAGGGTTAGGGTAGGATTAGGATTTGGTTAAACGTTAGTTACATATAATTATTCATAATTTAGCTACTGTTATGTTACTATAGTGGGCCTAAGCACATGTAACAAGGACACTGTAAAATAGTGTTACCAAAATATCTTCATTTGTGTTTAAATGAACAGAAGTCCTATATGAGGGTGAATAAATCACAAGACTATCCCTTTAACCGTTACACAGTTTGTTACTGTCCAACATTAGTTGAAGAAGTGCTGGCATACTGTAAATGCAGGGTAAAATATGTCTAGATGTTAAACCTGTATACAGTATCGGACTGTGGATCTATAGCCTTGAAGTTGAGACGCATCTAATACTGAATGTCAGTATGACATGTTCCAGTTTTCAGCACATAAGGGTAATGATGCGGCTCAGCCAATAGGAGCCGTCGGTTCGAGAGGCATACGGTCAGCATTTATGCCAGATTTGAGCAGATTACTCCAAATCAGATTACTGCATCCCAACCCTGCTATAAAAAGCAAGGTTATTAAAAGCTTAGCTGCATATAATGCCATTCTCTTTTATGAAATGCAGAATGTTATATTTGTAGTTCTGGTATTTCACATCCTTTTTAAAGCACTAATCTGATCTCTTCCCTGATCATTCTTAAATGCCAAATGATACTACTACTCAAACACATCCATATGGATAATCGTGTAACATGTAAGTAACTTGCTGTGTCTCGGTTGGAAGAGATTAAATAACTTTGAAATAAATTGCATGCATGATATCTTAAATTTTCCATGTGACTTATTTGTGATTATACTGAAAATAAAGTTTATAACTATTGCCTTCAGTATGAACCCACTGAAGATTCATTATTATACAGTTTTAAGAAATGAACAGAAATGGCCCTGCCATGCATTAAGGATTTTAAACACTGATATGTGGCTGTACTTCAAGTCAATTCAATTCACATTTATTTGTATAGCGCTTTTCACATACACATCATTTAAAGCAGATTTACAGAAAATGCACGAGTCCACATTACAATTTAGAGTTATCTGTTATCAGAGGAAACTATCTAAGTTATGTATTTTAGAAATGTACATACAAAATCACAGTTAGGCTTAAAATGTATAAATACAATTTAAAAAGTCATGCAATACAGCTTCATTACTTTGAGGAATATATCAGCAGTGCTGAGTTGCTGTGATGGTAATAACTGGTAAAAGTGATGCAGTGCAACATCTCTCGCGGGATGTTTCATGTTTCGTCGTACACACGCTGTACAGAACGTATCCAGGACAACTGACTCTCTGAGGGATGGCCATCCACCGTGCACTTGCACACCGGCACCTCCTGAGTCCACATCAACACTGCGCTAGATCAGGAGAGCTGGCATCGCCCTCCACCAATGAGGTCAAACGCAGTATATTTGGCCTAGCAGTATTTTTCTTGTTCTATGTGTATATAAATTCTCTTCATCTACAAAGCCTATGTGCACTTTTGTTACAGAAGAAAAAACAGGGTTCATACAAGGTGCTTAAAGTGCTTCATTTGAGTTTTTGACATTTAAGTCCTGGAAATCTCTAGAAAACAGAGTTATTAAGAGTTATTGAAAGACAAAATATGTGAAATTAGTGTTTATTTTTATTGATAAAACACGCTTTTCACGCAAAATAAACACTGCAGCCCGTCTGATGTAGATATCGAGCCATTTCGCATGGATATGAGCGTTGCTCATATAAATATCCAAGTACCGTATATACCCGAATATAAGATGACCCTGAATATAAGACAACCCCCCCCCCCCCCCCCCCCCCCATTTTCCAGACTTATTTTGGGGGAACAATCTGGTTTGCAACAGAAAATAATTTTAAGAGCAAATTTCCGAGGCGTTGTTCCAAATGCCTCGTATCACCTGTGCCTCGTGTAGAGGCCCGCTCGTCGGCGGAGACCGGCACATATGCGCTTCCTGATTGGCCATGATGACTGCGGCTGCCCTGAGTGCGACGGGATGGATTTAATCACCCTGCGGGGTCGTCTGGCCGTTTTCAACGACGATTCGGCTCCCGCTCTCTCTCTCTCTCCCTCTGCTCGAGCCGCACAAGAAAAAGCGCCGTTCACAGAGGATGCCAGAGCGGACGGAGACAAAGCGAGCAGAGACCCGCCCCCCCTTCACATATCGCGTCTTTTGCGCGTTCAAGTTCGTTATTTCAAATGTAGGCGCGCGGGATGCGCGCTCATAATGGAAGCGACGCGCTCGTTTTTTCCAAGCGCGTCCGCGCCGCATCGAGATCCTCGAGGGAGAAAAAGGCTATCAATCGATTCCTCCACTCGAATATAAGATGACCCTGAATATAAGACGACCCCACAGTTTTCAGCCTATTTTTAGGACAAAAACCTCGTCTTATATTCGGGTATATGATATATGATACAGCTTTCATTCTTCAGGAGGAAAAATAATATATTCATGAGAAAAAAAATCAGTTTGAATAAGGAAAGCGATATCTTTGTCATAGTATCCGTTCAATGGTTGCCACAGCCATTGCATGTGCTGCACTTTATTTGTACCGTTTTGTTTTATTAGTTTATTTTTAGTTATCTATTTACCTTTTTTAGAATTTGAAGGATAATAAAGATATGGTTAAATAAGTGAGATCTCTGTTTGTAGTCCTAGAAAAGCTAAAAAGTGCTTTAAAAGTCCTTGAAAGTCCTGGAATTTCATTTGACAGAATCTGTGCGAACCCTCAAAAATACAGTAAGCATATACAGAACAACACGTACATTTTGCAATTGAAAATGGTAATTTACCACAATTTTTTTTCTGCATAATAAGGTCAAAAGAAAACCACATGATGAATTTCACAAGCCGAGGGAAATACTAAAAAGTGACAATAAAATAATACAACAGTCATTTAACAACATAAGATGTAACATAAAACCCTAATGTACATAACTGATAACAAAAAAAGACTAAGAAGAAACAATTATTCAAATTAAATAAGACTAAACAGACATACGGTACGGTTACGGTAACAGTATTTTACTGTAAAATAACATGAAATGTAAGTTTAGATCTATTACAGATCTATTAACTTACGGTTGACCAATCAACAGGTTTCTACTGTAGCATTTTTGCAGCTAAAATTACACTCATTTTTCTTACAGTAATTTGATGCAGATTGTTAATTCAACAAAGACATTGAGCTGACTCCACATTCAGCTTCTGTAGATCATGGTCCTCGTTTCAGAAGACCTAAAGCTTCATGCACACAAAAGAGAAACACAGTCTGTGAATGAACCTGTAGGATTTGCCCAACTCTTATATTTGGCAGCATTCCCGTCATGTTGATAATATGGGCTCTATCTGACTAAAACAATACCTTAAAGCTGAAACTGAACTCCTCCTCAAATGCACACTTTAAAATAAAGGTTGTTGGGTTTTTACAGTTATACAATGGAGGAACCATTGATTTAAAGTCCCCCTGTGGTGAAAATCAAGCTTTTAATGTTGTTTCTGTGTCTATGTGGTGTTTTTAATATGCTTTAAGACACACATGTGTAAGTTCATAAGTCGACAGCATTGCTGAGTATTTTCTGCTTAAAACTGCAGTGAACCAAAGACAGTCTCAAAAACACGGTTTGAAATCGCTGGTGTTTCTGACGTCACAAACGACCTTGTAACCAATCAGATCAACGTGTGATCGTCAACCAGTGGATCTCTGAGCTGAGTGAGTGGAGGCGGGGCTCATTTGCATATTCATAGAACCGCGCATACTAAATGAGACAAGGGTGTCGAGTTACATTCAAGGCATTTTATGAAGAGAATATTTTCAAGGATTTTTTTTTTAAATATGTAATTTTGGTGATCAAAGATGAGTTTTAAGGGATAAAATGATTGACATTTACACAACTAAAGAACATTTTCCCACTAAGAACCTTCTGAGCAATGAAAGGATGTTAAAAGTTTTTCTTGAACCATAGATGCAGATAAAAACATTTATGTTTTATGTTCTCAATCTCCTGGGTTGGTGCAGCACTTGTTTTTGGGATATTATACCTCCTCCTAGAGATGGATCTGCCGAGGCCACAGTCTCCCCGGTACAGTCTGAGTTAGAGATGCAAGGGCCCAATAAAGCCTGTGGGTAATTGATCAGGGTATATTGTGTTCTAGTCTCTAAGTAACAGCGAATCTCCACGGAGGAACATCTCTGTCAAGCTGCGGGTGATAATGAGCTGTGGGTTTGAGATCCCCTCCTTTAGACGGTTTCTCGGTCCCTCGTCGGCTTGCTGTTCATTTGTTCCCCCTTTTCTCTGTGTGACAGCCTCGCGTGTCGCCTTGCTAAACTCAGTCCAGAGGGATTCGCTCTCGGTGAGTGTTGTTGAGAGATGTAGTAAACCAAAACAAGTGTATGATGCAACTAACACGCTGAGAGATCTGCTTTTAATGTCAGTTTTAGCAGACGCAAATATTCACTCAAAGATTTTCAAGAGTAATTTCACTGGTGCACAAAATAAAATCGTTGGAAAAACAAATGTTGTAGTTTTACATTACTCACATGAAGCTAGATTATTTCATCCCAGCCATTTATGTTTGTCTTGAAAACTTTTTATTTTTGCTACTTTTAATGTTTTAGCCCAAACTTTTAATCTTAAATCATAAAACCCACCATAATGGAGGACATGTTAACTGCTTAAAAACAGATATTATTCCTTCAGGAAAAAGACAATGATTTCTCCTGCGATTTATCAAGTGTTAGTGGACAAATTAGTAATAGTAAAGAGTGGTGTGTTTTAATGTCCAATTATGGAATTGCACAATAGCCTATGTGGTTAAATAGTGACGTTTATCACTAAAATGCACATTAAAAATCACATTAAAAATGCTAAATAATAAGATGTAAAGAATGCAGGCTTCAG
Source organism: Tiaroga cobitis (assembly GCA_030578255.1). Classification (NCBI taxonomy): domain Eukaryota; kingdom Metazoa; phylum Chordata; class Actinopteri; order Cypriniformes; family Leuciscidae; genus Tiaroga; species Tiaroga cobitis. The sequence continues at coordinate 4,491,548 of CM060598.1, read as the reverse complement.
TTTGCAAAAGTGTATTACCCAGAGGGAATTTGAATCAATTAATTGAAAGTAATGCGTGAATAAAGGAGGAGATCTTTGATGAGAAACAGGTAAATCTGCTGTATAGGTATCCACCAAATGAGTCTTTGCCATCAAACAAGGTGGTGTTTACAGTATCACTCTGTAAGGAAGATCCGTTAGTAATGTTTTAAAGACAATGCTCACATTTACGCTTTATAGCTGCATCCCTTGTTGGGACACTTGTGCTTCAGGTCAAGACTCAACGTGATGTTTATCCGGCTTATCCTCTGGACGTTTTCTCCATGCAAACCTGAAAGGAGGTTATGGTTTATGCGAGTAGCCATTGGCTATTCCTAGTGTTTAGTGATAGAGACCCGAGTGGTTACAAGGAGAATCACACCAGGCATCCGTTTAAAGGTCGATCCAAAAGAGGTTCAATACTTTAAAGGCAAGGAAGTGCAAAAGGTCCATACAACAGTGGATAAGAGCACAAATAAAAACAAAGGTTACACACAAACAGTCTAAAAACTAGCACCGACTTCTCTCACTAACTTTTGGAGACTGAAGTTTCTCATGCTCACAACCTGTGCATTAAGCTTAAACCCACTCTCTGCTTCTGATCACCCTTAAATGCATACATGTCCCTGCCTTTAGTTAATTGGAACAAACCATTTTCTGTAAAACTAACTCTCTATACATTTCAGCAAGTTCAAAGATAGTTAAGACAAAGAGTTTAAAAACAATCAATGAATAAAACATACAGGCAGGAAAAAACAAATATTGTCATTTGCATAATTGATATTTCCTAAATTAGTTAAAATCAGCATTTCCCCACCTTCCAGGGTGTGAGGTTAGCAAACAACAGGACATAAAACAGCAAATACCCATATGGACAATTATTACATGCATGATACAAAAAACAATAAGGGCACAATTTTGGGAGAAGCAACACTGGCTCTCCATCACTGTATCCTTTGGTCAATTCAATATAGAAGATCTATAACCTCATCTTCTTTAGATAGGGTAACAGAAGAGAGAGAGAGATGTCAACTCTATACCGTCAATTGTATTAGATTAATTGTATTAATTCACTGTATTAGAAACATCGGCTGCGCTCGAAATCGCTCACTCTATTGAGTAGGCATGTATTTTAAATAAGTATTACTTCACGACCGCTTAAAAAGTATGTTCTATCTAGTATGAGTGTGTGTAGTATGAATGTAATCTGGACGTACTTCATCCGCCATGTTGTCATTATCATGTGATCTACCAGCATCGCTTCACTGTCATTCATAAATCCTCTCCCATGGCCTCATGGGATAGTAAAGTGTCCATCAAATACACACTTCTGAATCTCACCGGATGTCATCTGGTACTTTAGTTTTTTTACGTTTTTAGTTTTAGCTTTTGCTCTCTCAAAAGCAGAGATGAAGACATGGGATTAATGGGAAGACTAGTGGTGCAGGAATGACGTCACTAGGCCAACCGGCAGTTCGCATCACACTGGTTTCCTCGACAAAAACACATTTTCTCAAAAACACATCAAATAAAACTTAATTTCAACATGTATTCTCTCTTGATTCAGCCATATGCAAAGCATGCTGGGTACTAACAAGCACCCAGTTTCAGTTCATGCAACACAAATCATTCATGTGATCCCAACATAAACGGATTAAGTAAACTTCAATTTTACATATATTTAAGCAGATTGAACACAATCAAATTAAGTTAGGACAAAATGTATAGCAATTGTGCTGCTTAAGCCCATTTTAATTAAGCAATTTGTACAAGCAGCAAAAATCTTTTTTTTTCAGTGTAATATTGATGTATTTTATGTCGTAGAATAAAACGTGAAAGTGTCTTGGGCTTGTGTTCACCACAGACCTTATTTAGCATTAACCAAAACCCCAGTGACTTCGGGACGATGGAACCAGAAGTGTTAAAATGCTAACTCGCCTCAACATTTTGGCCTACAAAGTGATGTCATATACCTGCAGACACACTAGGATATGATCGGTTATGATTGGATATGATTGGTAAGTGTGATAAATCCCGCCTCTTGTATTCGTGTGTGTTCTCATCGGCCTGAATGAAGACATGCAGACGTTAATGGGAAGACTAATTAAAAAGTAAGTAAACAACTATCACTGCTTTATATCATGTCAAAATCAAACTTGGTGAAATTAAAGGTACATCTTTGTTTATGTGACGGTGTCCAGTGTGTAAGCTTGATAACTGATGAAAATAACCTGACTATTAAAAAAGAAAAGCTGAACATTAATTAAAAAATAATATATAGGCTATTGTTTAAATTGTTTCTGCCTTCAGTTATCATTTTGGAACAAATGTAAAAATTTGTAAAAACACTAATTTGATGAAATTTGTTCTTGGTTTTGATAAATACAACATTACATAGTGTAAAAATACAAAATAGAATTGTATTTGGTCTCTCTTTTCTATGTAATGTTTAGGAAAATTAAGTGTAACAGAGACATACATTTAGATTTGATAGGCTTAATAAAAATGCGAGGACTTTGCCTCCTCATTGTAAAACACCACCGCACACCACTGCTTTTTGCTACTCTTTTATGAGTACTGTGAATTTGGACAAAGCCTACTTCTTTTGTCACTTTTTGCCAACTATAGGGAAGTATGTGACTTCGGATGCAGCCACCATCACAGCAGCTTTTACCTCTTTGTTTTTTGTAATTTGATGCAAAAGTAATATTATACATCGTATACGGCAATAAATATACATACATAATGTATACATTTAAAAAATGAAAATATAAAAAACGTTACAGTATTTACGATGCTGATGACCGTTAAAACCATGGTTAAATCGTCATCATTCTTAAAATATCAAAAACGTGATTTCGCGCCAAAACAGTCGAATCAGTTGCGTGGTGACGCAGGCGCAGCGTGGGGTTTCCCAGCCCTGAGAGCAGGGTCACTCACCGCGCCCATCTCTGCTGTCTGATGGCCGGAGCGAGAGCCTGATACACGGAACGCAGAAGAACCACTCCAGCACCGGAGAACGACGCGCGTGGGACGTACAGAAAGGCTAAATTTGGACCGAGCGTTTGTTGGTCACATTTACCACAAGGCGTTTGCGTGAAGCTTGCGTTATTTGGGCAAGAATCGGCGCGGTTGCAGCTGTCGCGGCTGCGGGTTCGGGGAGTGCCGCTCTCCGCTGACTGACTGACGGACTGTCTGCGGGTCGGGCAGCTGTGGAGCTCTCTTCGCTGTTTACAGTCAATGATACATACACAACGAACTGTCCCGACAAAACACAGGTCAGTGTTTATCTTCTCTTTAACTGTCGCCTGATTGCCTGTAACGTTATTCGGCTGTTGTGGGGTTCGTTGGGGTGGGGGCCGCTGCTGGACTCACGCAAACACATTTAACACTCACCGTGGCTTTATTTGTCAATGTGTGCAGCAAATATCAAATTACTAGGCCACATAAGTGGTTTAGTATGTGTTAACTTCCTCAAATCACGGTCATGTGGCAGAGATGTGCTGTTAGCTGACTAGCAGCACTCATAATCGGGCTCCATATTCATGTTAAATACTGTCAGGTGATTTCTGCTATCGGGCACTCGCATTTCTGTTACAAGGCTGGTAAACGGTCTCTCCGTTAGAATTTTTAAATTTAAATCCTGGTTTGCTGAGTATTTTAAGCCTGCATTGGTGCAAATGATGATGATGATGATGAAATGGACAGTGAAGATGGAGGATAAAGCCAAACTACCTCCCCCACTTCACTTCATCATGGAGTCGCACTGTTTGTGCGTTTAAATATCACCTTTCTCCATGATAAATTCTCGATTAAGCACTCAAACACCGGACTCTCGCGGATGTGTGTGTGTGTGATCGAAGTGCTTTTTTGATTGGTTTTTAACCCTGAGCCTGTGCTTTTAACGACCTTAAACTGGAGTTAATGGGATTTTCTCGATCTGTTTAACGTGTGTGTGTTGTGTACGAGTGATTTACGGTTGTGTTCGTGGCGGAAATGTCAATGAGGAAGAGCAGCATCAGTGTGTTTCATCACAGTTTGCAATCATATTGCTGTGAATGTATGTAATAATGCCGGTGTCCGTTTAAAGCGCATCTTCTGTCCTGCTGAAACATGTACACGGGCGCGCGCGCGTGTGTGTGTCAGCACTAGTGTGTTTATGTACTCTGTGTGTGTGTGTGTGTGTGTGTGTGTGTGTGTGTGTTCACGGCCTACAGCTGCTGCAGCCAACAAGATGGCGACTGATGAAGACACAGCCCTGCCTCACACACACTCACACATCACGCATGCTCTCACACACTGCTAAAACACATTACATATACGCTCAAATAGCATCGGTTCTTGTACAGCTGACACTCAAAAGTCACTTGTATATCTTACCACACGTTACACACGTACTGTTAAACATCTGAAACATTAATGCTCTCAAATATCATTTCTATAAATCAGTCACAGCGTTACCGTCCTGCAGTTTTCCTGTAGTGTCGGGAATCTTGACGATATAATTGGCTGGTTTCAGTTTCATTCAGTTTGGAGCTGAACTCTGCAGGGTATAAATGAATCACACTTTACACACCTGATTCTTAGTCACTATGAAATCAAAATGGACTGTTTTTATGGAATATTGCAGTGTTTATTATATGAATGATTTATCCATGTACATCTTTTTTGTTTAATTTCATGTTCCTGGTAATCTTAAATCAGAATATCTTCCTCTTGCAGCATCTCCTCTCTTCTCTGATGTGGGCGGGGCTATAACCTGTCACTCACATGAGATCAACCAATAGCAAACCACAACCATCCAATCAAAATCCCCACAGACAAAATCAAGCCCCGCCCACATTTGTTCTTGTTCCAGAAGCGTTTCACTCGGATATATACACAATCGAGAAGAAAAGCCTAGCGCAACTTTCATTTCATGTCGACTTGAACACACAGTCAATATGAAAGGATTCCCATGGTCAAGGAAATGGATTAGGCCTACATTTCCAAATCCGTAGGGGGAAAAACAAAGTGATCTTGAGGGGTTGGAGGGTGCATTCAAACTGCAAGTTTATATATATATATTAGTGCTGTCAAACGATTAAAATATTTTTCATAGCGCCGTGCCGCGTCCTGTTGCAAAAGCATGTGAAAAAAACGACAAACTTTGCTAGGCCAGAAAGACCGTTAATCGTGCGATAAAAAATTAACGGGGGTTTGCATTAACGCCATTAATAACGCGTTTAACTGACAGCCCTTATATATATATATATATTTATTTAGCACTAATATATATTTTATTTATTTATTTAGCACTAATAATAATAATTTCAGTCTATTATTTATACAAGTATCAATCCCATGCATTCACACAATAAATCTGTATTACAGACAATAAATGGACAAACCATTTCTGGTGCATTTTCTTTGCTGGCTGTGCACAAAAACAAATACACAGTGTAGTTGTCACAAACAAATGTCTGCTTTTTAATGAATTTGTCAAGAGACTTTACTGTTTTTCTGATTGAATTAGTCCTCACACCAAGGCAATATACTGTGCAATAAACATTTTAATTTAAAAGAACAACCGTTAATGCGGCTTTTCAGACAGACACAAGCGTTCACATGCTGTCGGTAAGATGGATTTATTTAATTTTTATTGAGGTCATTTTATTTCTTTTCAGAACCGTTTGATTCTTGATTCTTGATTTGGTAATGTCCGAATCCGCCACTGTTACATAAAACTATGACTTGTTGGCGCTCACGAACACATTACTATTTTCTGTGTTGTTTTATAAACGCGTAAATAGTGTTTGACTGTCTGTAAGCAGTCATAATGTCTTGAATATCAGTTGTCTAAAATATCTTTAATCTGATCAATGTACAAGATGTACCATGAAAGACACATCATGTACTGTAAGTTGTTTTTTATTCCCATAATTCAGCACAGTGTGTTGGAGCAGATACATGGAAAACAAAGCTGTATAGATTTAGTAATCTCTCACAGAATCTGCTGCTCTGTTCAATTTGACATGACAATATTTTGGCTAATTAGATGATGTTTTCAGCTACCAATGAGAATTTAGTTCTGTTAGCTGCGTTTAATACATTTTAAATAGCAATTTTTGCAACAAAAAAAAGTCTGAACATTGATGGACCTGCACATCCGTCATATTTAGAGGGATTTGAGCTGTAAGGTGGGCTGCGCTTTGTGTCTTATGTAACAAAACGTCAGCGTCAGAATGAAATAAAAGCCCTTCAAACATTCACAGGACACTCATGAAAAGAGAGCAAACAAAGTCTCAGAAGAAAACTATTTCCTTTTATAATTTTTAAACCGTCTTAAATACCCCCAGGGCGCTTGATTCACGTTACCAGTCCACAGAAAGTGTCAAATATGGCATGAAGTTACTGCACTGTAAAGTTAAAAAAGATGATTAAAGTAGAAGATAACTCTATTTCAGTCTTAAATTTACTAGCAATTTCTGAGTGAATAATTTCTAAACCAAATTTTATGCCCAGAAATGTAAATGTCTCGTGCGGTTTTAGCGGGAACTTTGCCGCAAATGTCTTTTATGGTTATTTTCTCTTTTAGGTCAGCTACTGTCATGTTGAAACGGCAGTCTAAAGTGAATCTTGCTGAGCAACTTCCTTGAATCGGGTTTAATATCAGCGGCAATTGAATGTAACCATCGACTTGTTACTGCAAGACCAGCGCAAGAGCGTTCATCTGTATATTCATATGTGCTTGCATACTTAAAAAGTATCTTTTCTACCCCTAAAGTCAAAAGTCACTTGATGCAGCAAGTAAATGAGACATTGTGCTTGTCTTTGAGCTTTAAAGTCCCCCTGTAGTGAATTTTATGTCATAAAACCCATCTTTGATCACCAAAATGACATATTTAAACGTTTTTTCCGTGAAAAAAACGTAATGCTTTAAAATAATTTGAATGTAACTCGACACCCTTGTCTCATTTAGGATGCGCGGTTCTATGAATATGCAAATGAGCCCCGCCTCCACTCACTCACTCAGCTCAGAGATCCACTGGTTGACGATCACACGTTGATCTGATTGGTTACAAGGTCGTTTGTGACGTCAGAAACACCAGCGATTTCAAACCGTGTTTTTGAGACTGTCTTTGGTTCACTGCAGTTTTAAGCAGAAAATACTCAGCAATGCTGTCGACTTATGAACTTACACATGGTGTGTCTTAAAGCGTATTAAAAACACCACATAGACACATAAACAACATTAAAAGCTTGATTTTCACGACAGGGGACTTTAAAAATGTTAAAATTGGCATCATTACAATATGCAAGAAGATGCAAAATGCCCGTCAAGCTTGTGGATATCTGTTGCTTTTGTTGTAATGCGTTTTTCCCCTCTGATCTCTTTTTATCCCACTTCATGTTTTCAGCCGCGCAACTGAATAGGATTAAATTGTTCCCTTCTGTAGATGGCGGCTTTTGGGATTATGGGTTTGGTCAGTGATAGTGCTGATTTGACTAGTGTCTGTTTTATCCAGCTGTCTCTACAGTTGACATGCCCTTTCAGCATATTTGATCTTTTTTAATCCTTAAGGAAAGTTCATGCCACTGCGTGCTGTCACTTACTGTAGCTGGCTCTCATGGCATATTTGTGTTTGTGTCAGTATTTGTAGAGCGTCACGTAATCTAATCTGTATGAATGACGAGGTTGTAGCGCATCAGCTCATGTTTGCCTTCTGATGGGAGTGAAATCAAACCAGTATCGAAACATGTCTTGTTTTTCGGTACCTAAGTGGTTAATCTCGTCAACGTCAGTGAAACAATAAGCATGCAGTATGATTGGCTGTGGCGGAAAAACACTAGTTTACGCGGCTGCCCAGAGACACGTGTGTGTGATTTTCGACAAGATAATTGCTGCCAAGGCCGGTAACACGTACGGTAAATCTGATAAGGCGCTTAGAAGCGCACAGAATACACTTGAGAGTAATGTGTTCACACGGACGCGAATAGAGCGTCAAATACGCGTCTAGTTAGACGCTTGAATCGTCCACTCGAGTTCAAGAAGACGTTCGCGGCAAACGATGCGTCTATTTGCTTCTTTGCATTGACTTTGTATGTAATCTACTCGTGCAAATAATTAAATTCGCGTTCGGTGTGAACACACCATTAGTAAACACTTGTTCATTAATAAACAATAAAAATATCTCCTTGCTGTTGTTTCCCGACACATCCATAATCATTAGGCTACTTTTCCCAGTGCTTTGCGGCAGCTTGATGCGTGCTGAGCGCGAGGCATAGGCTATATCCCGCCCCCCAGTAGCCTATAGCTAATTTAATTCACATTTATTTGTATACCATTTTTCACAATACATATCGTTTCAAAGCTGCTTTACAGAAAATGCATGTGTCTAAATTACAATTTAGAGTGATCTGTTATCAGAGGTGACAGTGTAATGCATTTCAATTCATTTTCATTCAGTTTCATTGTTAAACAATGCGATCATTGAAGTAAAGAATACATGTTGTTACATGATTTGGAAACAGAGAAAACTTTAGCATTGGTGCTTTTTTACGTACTCAAAATATGAGTGTAAAAGTCAACAAACTGAAAAAATAAAATTAGGCAATGTTATATTGTTAAAGGGTCATTCCACCCATTTCAACATTAATCTTTATTGAAAGTGGGTTATATATGTAGTCGAAATGTAAAAGAAATTTTGAATTTGGTGCCCTCTTGACCGAGAAAAGACAGAAAATAACTTTAGGGCGCATTTGTATGTAAGACAACAACTCCCACAATGCACAACATTGCACAGCTCCGCAAGCCACTCCCACTAATCCAGAACAGCGCGCAAACATCAGAGAAATCACTCTTCCGTCTACAAGGCTAGCTGCCAAAAGAGTTTGAAATTAATTTCACACAAAATGTCTAGTTAGTTGGCTGTGGCGAGCAGGACGAGGGACGTGAGAGGACGGGGCGAGTGATAATGAATGACACCTGTGCGGTCTCATATCTCTCACGGAGGAGCGGAAGCACAAAAGGAACAGGCCTGATTTTATGTTTTGTTTCTGTTGTGTGTGGTCAGCTGGCTTATACTTTTGTTTTGTATTTGTATTATTCTACTATTAAAATGTTTAAATGTTTGCCGGTTCCCGCCTCCTTCTTCCCACAACAACGAACCCCGTTACATTGGCAAACTCATTAGCGAATTACTCCTCGTTTGTATTTCGTTTCTATGGTGAATTATTGCTTGAAACCTGGATGTTCAGTCAGAACATATGCGGTGCGACACTAGGATGGTTCACATCACAACACAAACGTCCGTGTGCTCGTCTGATTCAGAGATTTCGTCCAGGAGAAATTGCTATCGTTGAAATTCTCTGCAGCAGACGGACTCTATCTGTGTCCGTAGCGCACAGCAAGAGCACAGGCACCAGCGGTCCGCCTCAGCTCGAACCCGTCCGGGCTCCTCGTCCGCGACAGGCAGCCGCCTCCTGTTCCTCCATCAGCCTCGGCTGCTCTTCACTATATTGCGGCTCGTAAAGATAGCCACGAACAGCGGATTCGAGCAGCAGAATTTCAAAATCCTCTACTTCCATATCATGTTTAGTTTCTCCACAGCGCTTGTTAGCTTAGCTTATAAACAAGATGGCTGATATTGATTTCAGTATCTACAAGTGAAGTCCCACCCACTGATCTGTGAAAGCTCTGTTAGCGCATTAGGTCCAACCTATGGGCGGGTTTGAAAGGGTGGGATCTAGTGCTTGTAGTCTTTAGAGAAATCCACCCTTCTTACACTTCCTCCTACAATGTCGTAAAATGACGATTTTTGCGTCATTGTAGGAGGAAGTGAAAAGGGTAAATAGCGGATTTCTCTCGTCTCAGGGGAAAATGAGAGAGTGTTGCACGACCATTCAATAGTATGACTAGGTTTCTAACAATGGAAAGCTTAATGCAAATGGGTGGAGTGTCCCTTTAAAACTGGTTACATAAAATTGGTACCGGAAAAAGTATCGTTCAGGAACCGGTATCGAAGTCAAGGTATCGGTATCGAACATTTTGTTACGATACCCAGCCCTAATCTGATTACATCTTACTAAAGTTGTGAAGTTTTTTTTGTTTTAGTTTAAAAATATGGAAAATGGTGTCGTACCCAACAGGGATGGAAATTAGCTTAACTAGGGTAAACTCGCTTCACCTACCGGCCACCGTGGCGGGTAAATAAAAATAGCATACTGTTTCAACCGGACGGCGGACACTTTTAGAGGCACACATTCAACACCCGCGCTCTTCTTCCGTCGAGGCTTGACGAGGGAAGAAAACGTGGGAGTGCGAGAGGCGTTTGCCGTCCAAAAGGGAGAGCTAGCCGCGAGCGCATGGTGTATTTTTAGGGCGGGGTAGCTCTCTTGTGTCGTAAAGAGCTAGCCGCGCGAATATCTACCCGCGGGCTTATTCCGTCGAGGCTTGAGCGCGAGAGGTGGGAGCTAGCCGCGAGCGCATGATGTAAATGACAGAACAGGCATACCGTAAAACTTCAAATAATAGCCCGGGCTTTTATTTTCCCAAATCGTTGAACTGTTAAATTTGTTACATTTGTTAAATTTGAATTAAAATTGCTTATGTTCGCGGATTTTCAGGTGATATTCTCATAACGAACACTCTGAGGTAAAGTGTGTTCAGACTGAAGACATAGCAACGATTGTATTAAACTGTTCAGTACAATCATAACATAGCACAGACATGATCTTAATTCCATAATGTCTTTAAACATAACAATATTGCTGGCCATAAACTGAGAAAGTGCGCGTCCGGTGTGCGATACCTCGAGTTGTCCTAGACGCGATGCGGTGCGGCGCTGCGCATCTCGTCCGGTGTGCGACCATCTTTAGACCTAAGTAAGCCTGGGGGAAAGGTGTCTAATTTTTTGGGTCTAAATTCAGTCTTTATTTTTGTGAAACAGTCTAACTTGCATTAGGCTAGTCTATGAGCAAATTTTAGACTCGTCTAACACTATACCCCCTTGAGTCTTTTCTTGAATGAACTGGCTGAATCAGAGCGGTTGCTGAGCTAACATCCAACTCACTTAATGAACTGTAAGTTATGCTTGCAGTCAGTACTTGGCATGTATGAGTACGATGGCACAACTTCTCTGTGTAACGTGACGAGTGATGCTCATGGTGATTAACCCGCTCTGTCACACTCTTTTCCTCGCAGGTCGTTTGAATACACGTCTGTTATCAGACCATCATGTGCTGCTTTGAATAAGCAAAGCGAACTGCAGGAGTACAATACCGTAAGCTGCTGGTTCCACGCTAGTATGCTTTTGCATGTGAAAACACACCATTTGCATTTTGAATAAAGGCTGTTGATATTGCTAGCGTTGAACTGAACGGCGGCAGAACTGTGTCCGATCCTGATGGAAAGCGAGCAGCTGTCATGATTTGCTTTCTCATGTGACTGTTTGTTCACTATAGAGAGCATCAGTGAACGCCCATTTCTTCAACCATTTTATTTTTTTTGCCATATTTCTTCCCCATCCGTTGTTTCCATTGGGATTTCAGTAGTCTTCAACCAGGTCCTTGACTTTGAGTCAAACTAAGCCAGCTCCAGATGAATCACAACATTACAAACTGTCTATTGAAGCAATATACAAAAATACAAAACCAAAACTTCAGTTTGAGCACATGAACTACTCATCCTGCTAAGGAGTCAAAAACTCACAATGCAATGTGACACTATGAAAAGTTTTTTGATTTATATTACCAAAATGTTCAGATATACAAATGAGCAGAAGTAGTTTAATAGTGTTGAGAGACTCGTTTAAGATGATGCTTCATAGGAGTGCACAGATCTTTAGTCGTGGTTTGCGTTTCCATGATGGAATGTAAATAGTTGAGAGAGAAAGCATGTTGTGTAACACTATTTATTCGATCCGTGCATAAACTCCAATAAACCTGCTTCTGTCTGTCATGTTAATCAAAGAAAAAACTCTGAATAACTTGACTGAATAACTTTTGTAACTTTAATTATAAGCATTAATCTGTATTTCATTTTAACAATTAAAATATCCAGTGTGGTTTTACATTTGATTAGCCTACATTAATTTCAGTAGTATTTCTTAAATGAATACTACTTTTAGACCCACCTGAAAAACTTAAAGCACTGTTCATTTAATGTGTCTCTTTATTCTATTGTATTTATTTGTGCTATTGTTTGTCAATTTGTTTTTGTTCTCATTTTATTACTGACTTTTTACTATTTTGTAAATGTAGTCCTATGATTCAAATTAAGCCTCAATGTACTGTGTGTAAGCTTATTGCAACCAAATTATCACAAAATAATGAGATGATAAATGATCTGTATGGCGGTATATATGGCAGTTTTGCCCTTGGTATCGAATATCGATATTTTTCAATGTGCATTATCGAAGTTGGAGATTCCAGTATGGTAAAACACTTCCACAGAAGCATCTGAGCTCACAGTACATCTGTTTTCAGATGTTATACTGTATGGAGGAAATGCTTTAAATCAGCTGTGTAAAGATGTTGTATTCATGTGCCGTCGAACTGCCGTGTATTTCATGTGTGACAGAGTTGAGCATCCAGAGGAACCGGTTTGTTTGGAGGCAGATGCCGGCGTTGATTTGCCGGAAGGATCTGAGTTTGATGAGATCAGTCTGACTTAGTCAAGACAGTGTTAAATGTGTTGCATTCTGGCCTACAGTTGTCCAGTGGTAAACCACTGACTACAGAAACAACACGAGAAATGAGCTTTGTTCCAAAACCTGCTGTGTACTTTCTACATGAGCAACTACCTGTTAAGATGGCATCCTTGTGCTGGTCTAGTTTTGAGCTCTGTGTATTCAGTAACATGCAAAGTCCCTCTGAGTGTCACAATAGCGTGTTGATAAGATAATGTGGCAATGCTCTAGTAAACATCAGAATACATGCACAGGGATGCACCAATATTGCGTGAAATGGTCCTTTTTTTAATTTGATTTTTTTTTTATTCTTTTGAGTGTCAAGTGAATTACATTTATAATGGACATTTTTGTCATCAGCCAGGCCATCCTTAAAAGTATTCTTGTTTGCCGTAACCCGACTGACCCACTTTTTTCTTTTCTTTTTTCTTTTAGTCCGACCGACTTGCCGGTTGTAAACTTGCGTTAAGACCGACCTATTATTTTTTTTTTTTACTCTTCAAACAACTAATACAATTGCAATAATAATTTGAATATAATGAATATAAATTGCCTAGGCCTACGCAGGGTTTTTCCTGGCTCAAAATGAGGCGGAGGTGTTAAAATCGTAACACTAGGGGGGTCCGGGGCATGCCCACCCGGGAGAAAAATTGTGCACATTTTAAAGATAAATGCATTAATCTGGTGCACTCCGCACGCACATCATTATGGAACGTTTTCTGGCTCAAAATTAGGTGGTAAAAAAAAAATCCAGATCATGTGTAGCCTACACATGAAAGTGTACTGCGCCTTCAACTGGCTGAAAAAAAAAACACTTTTTACAAGCATTTTTTTTTTTTTTAGGTATTTTAATCCGATAATTTGATTTTATTTACAGTTCATAGGGGCCATATTAACAACAGTGTAGTTGAATAGCAGCAAGCATTTGCTTTCATTTACACAACCAGAAAAATGTGTCTCTATTTCAGATTTGTCAAACATTGCATTATCAACTACACAGTGTACAACCAGAAGCAGAACATTTCAGCCTCTGATTTTTCATTTTATAGAAAAAATGTGTCTTTTCAACGACGACACTTGGCAGATTATTGCTCAAGTGAAAACAGTTTGAAAAGTGAACTTAAAAAAAGTTACAGAATTGTACGTTTATTGTTATGAAAAGTTTTATTTTTTCAAGCCCTGTATATCACTTGAATGTAAATAAAGCGCAAAAAAACTACTATGCAACGTAAATTAGTAAGCCATGAAATTACAAAACAGTAGTAAATTTGTGCCTGCTAAGTTACTTGTGATAGCTTATTTTATAAAAACGCCAGAAAAATGTTGGACTATTGCCTAAGTCAGGCTGGCTCTATGGATATATTTTAAAGGTATAGCGGAGGATCTTTCCGAATTTTAGAGAAGACTCGCCCTCTCCAGGGCTAGCATCGCTAATCATAGCTTACATTAACTTTTACTAGCAGTGATTTTAAATGGATTTCTCCAAATAGCATGACAAACTTTACCTGTCTAGTAGAATCTCCGCGACTGCGGCATCAGTGGGAAGCCCAACCTGTGCTTTTAGCGCACGCCAGCGTGTGAAATATTCAGCCAAAATCACTCTGGTCTTGTTTCTATATTCTGCGGCCTTTCTCTTCTTATCATGCACTTCGTATACATTTTTTCTCTTTCGACCCTCAGCGATTTTCAATGGAATTGCTGAAACCGTAACTCATCACCATAGCTCATCACACATAATACACCTGAAAGTGCGCATGCGCAGAAAGCGAAAACTAGGGACGAGCACGTACGACGGCCTTACGTAAACATATCACCAGGATGATTGACACTTAGGTGGACCAATAGTATAGACTACCCACCCGGAAAAAGAAGATCCTCCGCTATACCTTTAAGTAACTAAGTGTTTTAATTTCACAACAAAGCCAAAGCTTAAGAAAAACACTATCGGTACCTGGCTGTGACTAGTGAAGGCGCTTCGATGCTGCGGAAGGAAGGTGCTTCTTGACTTGCGTGCGTCTGTGGTGGTTGTGATGACTGACAGGAGATGTTGAAAAGGGGGAGGGGCAGCGGCTCGTGCGGTTTCACAGAAATTTACCTTGCTCCGTTCGAGACCAGCAAGTTTAAATGCTTTTTCTGATGCCGTCGAAATGCGCAGAACGGTTTGAGAATGGACACAGGCCGTGAACCCGCAGCGGAACAGTGTCGGTGGAAAAGAGGTATCTAATCATGTGATTCCCTGACTTGAGTTTTGTCGAGAGGCGGAGGCGGCCCGAAATTTGACGGAGGCGGCCGCCTCATAATTGTCTATGCAGGAAAAACCCTGATCTATGTATAGGGCCCTATGAAATCTGTTTTATTTTTTCCAAAATTCTATATAATATCAAATTCTGCTTTTTCCGTTTTAATTTTCTGGATTCCATAAAATTTTAGAAATCAAAAAGCATGTCTAATTAATTGAAATCATGAAACCCATTTAAATGAATGATCAAAAAACATGTCTAATCAATTGAATTCAAAAGCAATGGTTGGACAAATGAATAAGAATACAGTTAACACCAAAATATTGCATTTTTATTTAATAAGGTGCTGCACAAAAGAGGTTTACTGTAAATTAAAACATGGATGAAAAAAATCTTATGGTGATGTGATTTTCCTTAATATAGTGTTTTTTTATTTATTTTTTATTTTAACAGTATTGAGTTGGGCAATATATTTCTGTCTTCATTTCATCAAGTTAAACCAAACTTTTTGATTTGTTGTGAAGACCTTTTGAGTTTCTTGTGTGCATTTGTCAATAGATGTTGTGCTGGTGAAGTGACTCATGAAGTTCATCCATTATAAACAGTGTAAAACAATGTGTTCTAAACCCTTTCCCATAATTTATGAATTTATATGTATTTATTTCCCATAATTTAAAGGTGTTTATAAATTTTTAATTGTCATAGTCTTGCATAGCGTTTAGCTTCTAGGTTTTTCTAAAAAAAATAACGTTTTGAAAGAATTTGTCTCACAGAAAAATAACTTTCATTGAAAAATATAATGCACATGTATATTCTAGAATAAGTTTGTTGCTAAAAAAGTGTGCAAATATTTGCTGGTCAAATCTGAGCGAAACTGGCCCGACCGGACCAGCAGCATGAAGTAATGTAAAGGAAAATCTGAGACTCTTTAGTGCGGTTTTTATCATGGCATTATGTGTTGTCTTTTGTTATTGTGGTCACCATGATGGCTTAAAATAGACGAGGCTCGTGTCAGTGTTCTGTAACGGCCCGTTAATGGACTCGCCGGCAGAACGGTTCTCCTCATGTCATTATGTTCAATCACAAGTGAATTCACCAGAAATCTCTTTCAGTATGTCATGTGACCTACATACTTTTACATGCGCACTTCCCTCAAAACCAGAACAAGTATTTGTCACAGATGTTCATTCCTCCTGCAGTTTAGATGGTGAATGTCACTGTCCACACAACTACACTAATCACTAAGTTGACAGAAACCTCTGACAGTTAAAGTCTTCATCAGTGAATTAATAAATGTGTCATGTCAACATCTCTGCTGTGCTTGTGAATGCATTAAACCCACAATAATGGCACCCATGTTCAGTGGTGGACAATATAATTGACCTTTTACTCGAAGAGGAAGTGGATGCTGTGCGATCAGGCCATCTTGAGTTCATTGCTGCCCAAGAAAGGGTGTTGTAACCAGTGTTGGGTAATATTGTATGAATTAGTTTTTTTTTTATCTGTTTGTCATGTCTTGATATTCAGGCTTTTGCTCTGAATTAAAATGGTAAAAATTATTGGATGATCGTTTTTTTATTTTTGATTGCTGATGTCTTGGAGAGCAGGGTGACCAATATCACACTATTTACTTTAAATATAGTAAAAAAAAACACATGCATAACTTTCTGTGATGACATGTATAGTTACTAGAATTATAAATAAATAATTAAAAAAATGAACCCATTAGAAGAAGAAATTAAAGAAACTGATTCATACTTTAGATAGCGTCTTATTTCTGAGAGCAATCAGATGCGGTGTAAGTTTGTGTACACTGGGACTCATATTTTCTTAAAATATCAATGTGACCTATTCAAAGACTCATTTAAATCATATAAATGCATATTTTCCGACAATACATGAGAGAAGCATTACAGCGTCTGCCTGTTAAAGAGGTCATATGATGCTTTTTAATGTTTTCCTTTTCCTTTAGTCTGTTTGTGCGGGTGTATATGATCAGGAAAGTTACAAAGCTCATAGTCTCCCACAAAGGGATTTATTCAATTTAACACAGATTGCCTAAAACGCCTTGGTCAAAGTCCTGATATCACTTCCTCAAATGTCCACGGCACAATGTGAAATATTAGCATAATTGGCGTAATTTCAGTGAATTAAAACGATCTGCTCAAGTCGTGCTCGGACTTATACGGTAAAACAAACGACATTTATTATTAATTGTGTTTAAAAATGCTTTATAATCTTTGGATGCTGAAGCTCGCGATTATGGTAAAGGGGTCGTTACATTTCTGAAACACACTTAAGGTGTTCGGCCAATCACAACGCACTGGGTCTGCTGGCCAATCAGAGCACTCTGAGCTTTTCAGGAGGGACGTTTGTAGAAATCAGCGCATTTCAGACATTCTGGGAATAGAGGAACTACAATAATGTACAGTATGTCAAATTTTTTTTAATTAGCACGTTTACTTATTTCATTACACCCAATAATCAAAATAATAAACTTTTAAAATAGCATCATATGACCCCTTTAAGATAGTCGGCTAATGAAGAACAAAATAAAAGTCCTATTTCAAACTCTTATCAGCCAAACAGAAACTTTTTGGCTGATGCCAATAATAAAAAAAACTGGCAGGTCAATATATTTGTTGATCACTAGTAAAAATGTAATTAATTGGCATGTATTTCTTATCAGGATGTATAACACGCAAGAAAGTATATTCAAGTCTTTTTATTTCATTGATATGCACCAATATAAATGAAACGGGAACAATATATCTATATAAATGAAAAAAATCTGTGATGGAGACTTCTGTAAACGAGTTTTACGGATGACAGACAAATTGGGGAGTCCATTTGTTTTAACGGACACTTCGTCGTCACAGTCGTGAAAATGAATCAGACTGCTGAAGTATCTTTAGTTTTCTTCTGAGGTCTAAATCAGAGATGCGATTAAAAACCTCTCTGTCTGAACTCAAGTCGTGACAGAACAGGTCAACATGGTTTTCAGGCAGTTTACACAATATTATTATTGAACAATACTGCAAATATTTTATATACCGTACTCTTCACTTAATCCTAGTAAGATTTCAGAATGTACTGTCAGTTGCACTCATATTGGCGATACATATTTTGGTGGATTGCATTGGGGCCTTTTATTGCGCTGTTGTACCAGCTTGTACGAGCTCTTCATGTCTCCACTGCAGGTTCTCAGAACGACTCTGGATCGCAGCGCTGCTTGTCCTCTACAAAGGCAGGTTATAAATAGATGTGCCATTGACAGCACAGGAAAACTCTCCTCTACTGGATGCGCGTCGACTCTAATGTCTAGGTGTGGGGGAGAAAAACCGATTCGCATTCTATCTTCCACCGATTCGAATCGATTCATACATTTCAAAAATCTATTTTAAATGTCTAATAATAGCGTGATTTTGTCGGAACAAAGGCGGCGAAAGTTAAGCTTACTTGCACACGAGAAGCATGTTCGTGTAACGAGCAATACCTGCTTGTACAAGCAAATGATCCTGTATCTGAGGCTAAATCACTAAATATTGAGAATGCGACAGCACGTATTATTTTTCTGACCCCAAACTGATCGTAACCAGCTGATAATCACTTGATTCGATACGTCACTCACTAAACCCACCACATTTTAATGCTGTAAAAGACTGAGAGGTGAATGTGATTGGCTGAGCAGCGGTGGCCTTGAGTAAACTCATCTCGGTACACACAAGTTGTGTATAATTGTGCTTTATTAAATAACTACTTTATTGAAAAACTCCAGACTAATTGGCACTATCAATCTGCTGTTCAGTTTGCGTACTGCTGCTCTTCTGAACTCTTTCCTTTCTTTTAAAGCTCCAGCTGAAGAGTTGCCAGATATCAAAAGAAAGTAAAACAAGCCCCTTAAAACGCAATATAATAAGCAGACATGGCTGCACTAAACTGAACCAGGGCAACACATTTAAACCGTATAACTAGTATTTCCAATATCCTATAAAATGTTCTAAAAGTGTATATAATAGAAAATATTCAAATATTCAAAACCACACAAAATGATGTGAAAATTTGTGTCTTGGCTAGTATCCTCATAAACGCAGTTGGTTATGTCTTAAATACACAAACAGTTGAGAAACACGTGACAGTAATGTATCCGTGCACTAGCTCTTTAAATTAAATTGATTGTAATTTTTTAAAAAAATCTTAAGTTTAGATAAAGTCATTTCAAAATTAAATTCAGGCCCTGATTATTTAGATAAATTGATTGAAGTAAAACCAATAACATGAGATTGAAAAATAATAATTCAACAAAACATTAATTCAATTTAATTACAGTTGACTTGTATTTAATATTAATCAATTGTGGGCACTAGTGTTGTCAAAAATATCGATATTTCGATAAATATCGATACTTAAATATCTGAACGGTACCAATACTAATTTCCCAAAGTATCGATACACCGATACTAGCCGAGCGGTCACTTTCACTTCTCTCCAAAGGCGCGTTGACAAACACCACACGTGACGCACTCGTCTCATTCGCTCTGGTTAAATAGCAAAAGTGAAGTGAATGGAAAGATGGCGAGTGCGTGGCGCCCCCACGACCGGCTTTGGTTGATTAAGAACACCGCGAGCGGGCATGTCGGACTCGGAGAATAGCGTGGACACGCGCTACACACTGCGAGCGGGCTGGGGGCACCCAAAAGATTGTTTGACTATCAATATCCCTCACATCACTCATTTTTTACAATTATTTTATAGGTGAAAACCAGCATTTATGACCGATGAGTAGACATGTGCCGGTATTCAGTAATGCGATAAATCGCGGTAATGAATATGCACGATATTGTTATCGCGGGCACTTAAATATACCGTGAAAAATAATATATCTGAGTTTAGACTTTTAGAACGCGCATTAGCTTATTTTCCATCAACCGCTTAAACACAGCGTATATGCTCCGCAAAACACGTGCGCACTCTGATGTATAGTCTAATGTAAACAATCCCCACATGTATAAGCACTGTGTGCATGCAGAGCGCACTCTAGTCTAATGTAAACAATCCCCACATGGAGAAGAAGCATGGCGGAAGGAGGAACTCTGCCGACGATTTACCCCCCGCAGGGCTGCCAACTACGAAATTTAGTTGGCATACTGTTGGAATAAATACCGTTTTGGCGCTTGTAAATGTGACGTGACAGATCGCGGCGCCTCAGACAGTTCAAGTAAACCGATCATCTTTTTTTGTAACTTATTTAACCAACTTACCGAAAGGTATACATAATATCGATCAATCTTTGTTTTTCAACCACGGAAAGAGGTCAATAAAACTGCAGGAGAACAATTATGTCACAGAACGTTTACCTCAGGAAAACCATTTAATGACCAGCACGTTAGCTGACTAATATACATTTACTTGTCATTACATAATTATTGTTATAATGAAAACCGCATTATATTTAATATCTCTGTATGTTTACAACATTATGTGAGATTAGGCATGTGCCGGTATCAAATTTTCATGCTGCGATTAATTGATTGAGCTTTTATCACGGTATACGGTATTATCACGATATTTTAATTGCACAAGAGAAACAGACGGATTGGGGGTATCTAAAAAAAACTTGCATCACAATGTGTAATTGTGATTGTCAAAACATTAATTTTATTTTTTAGTGACAACATGTTATAATGTTTACATGGTTACTGAGGCTACTGTTTGTATTATTGCTTAACACAATTTTCATGATTTCAATTAAATTCTTGGATTTAATTTCAATCTTGATTCAATATTGACTCATTTGGATAAATATTAGGTAGGCTACAGTAGATAGCCTGCATTTAAATGTTTCTCAAAAAATATATCTCACATAATGCTGTAAACATACAGAGAGAAATTAAATATAATGCATACAATATAAATATAATAATAATAATATAAATATAAAAATGTAATATATGCTGTAATTTTCATTATAATAACAATTATATAATGACAAGTACATATATTAAAATATGTAATATAGTGCACATATTTAGCAAAATACTCCTCTCTATAGCTATTTTCTTATAGTCAACTAACATTAAATGGCTTTCCTGAGGTAAATGTAACGTTCTGTGACATAATTGTTCTCCTGCAGTGTTATTGACCTCGGTTGAAAAACACTGATCGAAAGTACGTACCTTTCGGTGGGTTGTACTGTATGTTTAATAAAAAGTAACAGATGATCGGTTTACTTGATCTGAGGCGCGCGATCTGTCACGTCACATTTACAAGCACCCAGAACAGTATTTATTGTCTGAATTTCGTTATAAAACCTGAGAGCTGATATTTTTTCATATCAAAAGTAACCTGCTCTGTCTAGTCTGTCGGTGTCAGTGTCCTCTTTGCTCCGCGATTTTTCTCTGGGTGAGAAAATGGATGTGTGGCGCGAGACCGTGTGAAAGTTTCAATTGCGTGAGTCTCAAGCTGAATGCGTGAGAGTTGGCAGCCATGCGGGGGGTAAATAGTCGGCAGCGTTCCTCCTTCCGCCATGCTTCTTCTCCATGTGAGGATTGTTTACATTAGACTAGAGTGCGCACTGCATGCACACAGTGCTTATACATGTGATGTGGGGATTGTTTACATCAAAGTGCGCACGTGTTTTGCGCAGCATACGCATTGTTTTTTAAGCGGTTGATGGAAAATAAGCTGATTTTTAGAAAAATCTAAATTCGGATCTATTATTTTTCACGGTATTTCGAAGTCCCCGCGATAACAATATCGTGCATATTCATTACCGCGATTTATCGCATTACCGAATACCGGCACATGTCTATGTGAGATGTATTTTTTCTTGAGAAAAATTAAAATCCAGGCTATCTACTGTAGTATCTACCTACCTAATTATCCAAATGAGTCAATATTGAATAAAGATTGAAATCAAATCCAAGAATTGAATTGAAATCGTGAAAATTGTGTTAAGCAATAATAACAGTATAGCCTACCAGTCATTGTACCATGTAAACATTGTAACAGGTTTTTTTTTTAGATACCCCCAATCCATCTGTTTCTCTTGTGCAATTAAATTATCGTGATAATACCGTATACCGTGATAAAAGCTCAATCAATTAATCGCAGCGTGAAAATTTGATACCGGCACATGCCTATCGATGAGCAATGCATTTGTTACAGTACATTTTAATCTTTGATAACAGTAGGTAATAAAAATACAACGGATCATGTTAGCTCTGGTCCAATGAAAAAATATTAACAGATAGAACTCAGGACATTTTTGTTCATGTAAAATATACCTTATTGTCATGTTCTAGACTTGTTATATTTAGCTTTAAAAAAAAAAAATACCCCCTTAATATTGTGGCAGTTTTTTTCTCTGTGGTATCGAAAATCGTATCAAATATCGATATTTTTCAAGGTATCGTATCGAAGTTAGAAATTCTAGTATCGTGACAACACTAGTGGGCACAGATTTTGCATTGTCAATACAGGATAACATCAGAACATTTATTTGGTGCATCAATTTTTGGTAAATTTGACAACGCAAGATTGTTTCTTGATTCTTTTAGTCGTTGTATATTGAGTATGTTGTCTGTAGTGTTAATGTTAGAGCAGCAGCGTTCTGAGGATGGAGGGCGAGTGATGACGCTCATGTTTCTTTGAAAGGGCAGAATGGAGTCAAAGATTCAGGCTTTTAAGACGTGCCCTCCAGCATCTTCATCCTCATTTCCCTCCTCCTCCTGCATTGTGCGTCTGCTCCACGCATGAGTGCTGGGAAATATTGCATACGCCATCCCTAGTGGATGACTGCAGGCACACACACACACACACACACACACACACACACACAGAAGCGGTCAGGCCTATTCAGTGTGTGCATTAATGCTCCGGACACTCAATGCTTCATACACTTCATCACCTCAGGCTACAGACCGACACAAAGTACTGTGTGTGTGTGAGTAAGAGTGACGACCGGTGTGTGTGTTAGGATTGTGTGACCAGTGGCGGCACTCAGAGAGAGTGGACATGCTTTCAGAGTGTCCTTTTTTTTGTGGTTTTATATGAATCTGTGCCATCAAATGACAGCTTTACTTTTGAATTTAGCTCTGAAGTGAGCACAACTGTGTTTCGCCCACACAGCGAAGCACACACACTGATTTTTTTTGTGTTGTGCCGTTCTTTCCTCCCCATCAACACTGGATCAGATTCACCAATTTGTGGCCGATCTAGATTTGCAGATGGCCAATAAGTATTATCACACAATTTAATTGGAATACAAAAAATAACACATCTACAACATTGCTGCAATAATGTGTAATTTAAAAAAAAAAAAAAAAAGAACACTAGATTGATGTAAAAAACATACATTTTATATTAGGCACGTTTAAAGGAATCGTTCACTTCAAAATGAAAATCCTGTCATCATTTACTCTCCCTCAAGTCGTTTCAAACCTGTATGAGTTTCTCTCTTCTGCTGAACACAAAGGAAGATATTTTGATGATTGTCGGTAACCAGACATTTGACCCTATTGCCTTCCATGGTGGAAAATAAACCCTCTAAAAACATTCTTCAAAATATCATCGTTTCAGCAGAAGGAGGAAATTAAACGACTTGAGGGTGAGTAAATGATGACAGGATTTTCATTTTGAAGTGAACTATTCCTTTAACCATGTAAATATTTGGTACAATGTGAGGGAAATAAACTGCAACATAACAAAATGTGGAAAAATTAAGAGCTTGAATATTTCTGAATTGTCTTTTAGGACGACAACTACCGCCAACATTGCTGTTACCATTCACAAATCCAGTGTTTTGCTCAGGGCAACCTGACACAACAGTCTGCTGTCAGTCATTTGTGTCATAACATGAACTTATAGAGAAAGAAATGACTACACTGGAACCCCCCCCCTCCACATTTGAAGTCCAATATGTTTAGTTACTTAAATCACACATCACTTCAGGAAGGTCAGACTGTTGTTTTTAATTCAGTGTAGGCCAGTATTGTGTCTCAGCTGCTGATAAGGTTTCTGGCTGAAGCCTGTTTAACACATTGAGTGTTTATTTTGGACCCTGTTCAACTCTGCCTTATTGTGGAATGGTCTTGTCTCTTTCAACCATCTCGACTAGGCAGTTTTACTCAGTAATGCAACACTCAGAAGTTAACATATGACATTAATCAGTCGTTTCTTTGACTATCTGAATGTGTGTGAGCAGTAGTGAGTGTGTGTGTGTGTGTGTGTGTGTCTTTGTTCTAGTTTTGCGGCTCACCCCACCCTCCATTTCCTGTTTGTAACACATGCTCTCAGCTGACTCGCGAGGTCATGTGACAATACTGGTGTGCCATATAACAATCAATGCATATGCCTCCAGGTTTCACACGCTTTATTACAGCTGTGTGATATAAAGCCCAAAAAACTAAAGATATTTTTAGATATAGCTAAAAATATTTTTAGTTTTTTGGGCTTTAGACCGTATTCAGTTATAGGGCTGCATCTGGCTATTTTGAAAATCGATTAATTTTATTTCTTTGTAGGGATGCACCGAATATTCGGCCACCGAAAATATTCGGCCGAAAGACTTTTATCACCGAAATAATACGGCCGAAATGTTGTGATGACGCAAACAGAAACCGCGACCTGCACGTGCTTGTCTGAAGCAACGTGTCTGCGGTGTGGACGTATTTCAGTATTATATATATATCTGAACCCGCGAGGAAGCCTTGTTTATACTTTCGCCTGCCTCCGCTGCAGCGCGAGTCTCCACAGACAGCGCGCGCACCTCTCCAAACGGTCGAGGCATTTATACTTGACGCGCTCGCTGTTGTACTATTCTTTGAAACGACAGGGAGCGACTCGAGTAACTGTCCTCTAACCATCAGGAATAGGTGAGAATAGTGTTGTCAAAAAACTCGGTACTTCGGTACCAAGTCGGTACTAAAAAAATGAAACGGTTACGGTCCCAGCTTTTCTAGGTACCGAGTACCGGGTTAATCCGGTTCTTGATGCGCTGTCGGAAAGATGAAGAGGTGCGTACTCTTCATAAAAACACTCTGAGACACGGCGACCGGCGCTGCTAATGCGGTGGCTCTGAATCCACTTGTTGACAAGAAAGGAGGAAAGAGCCACATATGGAAATATTTTGAATTAGGCTAATGTCACGTTGCCATAAAGGGCCGTTCACACGTTTATATAGCGCGTTTTTTTGCGCGTGCAAATTTCAAAAGGCAAGCGCTCATAATAGAAGAGACATGCGAGCTCGTCTTTCCAGGCTCGCCGCTGTTCATGGTTGCATAGCGGAGACACGGGAGAGCAAGCGCTTGTGGAAAGGAGAAAGCGGTGCGATGCGCTCTCCATGATGACGAGGAAGTATCAGAATTAATTGATTTCTAGCCCTTGCATTAGAAATCAGCTACAGGGTTCTCAAGCTTTGAAGACAGGCAAGAGTGACATTTTTGGATTAAATAAAAGTACAGTTAAGTCAAATAAAACATGTTTTATCTCCTGTATAGTTTGGTAACACTACAATAAGACACCATTCATTAATATTACTTAATGCAACATCAACACATTGAGTGAACAATATATTTTTACAACATTAATTAATGTTTGTGAATGTTATTTAATACAAACACTTGATTGTTCATGTTTGTTCACTTCATTCATTGTGCATTAAATAATGTTAACAGATAAAACTTTTGATTTTTAAAAATATATTTTTAAGTTAACCCCATGGAGAATAATTGCTATAGTATATAACTGTTGTTTATTGTTAGGTAATTTTATCTAATGTTATCTAACAAATAGAATCTTATTGTAAATTGTTTTTAATACTACAGTTTCCATCTTTGTAACCGTGATATACACTTTAATATGTGTAAATTTAATCTAAATTAAGCTTTGGTACCGAAATTGCTACCGAGAACCGTGGATTTTCACTGGTATTGGTACCGAATACTGATATTTTGGTACCGTGAGAAGAAGAAAGATATCATAAACACGTGACGATGTTTATTTTTTAGTATACCACCACCAATACAAAAATAATCTTATAAACCCAGAGATTATTACTTGTGACATTACAAAAAAATATGTACATGGGAACGTATGTATACAACTAAATGAACGCTCTTAATTATTTTCTAATTTCACTAAACATATTTCATTAAGTTTCGTGTACATTTGTATTAAACATGGACCTTTGCTCATTAAAAATGCTTTTTATGCTATTGTATGCTCATTTTTTAAAATGTAAGCAACTAATTTAGACGTGCAAACTGGGTGCCGGTGTGATGAGAAGTTCGTGCTCGGCTTTGTTTTAGAGAACATTTAATTTTAAAACCTTTCTGTAGGCCGGTAGATTATTATTTAATGTACACATGAGTGGGGTCAAGTTAAACACTTAAGTTTGAATTTTATTTTATACTGTGCATTGTGCTAAATAAATAAATATTTGCATAATTTGTAATTGATTTATTCTTTGAAAATTTTATATTAATTTATGCAATTGCATTGCCTTGATTTTAGTAAAGTTTGTACACAGCCATACATGCAATGGTACTAATAATTGGCATAATTTCTTTCGGTGTTTCGGTTTTCGGTTTTTCGGCCTTGGTTTCCTCTTTTTCCGTTTTCGCTTTCGGCCAAGAATTTTCATTTCGGTGCATTCCTATTTTTTTGGTTAAATCGTTTAATTTCTTTCCCAATTTTTCTGTATTTTTATTCAAACAAATCCGATCATGCGGAAAATCGGCAGATTCCAGTCCCTGGCCGGTCGATCGGTTTTTTATCTCTTGATAGTTCCTAAAATTATGTGAAAGAATTCTCAAACGCATTTAAACTTATGCAAAAAATAAAAATAAAAAAAATAAATAAAATAAATATAAATATATATATATATGTATATATGTTTAAATTAATTTGAGAATTGTATGTATATATATTAGGCTTGCTACGATAGTGTTCAGAAGCAACACTGGTTACATCTCTTGCCCACCCCACCGCGGCACCGCCCCCCCCCACCCCCCCCCCCCCCCCCCACCCCCACTGTCGATTTTATTTGTTTATTTTTTAATACATAATTTAGTTTAGTTAGAGATCAGACACTATTAAACTGAACATGTCTGCTTAATAAATTGTGAGCCGAACGAGAGTCGCAGCACAGATCAGCAACAGGAGCTGACTGACAAGGTGATGCGGAATATGTGTCAAAGCCAAATGTAAAAGCCCCTATTTAAGCGAATTTGTCAACCCACTATTTTGTTGTGTTTTTCATTAAGAATAATAGACTTATGAACTAACCATTCAAGTAATCCACCCCGAATTGGCGCTAATTTGAAAACGAAACAAAAATGTGCTCGGCCACACGTGTCAACGGCCGCGGAGCGAGCAGCGTTTTCAGTTTATTCCTATGGAAAAATTCTCGCTCTGTCCTGCTCGCTCCGCGGCCGTTGACACGTGTGGCCGAGCACATTTTAGTTTCGTTTTCAAATTAGCGCCAATTCGGGGCACAATAACAAAGTGCGCACATTTGACGTTTTACCTTTAAATTAGCGATTTAAAAGCCCCTGCCGGTGATACCGGTGTTGGCACACGTCGATTAACCAGTGGGAAAATATCCCATATATATATATATATATGATTATAATTATAAGGGGACCAGTCAATGAAATTATCTGGAAATAATAATGCACTCGTGTGCAAATTCATATTAGTATCTCATCATTCATCAAACCAGTCACTGCTGGTCAGTTCTTAAGGCAGGTTTTCTTCTGTAATGTAGTCAAAGTTAAATTACTCACGAGTCAAATACATTGACTGATGCAAAACTGATAAATGTGTCCAGGATGTTAACGTCAGTCTTTACTATGTCAAGAATGGTTTCTCAGACGCTTGTGCATATTTGTCGGTTGTCATGGTCAATCAATGTGAAAACAGAGCCAGATCTTTGAAGTGAATTCACTGCGAGTGGTCTGTCGCTGTGTACTTCTGTATGCATTTATAGCCCTCGTCACTATTTCACTGTTGCACCTGTACACCTCACTTTCTAAGTAATAAATGATTCCTTCTGTTGCACTATATATATATATATATATATATATATGCGCATGTATGTCATAAAATCAGTATATATCACTATATTGTGAAAAGCACTATGCATATAAATGTGAATTGAATTGAATATATTCATCTCTTTGGTTTGTGGTCTCTTTGTAAAGCACAATACTTCTATATTTTTTCCCCCATATCAATTTGAATGTTATATCCCTGCACCCCCAGTCCATTTTAAAATGCCTATCCTGAGACCTCTTTAAAAAACAATGCTCTGTGAATGAATGGTATTTCTCCGCCAGTGGAAGTTGCACCCAGTCTGCACTGCAAGCGCCGCGCGCACATTATAAACGCTTGGAGAGTAGGCAGCGCTGCTGATAATTGGAGCACATATCTATTTTTGTGGCGTTGCGTCACGGTGCGCTACAGTCTCCGCTCGCTCCTGCCGCGCACAGCTCTCTTCACTACAACATCTGATGTGTGGCAGCACAGTGTTCACTAGCACAGGACTTTACAAAAAATTGGGAGCACAGTGGAAAATCTAGGAGCACCTTCTGATCAATGAAAGACATTAACTTTCCCATTACAGGGTGAAATTTGCTCCTTAAATTGATATCCAGGACCATCTTTTACCTTTATACGGGCAGTTTTTTTTTCTAACCAATGTATGTCTCAGATTTAAAAACTAAAACGATAAAATCAATTAGAAAAAGACAAATCTTTGTTACCATTCAAATGAAATGGGATCGGCAAAATTCATCTTTGCACTGCAGAGGCATTGTATTTTTAGCTCAGAGGTGGCATTTACACTGCAATTACAATTGCATACAAATGTTATGAAATTAAGGTATACAATTTTAATTATGGAAAATGTAATATATGAAACTAAAACTGCTTGTATGTGGCAGCAAAGTCAAGTCCATTGATTCAATCGTTTCGTTCCAGATGGCTTTCTGAATGATTAATTGAATCACTGACTCACCCAATTAGTTCAGAAACGCAGATTTTATATATATATATATATGTTTTAGTGCTATGGCAACGATTAATCTCAATTAATCGCGTCCAAAATAAAAGTTTGTTTACATAATGTGTGTGTGTATAATTTTGTATATATACACACACCTGTATGTATAGATTTAACCTGGGAGAAAGACTCATGATTTAGAAACTCCAGCAAGATAAAGTACCTTTATGAAAAACCATAGACCTTTTTTTTTACAAATAAAGTATAAAAACAGGAACATTGATCTTGGAGTGATTTCATCGTGTTACTGTCGTACCCGAACGCGACGCACTGAATGGAGAATGACTGAGGAGAGATACATTTCCATTAACTTTAGCTTAACGACTTAAATATTCATTAGTACCTCACATTAAGCTATTGAATGGCTTGGAATATAGTGCACAAAAACCTTATGGTGCTTTACAATGTTTTCTGCTTTTAGTGGGGCTTAACTACATCACAGAATAGTGCGCACCATATCGGGCGTCATGATTTTTGGTGTGGCGGCCCGCTACCACAGAATGAATGTAGCGGATATGCATATGTGTGTATTCTAGGGGTGTAACGGTACATGTATTCATAACGAACCCGTATCGTATTTTATTCACACATCTTTTTCCCAGTACTTCAAAACTCAAATATTATTATATTTAAAAGTTATTTTTAATGTGATGACCAAAACATTGTTTGTTCATCCTTCAAAGATTACCCCCATTTATAAAACTAAAAGGTTTTTTTTCTTTTAATAAATAGTCAAATTTTCTGGCATCTCTTTCTTTTTGCTGTATCGAAAATGTACCGAACTGTATCGTATCGAACCGAACCGTGAATTTTGTGAACCGTTACACCCCTATTGTATTTATATATACACAATAATTATACACACTACACGCACATATTATGTAAACACAAACTTTTTTGGATGCGATTAATCGTTGCCCAGCACTAATATTTTTACATTCACATGTAGTAATTTTCATTTGCAAAGCAACTGAAATGGTGGCATTGGTAGAGCCCTGCCTGGTTAATTTGTGAAGCCTCGAAGCACTAATTGATGTAGTTCATGTTCAGATCAGAGGTTTAATGTGACCTCAAGCAGGGAGGAAATCAACATTTCCATTCAGAAGCGTCACAGTAGGATCAGACAGGAGTGCGTTCGACTCTCTTCAGGAACCGGGTTCAGTTCTGACGAGATCTGTCTGAAGCTGCTCGCTTTGCTTCAGCAGGAACTGTCAGAGATCACGACGGACTGATTTTATCTGCTGCGGCGAGTCGGTGTGTTCAGAAAGGAAGGAGTTAAAGGCCTGCGGCTCGTGCTGGTCTGGAGGGAGGGGGTCTTACATTATTAAACCCCACAGAAACAGGGCAGCGTGTGTAATATACGCAGAGCAATGCCCTGCTCACCTCCTGTACCGCACAGATTTAGCTGCTCATCTTTGTGGACACCGTAACATCATTTCCAGGATGACTCTGCTCTGTCATGTTTAAAGGAGACCTTGTTTCCTTGCCTAAACTGCTAGGCATTATATGCAAACAATGGGTGTTGTAAAAAAAATAAATTTGACTTGACTTTCCTAAAAAAAATTATAAAAATTCTTTAGTCAAAAATTGACACGGTCTGGTATAAATAACATTAGATGAAGTATGTTTGCAATTGCACATGTAAATAAAGTCTCTGGCTGAGCAAATATCTGCTTTTCTTTTCTCTTGGAACATGTGCTTTGGTTCGCAGTTACCTCCTTGATATTTATGTAGTTGGTTGGTTTGTGCATGCGTGGTTCATAGCTAAAACATTACAAGACTAATGCAAGCATGCATTAGTGCAACCAAATATGTCTAAGCAAGATGTAGATGCAGATGTAAATTTATCTGTATTGATAACATCAAAAAAGTGTAAAAAGAAAAATTACTGTGATTATATTTACGTTCTGCACGCTGATAAATGTTCCATGTTTCTCATAGGGGGGAATTCATGTTAATTGGGACACTTTTTGCCATTGGGATCAATTGGGGAAAAAGTGTCCCAATAAACCTGAATTCACCCTAGAGCTGCACGATTATGACAAAAATCATAATTGCCGATTATTCCCTTGAAATTGTAATTGCGATTATTAATTACGATTATCACAATTTACATTGAATATATACAGGCATATTATAATACATGTTTACACAAAAATTGTTAACACACACATGTACTGTCCCCCTTTACTTAAAGGAACACTCCGACTTTTTGGGACTTTAGCCTATTCACCTTATCTCCCAGAGTTAGATAAGTCCATACATACCCTCCTCATCTCCGTGCGTGCTATAAGTCTGTTTGACGCACCCACCGCTAGCCTAGCTTAGCACAAAGACTGGATGTAAATGGTTGCAGCTAGCATACTAATCCAAATAAGTGACAAAATAGCGCAAACATTTTCCTATTTACATGTTGTGATTTGTATAGTCACAGAGTGTACAAAAAACAGTCACATGAGACGTAGACATATTTTAACCGTATAAATACTGGGAACTATATTCTCTGAAGGTGAAGCACTGTTACTTGGGCGGAGTGATAACCGCAGCACCTGAGACGCACCGTGGTGAGGAGCAGAGAGTTCGTTCAGAGTTTGGGCATGGTGCGTCTCAGGTGCTGCGGTTATCACTCCGCCCAAGTAACAGGGTCTTCGCCTTCTGAGAATATAGTTCCCAGTATGTATACGGTTAAAATATGTCTGCGTCTCATGTGACTTTGTTTTTTGTACACTCTGTGACTATACAAATCACAACATGTAAATAGGAAAATGTTTGTGCTATTTTGTCACTTATTGGGATTAGTATGCTAGCTGCAACCATTTACATCCAGTCTTTGTGCTAAGCTAGGCTAGCGGTGGGTGCGTGCACGGAGATGAAAAAGGTATGTATGGACTTATCTAACTCTGGGGGATAAGGTGAATAGGCTAAAGTCCCAAAAAGTCGGAGTGTTCCTTTAACATACACATAAATTGTAACAATGAGTCATACTAAAGACTAGAAAAACATTAGGACTATGCTAAAGCAATTAAAAAGCAGTCCCAAACTAGTTTTTGTTAATACAATGTTGATATGAGCCACCACAGTCATTTAAAAATATAAAAAATAACACAGTGAAAATAAAGTGGCATTTTGGAGTTATGGAAACGACACTTACCATGGTAAATACACAATACTAACAAGAACTGTTAATGAAATAGCTCCTGGTAAATAGAATGAAAATCACCTGCATGCAAATCCTTCTCAGCTAACACGTGATTTAGTGGTATTTTACTTATTTCGTGACTTACTACGGTAATTTACATTGTAACGTCGTTGGATGCTCGTACTACGGGCCTCGTAGTTTCTTTTGCACTTCATACAGTGAAGCCATAAACAGCGCGCTACGAGCACAGTATAACGGCTGACAGGACAGTAAAGTCCGCTTTTCTGAGGTGAAAGACTTTTCCACAAAGATCCACAACAGAACCGGAACACAATACAATGCTGAATAAAGTCGTAGTTTTTGTTATTTTTGGACCAAAATGTATTTTCGCTGCTTCAACACACTCTAACTAACCCACTGATGTCACATGGACTACTTTGATGATGTCTTTATTTCCTTTCTGGACAAGGACAGTTTACCGTACACACATTTACAATGGAGGGACAGAAAGCTCTCGGACTAAATCTAAAATATCTTAAACTG
The DNA here is from genome assembly GCA_030578255.1 of Tiaroga cobitis. Taxonomy (NCBI): domain Eukaryota; kingdom Metazoa; phylum Chordata; class Actinopteri; order Cypriniformes; family Leuciscidae; genus Tiaroga; species Tiaroga cobitis. Next base: position 4,458,872 of record CM060598.1, on the reverse strand, counting down.
TGTCCCGAAGATGAACGGAGGTCTAACGGGCTTGGAACGACATGAGGGTGAGGCATTAATGACATCATTTTCATTTTTGGGTGAACTAACCCTTTAAAGCTCATTGCTTTACTGTTAAATTGCCAATAAACACACATTTATTATTATTAGTAACTGGGCTTACTAATGCAAAACAATAGTAATTTTATGATTAAATTAACTTTATGATAAAATTTTCCCCCAGCGCTACCCAATCAGGTGCTGACGTCTCTATCTGATATACATGTAAAATAGGGCTGTGCAAAAATATCGATACAGCTATCGCGATATTTTTTTTCACGATAGTGTATCGATATTTCAAACTCTAGTATCGATATTAAAAAAAAAAAAGAAAAATATCCAAGTGTGTCTAAAAGAGCACACGCATACTAATGCTCAGACACTTGGTCTCTCTCGCGCGCAGATATCGGTCTCCGTGATGCGTCCTGTTGTTTCATGTCTCTCATGCTACGGCCAATGTAAGTTAGCGAAGAAGCAGGACAACGTCCCACCAGCGCTTGTTTCAGATTATCATCCACGGACGACTGGTTTTGGGCGCAGGGTTTTACTGCGTGATCAATATAAGCAGGCAAGCAGCACGGCAAATCATGCTCATCGTCTCCAAATCATGACCAGAGACGGATAAATATCAAGTCTGCTGTTTAAAACAAATAAAGAACCAATAGAGGAGAATAGTTATGCGCGAACAGCGGCATATTCGTGCAGTGTGCGCATGTCAAAAAATCAATTCGGATTTGAATCTTGTGACATATAACGCGCACATTACTTTATGTATCGTTATCGTTCATGTAAACATGTTCATGTTCGGATTCATCAATCGGATTGTCCATTTCCAGACACTGCTTTTTAGATGAGTTGGGGTCGTAATTGTCCGCTCAGGCTGGCCGTTCTGTGCGTTATCTTCCATTTTCAAAACAGGGTGGCTATTGGCTATTATTCGCTTGATTTGGTCATGAGCTTACGCTACAATACGTTTAGAGTGCCCGCTACTGGATGAGACGGCAAACAATAAAATGAAAAACAAACGGTCTAATCATAGACTGTAAAAAATGCGATAAACATGGCACTTTAAAAACCGGTTAGTTTATTTATAGTTCGATTACGGATATTTCACGTCATGTTCGAATGCATATTCGAATATCGAATAAAAAGTGACAGCCCTATTTAGCAGCATAGTAAATCTTTACTGTTTGTCAAATGTGCATGCCATTTTAATCATACAACCCTATAATCCAGAACTTAACAAGAATCAACAATGAAATGTTATTTAATTTTTACCATGTGGACGTGTTGGTATGGTGTGGCTGGGTGACATGTCGCCTGTGTTCTCCGCCATCTTGACATTTATTATTATTTTATTTTATATCATTTTTTTCTCTCCTGACACCACCAGATGGCAGTATAAATGTCCGCGTTTGTGGAAAAACATGTTCCAGTTACACAGAATTAAGTATTATGCTCAACACTAGCAAAAATGTGATGGACACCAGGTCATAGGAGGTAAAAAAAAAAAACTTGCTGCAATATATCGCAATATGTATCGTATTGTATTGTATTGTGATATATCGTATCGTGGCCCATGTATCATGATACGTATCGTATCGGTATGCCCTTGCCAATACCCAGCCCTAATGTAAAATGCTAACCTGTTTTTTGCTTCATTGCTTCTTCCCTGCTGTTCTCACTTCATTCTCTGTAACATTTGAGCATAATATCCAAATCTCTGATTCACAAACTGCTCTACTGTTACTTTATTTCAGAAGCATCATACAGTACTACATTCTCTTGAATAAACGATTCAATAACAAATAAAAAATTTTGCCGTCACTTGTCGCCACTTAGTGGCGAAACAATGTCATCGATAAATGCGTTATTTTAAGCACAGAGTTTCTATCAAAAGCTGATTTTGACTCTATCGTAGACATCAGTGTTCATATTTGAACTTTTATCCAAGTACCTCTATGATCATTTTAACTATTGCATCACAGAACTAATTTTCATGACGACTCTCTCCGGGTCAGCGCCAACACAGATTTGAATGTTGCGATTTATGATTTTGTCAAAGTCTAATAGACAGACGAATTGAAAGATCGCGTGATGTTTGAATCGAGATCAGTCTTTTCAAGATGAATCGTGCAGCTCTACTGTCATATCTCTCTCTCAGTATACGAGTAGAGCGAGGGCTTTCTGTGTATTCAGTCTCACGTCTTTCACGCGTCCACTTGGATATTACATCACTCAACACTCATAGATAACGACACATTTCATCCTCTGTTGGAACGAAAGTGGCTAACTTCTGTCAACCTCGTCTGCAAGCAAGGGCAAAAAAAAAATAAAGCAATTTAATTAATATCGATTCTGGAATAAAAAAATCGCGATAGCTAAGTGAATCGATTTTTTTTCTCCCAGCCCTACTGGTTATGTCATATTCAATTGTGTGTGTGTGTGTGTGTGTGTAGAATATTTTTGTGAAACTTATACTGCACATTGAAAGGTACATTTGTGTCGTGTTAGAGAGCAGTGTTGAGGTGAAGCTAAAGCTGTATTCAGGTTGTGTATGCGGCCGCTGACCCTGTATTAGCATTATTATCGTGACACTTTATCAGCTGGATTATGTGAGGCTTAAACCGCATCTGTGTCTAAACGTGGAGCCGGCCAATCAGCCGTTAGCGCTCAGGTGAAGGTGTTCATCCAGTGTAGATCCCTACAGAAGGTCTTTGGTCGTTGGAGACACAGGAGCTGTGTCTGGGAATACAGAGTCCAGGTAAGGCTTTACTTTCTTCTAGAAATAAGACGGCACACCCGAGGGAATGGTCATGCGAGGGAATCGTGAGCTAAATCGTGTACTTTTGTGGGACCTCTGATGGCTTTTTGTGCTTTTAGATGGACGTTTTGTAGTGACTAGAACTAGTTGTGCTGAATAAGGCAAGATGTTTCTACTGTAGTCCTTCTGTAGGAGTGTGTCCTCACACTGGTCGTCACTATTGTTGGTCAGAGGTTTGTGTTCTTGTTCACCTTGATGTGAGATGCGAGTGAAAGTGTCTGCAGTGGATTTGGGTCAGCAGGATAGTTCATCAGCAGATTTGGTGTTAACCGGATTTGTGCGGACGCGCTGAATCAACTGTGTCCCTGGATTACAGGAGTGACATTGAGAACGGGACGAGGTCTGTGTCCACTCGCACTTTACTCTAGTCTCTCTGACCAACGAACCAACTCTTGACCCACATAATTCAACAAGCTTTTACCTTTGGATTGATTTCTTTCAGTGAAATACAGAAAGTACGGAACCTATATTGCCAGGTATGGGTATATTTTTATGACTTTTAATTATTTGAATGGTATAGGGCAAGCGTAATACCTATTTGGAAAAAAAAAAGAAGGTAATTTTATATCTGTGAATTTAAATGTCTGTCTTACAAATTCGGTTCGATAGGTGTAATACAAGAAAACTGAAAATCTAATCAAGGCATTTTCTGTAGTTTTTCATGCGGCATATATATATATATTAGGGCTGTGAATCTTTGGGTAGGCAGCGAATCGATTCGATTCATGATTCATCGGTTTTCGATTCAAGAACGATTTTTGCAAATTCAGAAAGATTCGATTCAATGCGATTCACATTAAAATTCGATGCGATTCGATTAATTCGATTCTTCATTTTTTTTATATGCAATCATAGGATTATTTAAATGCTTCCCCCAATGGGTCTTAGTCAGGGTGTGCATTACACAGCTGCCTTCGGGGGTCAGAGTAAAAAAAACAAAAAAAAACAACGACATTTTGTCTATTGTTAATGTTAGTTCATGATAGTTTTTAATGAATCTATTATTATAAAAAATATTTCCAAAGCCTATAAATGAGCATTTGTAGAAATGTAAACCAAGATTTAAAAAGACTTTAAAAGTGTTGTTAGTTCATCATGCTAACTATTTTGTAGGATAGTGTTAATGGATCCACAACCTTAAAGTGTTCCTGGTACATTAAACATCCTTCCATTGTGAGACTAAAAATACCATGAACTTTCACAACTAAACCTTAACTAACTTTTCCTCATGGAATAGCTACTCTTTGTTCTCTTTATACTGAACATTTTCCTTGTGATTCTGAAAGAAAACGCTCCGGGTGTCTAAGCTTGTGCTATATTAACGATTACGAATGCAACTTTAATGCGCATCTGATTGATGGATAAACCACGCGCTCTTATTTCAGTGTAATTAATGTTGTAGTTATTTCATCAGTTTTCTTCGTACATTCAGTTTAACGACATTACATTACATTCATTCATCATTCATGATTAATCGGAAGCGTGTGCATTTTAGACACCTACGTTTGCTCTTTTCATGTAATAAATGCGCACCCTTGAATATGTGGGGTTTTACTTGAACTGCTCAGGACGGGTATGACCCATTTCCATAAAACTTCAGTATCTTATCTTAAAGAAAATAACGGCGACGTTTCCACACAACGAACGTGTTATTTCATAGCAGTGCCCGCGCAATGATATGGCAGCTTTATCAATGGCTTGGTTTCTCGATAGAGATCTGTCATCTGCTCATGTGAACACCAGTGGCTGTCCTGAGGAGAGCTCAAACATGGACTGCTCAAAGATCAGTAGATGAGAGCTATATGGGACCGAGCACAAGCGAAATCCAGTGAAAGATGGTAAAGAGTGCAGCGAGTATGTGAAGGAGAGCTGTGAGGACGTGAAATGACGCCGCACAACGCCTCATTAAGTAGTCATTTAATGTTTCAGTGTTTCCGCTACGTTCATTCTGCCGTTGCGCGCCGCCACACCTCAAATCATCCCGCCACGGCTGCAGCTTCAGTGAGCTCTGATATTGTGCATAGGCTACTATTGTGTTATTGTAACGCTAAAGGCATAAAAAAACATCGTAAAGCATCATAAAGTTTTCGCACTATATTCCAAAACTTCTAAAGTCATTCAATAGCATAACGTGAGGTAAAAATGAATATTTAAGTCTTTAAGTTAAAGTTAATGGAAACTCATCTTTCCTCAGTCATTCTCCATTCAGCATTCAAACAGCGCGTCGCGTTCGGTTACGACAGTTACACGACGACACTCTCTTCAAGATCAATGTTCCCATTATTGTTCTTTATTTGTAGATAAAGGTCTATGGTTTGCACTTTGCATAAAATGACTTTATCTTGCTGGAGTTTATAGCGCTTTCTAAATCATTCCTTTCTCCCGGGTGTCTGCTAGATCACAGCACTGGAGTAGAGAGCACTATGAATTGTTCTTCATGCGCACTGTAACTGAAATTTAAAACTGTTCAAAGAAAATGCTCAATAAACTGTTGCATAGATATAATATATTAAGCATAGATGGATATAATCTCTTCGCTTTGTGCTTTGAACTTTTCAATGCGAAGCGCTACGCGCTGTGACTTTGCGTTGCTTCAAGTGCATCACTCTGCGCACGGGATGCGCATAATCGCTTTGCCACTCTTATTGGAGACTTTCATATTATAATACTTAGGGGAGGTTTGAACACCTGGGGCAAGGGGGCGTGGCCAATTGGAATATCACTCATGGGCCACGCCCCCTGGGGAAATGGGCCTGCCACCACGGCTGGAAAAAATCCTAGAGGAAACACTGTGTTTGTTTGAAGGAGGTGGACCCGAACTATCCCTTTAAAGCACTGAATCGCTATAGAATCGCAAATTATTCGATTCTTAGCATTTTAAATCGAATATTGACCGAAATAAACGATTCACGATTTAAAATACATGTTTCAAGATCGATGCATATGCATCGTCAGGATTTGTTATCAATGCATCGAGAAAACTAATGAATCGTTACACCCCTAATTATATATATATATATAATAAACAGCAATATTTACCTACATGTATTTTTAGCTAAATATTTTAATATTAAAAAAAGCAACATATCTGAACATATTGGCATTGAAGCAAGAGTTTGAAAATGGACCGTTTGAACTGATTCAAGGAAATTACCGTATCAACTCTAGCATTGTTTGACGTTTTAATGAGACTCTAGTAAAACATCTGTCTTTACACTCATACCCATGAGGCAAGAAGAGATCATTAAACTACTTGCACTTTCTGTCATGATTTTCATGTGTTAACATGACCTTAAGACAACCGCTTACTCCAGGGTTTCTATTGAAATCAGCGTTCTGAAACATTGTTGACGTAAACGCTTTTCTCCGCCGTTGAAGCCATAAAGAGAAAGCGGTTTAACACTTTTTTTCTTTCTTTTTTTTTAAAGCGCAGTCGTTCATACCAACACGAATGTTCAGAATGAAACTTCAGTCCGGTTTTTGCATTCAATTCGTTTGTTCGACTGAAAAGCAGAAATACAGCGGTGCACAACTTCAGTTTCTGACACCCGCTTGTCACGGAGAGAAAAAAAATGAGTCCTTTTTGCTGAAGATACGTGCCATCAAAGTCAGGCAACAGAATTTGTTTCAAGACTTGAAACAATATCCCCCATTAGCACATGCTAAGAAATATATGTTTGGCAAGTGTTTGTCATGATATGTTCTGACAATAAAGAGTAGTTTAAAACCACAATTAACGCTCTGGTTTCTACAACTTTCACTTAGGAGCAAAAATCTGCCTTTAAACTTTTGACATTTCATAATCTTTAAACTTTTAACTTCAGTTTCTGACACCCGCTTGTCACGGAGAGAAAAAAAATGAGTCCTTTTTAATGGAAATGATGTCACGGGACGTTCTGTAATGAGTTTGTACTACAGCCATTCAGATTTTTGTGTTCACTATGGTGTTTACCAAACAACATTAAATGCAAGAGAACCGAGACGAGAGTAGGAAACGGCATCTGAGCATGTGACCCAAAGCACGAATCTCATTGGTTGGCCGGTTTTCTTCACAGTGTGAGGAAAAGGTTAGATAGAAAAAAATTAAATAAATCCATTGCATTGTCGGCATCCAAATGTTTGTCAATAGTCATCACAGTATGTACTCAGTATATCATCCCTGGTTGTGTAGGAAAGTGTATCCGATCATAGGGTCTTAATTAAACGGCAGCGTATCATATTCACTATATAGTAATGCAATTATCTGTGCTTGGGCGGTGAAGTGTTTGTGTAGTTGTGTGATTGTGTTGGAGACACACAGTAATGGTGATCTTTAGCACCGGCTCGCTGCACAACACTGTTGCTAAGCAACGGCTTCACGGGTTGGCAAGGACACAGGCGGAGAAAGAGACGTGCTCGCATCCCTTCATTAGTGTTGGAAATGTCTTTTCTCACCGTGTCCAGTGGTAACGGGGCTCTAACTATAGCGCTGATGTCAGCTGTGCTTTACATGTTGTGGGTTGAACGAGTGTATAATGAGGCTTGGTGTCTCCATCACTGCGATCAGACGGGTTTGATGTGCGCCGTTCACATCGGGTGCGTTATGTTCCCAAACAGCTGGACCAACAGCAGTAGAACACGTTTTGATCATGCAAAAACAGACCTTTTATATCGAAATTAGCATCAACTAAGTCTATTACACGGCTCTTTGGAATGCTTGATTCTGATTGGTCAATCGCGCATCCAGCGGTGAGTTATTCCCAGATAACATCCGCTGAACACGGAAACACATGCTCATCCGGGTCACTGAAGACATCAGCGCTATACGCTCACTAGGAACAGTCTTTCTTCGTGGAAGTTTTGCGTTTGGTGAGCTAATAAAATATTAAAACTCAAATCAATATTTTGTGTACAGTTATTTAATTTTGCCATCCAGTATCGTGGACTCGCTCTCTCTTGTTTCATACAAACGCAGTTGCTGACATTTTGTGACTATTGTTTTGTACACTGTTGGATTATAAGATACAAACAGGTCAGATTTTAAAAGTTGAATCTGAAATCAATATCTCTTATCTCCATAATTGTTACGTGCTGAAATGCTGTGTAATAAGTGTTATGACTGTATACCGTATCCCTTAAATGTCTGTCTAGTTTGAATTCGTCGCTGAAACGGCTCTCTCCTCGGAAGCTTTGCGTTTAAAGAATAAAATATGAAAATATATTCAATATTTCAACCTCGGATCAATATTTTGTCTCTAATTATTTACTTTTGTGGAAGTAGCCGTGTAATAAGCGGGATAATGTACATCCAGCCGGTAGTGGTGTCAACAATAATCGATTCGGCGATGCATCGCAATGCGGGAAATGTACGATTCAGCATCGATGCGGCAAAGTGCCATAATCGATTATTAGAGATGCACCGATTACAATTCTCTAGGCCGATCCCGATTCCGATTTTTCCTTGAGTTTGACCTGCCGATACCGATTTTAGCCGATTCCGATTTTATTTTTTCAAACCACTTTACAGCACACACAAATATGTATTTTCTATCTTCTCTTTAATAGAACATTTTGCATAGAACATTTTTTGAACAGATAATCGCTATAAAATAGAACTATATAAATGACTCCTAGTGTGGGAAATTCACACACATCTAAAGTGCAGTGTTATGGAAGAACCATTTCCTTTTCACATCCAATATCCAATTAAACAAAATTGATATATTTAGCAAACTAAACTTCTGTATGAAAACAGGTAATGGCAATAAAATAATATATAAATAACAAATAAAAATTCAATAAATATAGCCTTGCAGTATAAAGATATTTATCTCTCTCTCTCTCACACACACACACTGGCCTATTGCAATCACTTGTACATCAATGGCAAGTTATATTTCTCAAGCAGTTCTTCTCTCATCTGACACATGTCCAGCCAAGCTAAACAGGACAAGTGGAGCATGTGCAGGGAAACGATTAAATAATAATAAAAACAAGTTTAAATGGGTAAATTTTCTATAAATATTTTTGAGTCTTCATTTTCTTTCTGACATAGCCTAGCCTACTTCAGTTCTTGTTAAAACACACCAGACATGCAAATTCTTTGCATTTTGGACACTTTTTGGATGAAATCATATTTATTTTGTCCATCAAAAGTGTGCTTTCACTTAAATTGAGCGCTTCACTGTTGCTCCCGCGACGCTCCTGCTCGACGCTCACGCGCTGCTCCGGCTCCCGGTGTGAATGCACTCATTGATTAACATGCACGCCGAACAAAAAAAAAAAAAACGCGCTGCACCTTGCGGTGTGAAACGGTCGTAATTCACGAGGTTTCCTACATGTGCGCGTTCCGTGTGCACGTGTGATGCTGATGTTGCGCGATGTTAATCATGCGGCGCCCGGGTGCATTTGATCGGCATAAAATCGGATTATGTCAGACTGACCGGCCGGTCGCCGATCACGTGAAAACCGGCCGATTCCGGTCACCAGCCGATCAATCGGTGCATCTCTATCGATTATGTCACTGTTTATTTTCTGGCCTTGGACAATAAAGTTTTGAAGTTTCAATTACTTCCGGGGGCATAATAACAACAATAAAGATGGCTGAGGCGGAGGGAGATGACCGCGATATGGCGCCATTCACATATAGCACCTTAAAACGCTAGGCGCGCCGCGTTCTCCTTTTTCCAAAGCGCTAGGGCGGTTGCGCTCTGGAGGCGTCTGTCGTTGCGAAGCAACCATCAGCTGCGCTCTCCGTTACAGCAAACCGTTCTTGTCACGTGACCTACGGTGCGCTTGTGGCATTCTGATAAGTTGAGATGTTTTTATCTCGATGCGGCGCGGACGGGCTTGGAAAAAACGAGTTTGTCGCACCGCGACCGCCTCACTTCCATTATGAGCGCGCATACCGCGCGCCTACATTTGAAATAACGAACTTGAGCGCGCAAAAGACGCGATATGTGAACAGCCCCATTATCCCCATAGACGGGTAATCAAAAACGCACCCAAAGCTTGGATTTAAATTTTATTTTATTTAATGGCATTTATGTTAAGGAGAGTTATAATACACACATAGCAGCCAATAAATCTGTTGTTCGATATCTGACTGCTTGTATTGCCTCGTGACTGATGAAAAATTTGCCTTGCTGTGTGCAGTAGAATTGTGATGCATCGCAATGGATTGTAGAATCGAATTGAATCGAATCGTTACCTGGTGAATCGTAATCGAATCGAATTTTGAGGGCAGTGCCAATGCACACCCCTACCAGCCGGTTATCTCAGAATAAACCGCTTTGTGTGTGTGTGTGTGTGAGATCTCAGAATAAACCCCTTCGTGTTTGTGTGTGTGTGTGAGATCTCAGAATAAACCTCTTCAGGCTGATGCAAGACCTGATCCTGATCACCCTGTCGGGGTTTATTTTGAGATAACCAGCTGGATGTACATTATTCCTTACTTAATAAATGCTTTAGAAGTATTTGTCATTGTTAGTTCATGTTAACTGATTTTAACACTGCCACGCAATGTACATACATGTAAATCAATTGTTTAGTACTATGCAATCAATCGAGTAATGGTGTTTGTTTTTCAGATCAGTGCGAGCGGCAGTAAGCGGACGGAGTGAAGCCCATCGTCTAGCAGAAGAAAATGAGCGAACTCGACCAGTTGCGTCAGGAGGCTGAACAGCTGAAAAACCAGATCAGAGTCAGTCGCTCATGCAAAACACGACACACACACATGCTCAACACTTTAATCTGGATACATTTGAAAACGCTCTGTCCACGCTAGGGCTGTCAAAATGGCTGAAAAGTTAAATTCGAATTATATACAAATTCTATAGGCAATACTTAAAGGTCCCGTTCTTCGTGATCCCATGTTTTAAACTTTAGTTAGTGTGTAATGTTGTTGTTAGAGTATAAATAATATCTGTAAAATTATAAAGCTCAAAGTTCAATGCCAAGCGAGATATTTTATTTAACAGAAGTAGCCTACATCGAACAGCCCGTTTGGACTACATCCCTCTACTTCCTTCTTTAATGACGTCAATAGAACAGTTTTTTGACTAACGTCCGCCCACGCTCCCTCAACTCGCGCACTTATAACTTAGTGTTTACGCAGCTCTTACAGTGATTTTCTGAAGTAAAACTGACGCTTCATCTTTTGTGTGATGTAAAATAAACTTTATTAAACTCATCAGTATATGTTTGATTATCATTCGGACCTGGTCCGATACAGCAGACTTGTAGGATATTAATAAATAATGGATACATACAAGCAGATGACAAATACGTTATAATAACCGTAATTAAACTACTAAACTATACCTGTTCCATCTCTATACAGCACTCTGACTGTGTAGGCATTATTGTCCGACTCGAAATGAACACCGTTACTGAGAGTTTCTGATATTATCATCATTCCGTGAGATGAAATTGTCCTGAGAGACTGAGTGCGAGCTCATGAAGCTCCGCCCCCTGTGCCGCCAGCAGTAGCTTATTTGCATTTAAAGGGCACACACTAAAACAGCTCGTTTTTCTGAGCCCCAAAAAATTACAATTTAAACATGCTGTAAAAAATGATCTGTTGGGTATATTGAGCGGAAACTTCACATACACATTCTGGGGACATCAGAGACTTATTTTACATCTTGTGAAAAGGGGCATAATACGGGACCTTTAATGTTAGAGGGAAAAAGGACTGTATTGTCTCCTTTGTCCACAAGAGGGCGCAAGCGAGCAGAATAAGCAAATATAAATCAAATCTAGCATCACATCTTTTATTGAAATTAAATGACACTTTTTAAAGTGCGTTAACTTTTGAAACAATTGTTCTTAAATAAAATATAATTTCCTTAATGTGTATGCAAGGAAAATTGTTACAATAGTGGATAAAACTGTGTTTGTGCATCAGTAACCTGAGAAAACACAATTCAACACACAGCGTAATAAACTACATGAACACACAACGGCAAACTGGCCTTCAGAAACGCTCCACTTCCACGCACTAGTCATCTACATATAGTTTGTGAAAAACACCAGACGCTCAGCTTGATCTGAGCGAGTGCTGAGCGCTTTGTGTTGACGATGTTTCCAGCTGATGAAAACACACGCTCAGCTCTGACCGATGTGCAGGTTTGGGCAAGTGTGTCGTTGCACGATTTTTGACTCCAACTGAGAGTGTTGTCGTCAGCAGGAAGCCTTTTTTCGCCATTTTTTTTTTTATTGCAACGTAGCCGCACTCCTCTGCACTGGATAAGCTAACAAAAGCAAACAGCGTTAGTTACGTCATCATGATGACACAGCAAAAATTTAAATGCATGGCTTTTGCATTCGAATGTGCAGGCTTTTTACACAGTTTGATGAATTTTCGAAATTCTAATCTTTATTTGACAGCCCTAGTCCACACTAGCGTTTTAAAGCTTTTTCCAAAAGTGAACACTGAAATGTTGGAAAATGCTAAAATCTTCTTTCTGTGCATGCATGAAACATAATAAATGCTCACTGAGATGATACCAGACATAATTAGCCAAATATCCCATCCCTCACTGGTGCGTTCAGATCGCACTCAATCGCCGCTCCATGTCTGGTCTACACAATCATGTTTCTTGACACAGGACAATTTTCTGTCATCTTTGCAGGAATGTAATATGAAGATTGTACAAAGTAACATTTATCTTTAGCAACGCTCATTACACACATTTGTTTGTTTTTACTCAAACACTGACATGCAGTGTCATAACCAGTTTTTCTCCCGTTTTTATCTTAACGAACTGCCGTGGGCAACAAGACCTTTTACCAGTCACTCAGGACAATTTCAGTCATGTGACTCTGCATAGGCTTATTGGAACAAAATCCACGCGTACACGTATCAAAATCCACGCATAAAGCCCTAAAGGCTTTATGCTTTCTGGATGGGGCCTGGTTATGACACTTCTTTGCATCTTTACTTCTGCATCTATCTGAGGTTTTGTGTTTGTGAATGTGGCTTTATCTGTGTTTTTCTTCTCAAGGATGCACGGAAAGCATGTGCGGATGCCACCCTCTCTCAGGTAGGACTATCTAAACATCAAACCACCATCATAAATAGTCGTCTCAAATCATATTGTGTTCAGATGGAGTTTCATATGGGTGTTTTTTGAACTAGGTTTTGCTCTCATGTGTTTCTGGCAGATCACAGCCAATATTGAGCCTGTGGGGCGGATTCAGATGCGCACTAGACGGACACTGAGAGGACACTTGGCAAAGATCTACGCCATGCACTGGGGCACTGACTCAAGGTGATGCCATGAGCTAGTACAGCTGTGACGGTTCATGTACAGAGCAGTCATGTGTCTGATCTCCACAAGGCTGACCGACACGTCCAATATGATTTTCATGTGTCCTAAAACACACGTTGACACCCGCTGAAGCAATGAAAAGCCAAAATCGCTTCATAGGATACACAACTGCTTTGTTTCTGAATCTGGATTACATCAGAAGGAAAAATTATTATTTGCATAAAGAAAATTTATTTGTTTAAGGGCCATAAAGTTTTTCTCATTGTGACATTTATATTCATGACAATTCATCCAAAAGTTCACCCACAAAAGAAAATTGTCATTTAAGGTCCTTGCTCACCGAGAACGAAATTCTCGTCCGAAATTTGTGCACATTGCGTGTTGTCAATCACGTTTACACACTGCGTCCGAAACTTTCTGCGTTTTCGTGTCCATAGCAAGCATTTTGAGAAGTGCTTTGACAGTTCAGAGCCGACAAATGACCAACAACGACCTTTACTCGCCCTCATGTCGTTCCAAACCCATAACACTCTGGTTCATCTTCGAAACACAAATGAAGATCTTTTTAATGAAACCTGGGAGGTTTCTGTCTCTCCACTGAAAGTCTGGGTGCTAAAACTTAATAAAAAAAAAAAGGTAATAAATTCCATGTGAAAATTCCATATAAAAAAATCCAGGTGAATCTAGTGGTTTAATCCAAGCTTTTATTTACATCTAAACAATGATCAACACGCATGCATGCAAACATACACATAGTAAACATGAAAGTGTGTGTAGAAAAAAATACTACCATGATTTATAATGGCATGCATTTGTATATATATATTTTTTTCCACTACTGTAGAAAGAGTTGGGATTTTTGGCACTTTTTACAGTAATGAAAATGGGAGGTTATTGTGCTTGTCATTAGGGCTGCACAATTAATCGAATTTCTAATTGCGATTACGATTACGGATGCCACGATTACGTAATCGTTCAAAGCCGCGATTACAAAAGAAAATCCACTCTGCGTGTGTGTGTTTAGAGCATAATTATGTTATGAGAGGCGAATCACGACTACTTCAGAAAACCTAGCACAATATGACATACCAGGCAGTGACGTAAGTGTACGCTGAAATAAAAAGCCTTTCACCTCAGAAAAGCGGACTTTACTGTCCTGTCAGCCGTTATACTGTGCTCGTAGCGCGCTGTTTATGGCTTCACTGTATGAAGTGCAAAAGAAACTACGAGGCTCGTAGTACGAGCATCCAACGTCGTTACAATGTAAATTACCGTAGTAAGTCACGAAATAAGTAAAATACCACTAAATCACGTGTTAGCTGAGAAGGATTTGCATGCAGGTGATTTTCATTCTATTCACCAGGAGCTATTTCATTAACAGTTCTTGTTAGTATTGTGTATTTACCATGGTAAGTGTCGTTTCCATAACCCCAAAATGCCACTTTATTTTCACTGTGTTATTTTTTATATTTTTAAATGACTGTGGTGGCTCATATCAACATTGTATTAACAAAAACTAGTTTGGGACTGCTTTTTAATTGCTTTAGCATAGTCCTAATGTTTTTCTAGTCTTTAGTATGACTCATTGTTACAATTTATACAATTTATGTGTATGTTAAGTAAAGGGGGACAGTGCATGTGTGTGTTAACAATTTTTGTGTAAACATGTATTATAATATGCTTATATATATTCAATGCAAATTGTGATAATCGTAATTAATAATCGCAATTACAATTTCAAGGGAATAATCGGCAATTATGATTTTTGTCATAATCGTGCAGCTCTACTTGTCATTGTGCAAAAGCTTTTAATGGCTGATATGCCTTGCTAAGATAACATGTTGAAAAATTGAATATCAGCAGAAATCCAAAATCATGCATCTCTAATCCAATCATATCAACCTCTGGGCTGGATGGCAAAACAATAATGATGATAATATTGCAATATAGTTTTTCTCAATAAAATTATAACAAAAGTTTGACAAGTGTTCAATATAATGTTTATGCACTATGCAAATAATGCTGTGTATGCTTGTTGCAGACAGCACTGTGAAATCCGGTGAAAAGTTTTCCAGTTCGGTTCAGAGTTCTCCCATACAAACCAAAACATGCCTCGTGATTTAAACTCATTTAAAGCAAGATAAAACAGCGCTGACATTCTCAACAACATTGAGCCACAACCATACAGAAGGCTTTTCAATCCACAAATCACCAACATTTACCATGGTTTACTGTAGTAACACTAACTGAAACCATGGGGTTGAGGCAGAAATGGGGGTTATTCATATTACATTTTTTATTATACTATTAATGTGTTTTTTAACATATTAAAGGAGTAATGGAATATAATTACAGCATTTTTAGGCCTCTCCAATTAAAATATTTTTTTTAAATATTCATCGAATTTAAACTAAAAATCATGCATTTGAGTTTTAGGTGTGCATCAGGCAACCTTTATCAGTGGCGTGTTAGAGTTAAGAGTGTTTTAATGTTTTAGTTAGTCTATCCAGTTGAAGCCACTTGATGTGGCGCTGTTGCGTTGGTCATTCAAAACATTGCAGAAATAGAGAAGCTCAACGCAGAGAAGACCCGTAACCAAGCCGTTCACACAGAACACATTTTCTGCACTGCTTTTCCATTGTTTTATATGCAAACAAAAGCTTGACGGACATATTTGACCGCTGCACTCTTGTCTCGCAACAGAGAGACGCATATTTACTTAAGTTTCAAGAAGTTCAACTAACAAGAATAGAATACAAACATCATATACAACATTTTTTTTTAAGGCGGTCTGATTAAACACAAGCGTCTTCGTTTGGCATTAAGGAAATCCTTAGAGGGTCCGTGTGTATTTCAGTGTCTGTATTCTTCATAGAAATAGAAGCAGCAGCTCGTCTCCTCATCTGTGTCACTGCGTGTCATTTAACTTTGTGTGAAGCTGTAACTACCAAGAACATTTCTAATTACATAAATCTTCAGTTGCCTTGAATCCGGAGCACTTTGCGTTCGCCATGTTTGTTTGTTCTTGGTGCACACATGAGGACGCCCCACAATAGAAGAGTTTAGTCTTCACACGCTGTGGTCTGAGATCATTTGAAGCTCTCACATAATGCATGGCATTTCTGTATACATGCACACATGCCTAACAACACAAGCTTTAGCCGTGACTATATTCACAATAACACAATCTCCCGAAACTTTGTTTTAAAATGTAACTCTCGTATGTCTACAGGTGAGTTTTCTGCTGGACTATACTCAAGACTCTTGAAAACAAGATCCGAGTGTTTTTCTTCTAATGTGATTATTATTGTATGGACATCATGTGAACGCTGTTGTCTTTTGAAGGGTTATTTGACTACTCTAATCTTAAAATAGTTCACATAGAACAGGACTTCCTCTATATGCAGATCATGCCACACATCTGCAGTCGGTGTGTTTCATATCCATTTGATAGTCATCAGACTGTTTTCTTATCACATAGATGCGTTCAGACGGAGTTGAGATGATCATTGTGCTCATTGTTCTCGGTTTCTTCATTTCCACCCTCTCTCTGTGTTTTTTTCAGGCTTCTTGTTAGTGCTTCCCAGGATGGAAAACTTATTATCTGGGACAGCTATACTACAAACAAGGTAAAAGTGAAAGCCAATGCCATGTGTGAACTGATGGTTTCATTTAATGACTCAACATGTTAAATAACTTCTTAGCCTGGATTCTCTCAACTGATTTCATGAGGCTTTTAAAACTGTATTAATAATGGAACTACCAATTTCAGTTACATAGCAAAAACTATACAAACTATTAAAATTTTTGGATGGATGGATGGATGGATGGATGGATGGATGGATGGATGGATGGATGGATGGATGGATGGATGGATGGATGGATGGATGGATGGATGGATGGATGGATGGATGGTCCATGGTCCATCCTCTGTATAAACACAATGTAACTGAAACTCTGGCCAATGTAGTGTTAAAGGTTGAATTAGCAGAGCAAAAGCACAGCTCTACATAAAATATTGCAATCCACAAAACATAATGGGAGACATATCAGAATTGAAAAGAGGAGAATTGTTGGTGAGCGTCTCGCTGGCTCATCAAGTCTTTGGTGTATTGAGAGCTCAGTATCCGGAGTAATGTCGGCATACCTCCACATAGGACGAACCACATCCAACAGGAGTCGCTGTCGACGCTAGAGGGAGCTGTGTGAAAGGGATGTCCAGTTACTAACCTGGATTCTGTCCAAAAAACATAAAACAGCTTCTCAAAGCACTGCAGAAGTAAATGTGCACCTCGACTCTCTGGTTTCCACTGATCAGGAGCTCCACAGAGTGAATATTCATGCTCATGCCAATGCCAAACGTTGGTTTCAACAGAGGGAATCTTGGGCTGTGAACGATGTGAAACGCATTGTTCTCTGAGTCCACCTTCACTGTCTTTCGCTGTGGAGACGCCTAAAGAAGCTCAACACCTATATGAAGCATGGCGGAGGATCAGGGACTGAACGACTGAACCGTTCTGGAGGACCTTGGGCTGGGCGATAAATCGATTTTATCGATTAACTCGAATGTGTAGTTTACGCCGATTTTTTTGAATGAAAATCGTTTTTCTCTTTAACAACCGCTGACGCGCCCATCTGGGCTCCCGTAGTTCCGACCGGGCTCAGCGCTTGCCATGATAGAGATACACAAACAACATGGCAAATGAACAAGACCGCGGCAGCAGAAGCACACCCGCCGAAACATATACAAACTGAATCTGCAGGGCTGTCCACTCTCACGAGTTCACTGTGAGAGACGCGATTGTCACTTTTTACACACACACTCTCACGCACACATGCATTTTCTCACGCAGAGAAAAATCGCGCAGCAAAGAGCACACTGACACCGGCAGACTAGACAGAGCAGGCTACTATTGATGAAACAGATTCTCAGCTCTCAGATTCTCTCAATTTTATTACGAAATTCAAACAATAAACACCGTTTTGGCGCTTGTAAATGTGACGTGAAAGATCGCTGACAGATCTCAGTTCGTGAACCCATCATCTGTTACTCTTCACTACTAACTTACCGAAATGTAATAAAATCGATCGACCGTTTTTCAGCCGTGGAAAGATGTCCATAAAACAGCTGGAGAACAACATGTGTCACGTAACGTTACATTTACCTCAGGAATGCCCTTTAATTACCCATAGCACGCATGTTAGTTGGACTTAAAATAATTGCTATAGAGAGGAGTATTTTGCTAAATATGATAACTATATTACACATTTATTATATTTTTACCTATATCATTCAAATATTATAACGTTGTTTGTTGTGATAAAAAATGCATTATATTTAATTTGAGTTAGTTTTAACCTTTAATACCAGCTGACAGGGTCTCTGTATGTTTACAGCATTAGGTGATTTATTTTTGGAGATTAATTAACATAACACATTAAGGTAGGCTATCTACTGTACCTAATATTTACCCCAAAGGAATTGATATTGAATCAATATCCGAATCAAATCACAAGAATTGAACTGAAATTGTGAAATTTGTGTTAAGCAATAATAAAAACAGTAGCATACCAGTCTTTGTACCATGTAAACATTGTGTTTACATAGTGAATAAACTTGATAAAATTATGTTTAGTTACCAAATAATTTGACAATCACAAGTTTTTTTTTTATTATTTTTTTTTTTTTATACACATCCCCCCAATCCCAATCCACCCATTTTATGTTATGTTACATTTACACTATTAACAATGACAGGGCCTGTCCTCTTGTCTGTTTGGCTTGTTGTTTCTGATTGCACTTTAATCCAGCTAATATCCCAGAAGGGAATATAACAACAAAATAAAGTTAAAACTTGTTTTGAACAATTTCTTTGTCATCTACAGATTGATTTTAAGTAGGGAGTGGAAAAAATCTATTTAAATCGTAAATCTGATTTTTTTTTTTAGGCCATATCGCCCAGCCCTAGGAGGACCATGTGCACCTAACAGCTCATATGGGGCTGTGCATTAGAGGATCGATACCCGACCCGAGCCCGACGGGCCGGGCCGGGTTCGGACAGATATTTAGAAATTATGTTCGGGTCGGGCTCGGTCACATCAGCGCGATATGGCATTGACCATTTTAAATTTAAAACAGCTTATTATGTTGGTAGCCAATGTGCCTGATGCTTTCACGTGATGCAAACGTTCGTTTTTGTGATTTAAAATACATGTAAAATATTACCATAACATCTGTCTTCCTGTGTGCGGAAATTTGTTTATGTAGCCGTGACAACGAAACACGTGCATGCGCGCCTGCGTTAAGTGCGCTTGTTTCTCCGTGCGCGCTGATGCAATCATCCTGCTGACATTTCCGAATGTCTTCCTACAGTTGCTTAATAAAAGCAGGCTTTCCACACAAACGCACACGTGTCATTAGTATGAGAAAAAAAATGGGATTTTAACTGTCGGCCTCGGGTCGGGCTCGGACATAAATATCTTTATGCCTGTCGGGCTTGGGTCGGGTTCGGTTACTGCTCTGTCGGAGCGGGCCGGGCTCGGACAAAAAAAATTCGGCCCGATCCGCATTCTACTGTGTATCAGGATGATAATGCACCAATACACACAGCAAGACTGGTGACAGTGGTTTGATGAACATGAAAGCGAAGTTGAACGTCTCCCATGGCCCGCACAGTCCCCAGATCTGAGGATTATTGAGACACTTTGGGCCGTTTTGGAGTGAAACGTTTCCCTCCACCAGCGTCATATAATACCTGGGGTTTCATTTATAACCGTTGCGTTTCACAAAACAGGGCCTGAAAGAGCCGCACGCCACTTCCCACGCAGAAGTGTAGATTTATTAAACAAACTTGACGGGAGAATGTGCGCCTGTAAGTAAACTCTGATCATGCGTACGCACATCTGGAGACGTTTGGCGACACCGATGGAGATCTGAGGAACTGATGAAGGAAAACATCTGTAATATTCATCATGAGTCCTAATCATAAATACAGTGCATGTTCACAATAACAGTGTAAATAAATAAAAGAAGGATTTAAACTGTTTTACATCTGATATACATATTCAGATTAAACACGTCATTCTCATTAATCGAGTTAAGACCTTAAATTACATGAAATCATTACCGAGAAGTTAATTATATTCTAATAAATAGAAATATTTGTAGTGGATGTGATGCTTTTGAACACTTTTCCTGTGGCATGCCGTGTTTTAATGTTTGCTCAGCGCATGATAATAGCAGAATATTTACACGCCAATAATGATCAATAATGCACAATAAGGCCTATCTGTTTCTATTAAAAATATAAAGCAATTAAAAATACTATTTGGGCAGTGGAAAATATTGAGAAACTTTCTCTGAAATGTATTTTATACTATTTGATTTATTTATTCAAAAACAAGGCAAGGATCGGCTACTAAATGATTTTTAGCAAAGTAAAGTGACGCACATCCATATCTCATATTTTCCTAATGTCTTGTACCGCTAAACATGGTCTCACGTGGATGAATATGCATATGCAAATGATATGCAGATGAGGATATGCATAGTAAAATTAGGCGTTGTAAGCTCATATATGGTCATTTCATGGAGGAGACGCACAAACGCACAATCTTCCTCTGACTGGTATTATGAAGGGAATTTTGTGCAGGTTTTATAAATCTGAATATTTTTGCTGAATCGGCTGTAAAAGGAGTTCCTACACCATACTAATAAAGGATTGTGGTTATAAAACCATGCGTTTCAGTTTCATTGTCCAACCGCTGTACTTTGATGGTTATTATAAACCGATACACATTTTGGTCAATTCATGCACTCCAACGATTGGCCACAATGCTCACTGCTCTGAGAAACACTGTAAATGGGAACCTTAGACGTATTTGGCAGAAATGATTTGCATTGCCTTCAAATATTTCTTACCAGTAGCTTCTAAAAGAAACATTAAAGGAACCAGAATTGCTTCGAGGAATTAGAACCACGATCTAAATTCCTCTCGTTCTTGTGATGATCGTGCAATGACACAAGTAGAGCCGGCAAACCTGTTTTTATATTCTCATAAATCTTCTCATCTGTCATCTAGTGTAGGCAACATTTGAAGTGGATCAAAAAAGTGAATCAAAGTTGTCCTAAGATGAGAACGGGTGGTGTTCAAAATTCATGTGTAACTTTACTGTAGATTCAGAACCACGAGAAGTGGATCGAAACTTTCATCAAAGTCAACATTTGATTCAACGTGTCCTATGAAAGCTAAATCTCTCTGACGTGTTGGTGTGTAGGTGCACGCTATTCCTCTGCGCTCCTCGTGGGTGATGACTTGTGCTTATGCCCCGTCTGGGAACTACGTGGCCTGCGGAGGCTTGGACAACATCTGCTCCATCTACAACCTAAAGACCCGCGAGGGGAACGTGCGTGTCAGCCGTGAGTTGGCTGGACACACAGGTAAGCGTTCTCACACAATCGTGTCTCCACTTAACTCTTTGTGTTTGTGTTTGTGTGTGTGTGTCGTGTTCTGCTCTCCTTCCTGATGTTGAACTGCTGTCTTTACTCAGGCTATCTGTCCTGCTGCCGTTTTCTGGATGATAACCAGATCGTGACCAGCTCGGGCGACACCACCTGGTGAGTTCGGGCACTGCTTTAGAACGAAACACTCATGCTTATCAGCACTGTAGTTTATCTATGGAGTTGGCACTGATCACATACTTGAATATATATGTTCGGCCAGTGCATATATAGAGACTATAGGTTGAAACTTGTCTGTTTTTAATCGTATAGTAGCATTCAGGTATTTTGCAGGATCAGATCTGTCAACGGGCCATATTACAAGACAAATAAGCATAAATGGAAATAAATATTTAAAAACTGGAAGCTTGTTTCCGCCATAAAAACAAAAAAAACGTGATGGCGACCTCTCACAATTCTGACTTTTTTTCCCTTACAATTGCAAGTTTATATCTTGCAGTATCGACTTTATAACTCACAATTCTGACTTTTCCTTGAAATTGCGGGTTTATCGTGCAATTCAGACTTTTTCCCTCCAATTCATAGTTTAACTTGTCATTCTGACTTTGTTTCTTACAATCACGAGTTAATAACACACAATTTAGATTTTTTCCCCCTCGCAATTTAGATTTTAACTTGCTTTTCTGACTTTGTTTCTCACGATCACAAGTTAACACAATTCTGACCTTTTTGTTTTTTCTCGCAGTTGCCAGTTTGTTCAATTTAGACTTTTTTTCCCTCACAATTCAGCATTTATAACTCTCAATTCTAACTTTTGTCTTGCAATTTCAAGTTTATATATCTTTTCTTTTTCACTCGCAATCTCAATTCTGACTTTTCTGACAATTCTGAGCTTATACCGCACTCAGCAATTTTCTCAGTTAATAACATCATTTTTCATGATTTCCCCCTCGCAATCGGGAGTTTGACACAATTCTGTCTTTATTTCACACAATTCTTAGGATATATCTTACAATTTTACATTTTTATCTAAACTAGAAAAGTAAATGAGACGTTGTTTCGCAATTGCGAGTTAAGTCAGGTCACTTTTATTTATACAGCGCTTTATACAATACAGATTGTTTCAAAGAAGCTTTACAGTGATAACAGGAAAATAATGCATTTCGGCTGTTGTTCAGTTTCATTGTTTCATTGAAATCATATAGAACCGCATTGAAAGGTGTGATTGAATTACTATTTCACAATACTAATAACAATGACTGGAACAGTGTAAGTTCATGCGTTGTGTTGTGTGTTGCTTGTTTCAGTGCTCTGTGGGACATCGAGACCGGGCAGCAGACGACCACGTTCGCTGGTCACACCGGTGATGTGATGTCACTGTCTCTGGCCCCAGACACCCGTCTGTTTGTGTCGGGCGCGTGTGACGCCTCTGCCAAGCTGTGGGACGTCAGAGAAGGCATGTGCAGACAAACCTTCACCGGCCACGAGTCCGACATCAACGCTATCTGTGTAAGCGGCACCCGCGTGCACTCTCTGAAATACACACGCGTGTTTCACGTGATGTTAGTAACCTGGTTTTCTCCTCAGTTTTTCCCCAACGGAAATGCATTCGCCACGGGCTCGGACGACGCCACCTGCAGGCTGTTTGACCTGCGTGCCGATCAGGAGCTGATGGTTTATTCTCACGACAACATCATCTGTGGGATCACCTCCGTGGCCTTTTCCAAAAGCGGACGCCTGCTGCTCGCCGGCTACGACGATTTCAACTGCAACGTGTGGGATGCTCTCAAAGCCGACCGCGCTGGTCAGTGTGAGAGATGGTCTGCACGGATAACCCATTTCACAAACCACTTTAGAATTACTTATGATGATGATGATGATAATTAGGGTCTTAATTCGCCATTAAAAAGTCTTAATTCACCATTAAAGTCTTAATTTGCCCTTACACACAGTTTTCCACAGAAATATGAAGCAGCACAACTGTTTTCAACACTGATAATAATCATAAATGTTTCTTGAGCATCAGATCCTCATATTAGAGTGATTTCTGAAGGATCATGTGACACTGAAGACTGGAGTAATGATGCTGAACATTCAGCTTTGATCACAGGAATAAATTACACTTTACTGTATATTCACATAGAGAACAGATGATTTACATTGGAATAATATTTCATAATTTTCACAATGCATGTTGTGTGTCTGCAGGGGTCTTGGCGGGTCATGATAACCGCGTCAGCTGCTTGGGCGTCACTGATGATGGGATGGCTGTGGCTACTGGCTCCTGGGATAGTTTCCTGAAGATCTGGAATTAAAGCCGCAAGGTAAACGGGTCAGTTTCGGCCACATCTCGTTTAACAGGCGACAGGGTTCAAGAGTAAACGCACAACCTTTACATCAATCCTTCACTGCTCTTCATAACGTAAAACAAGCAGCACATTCGTTTTTGAAGACGAGAATCAGCATCCGCATCAGAAACCCTGTCGATCTCCTCTGATGAGGAGCCGGATCATTCTTTAGGCCTCGTTCACACTGCAGGTCTTGATGCCCAATTCTGATTGGTTGCCTATATCCGATTTTTTTGACCGTCCGTTTACACGTTCTGTCGATTGTGACCCATATCCAATTAATGCGTTTACATGTGCCATACTATCTGAAACATTGCGCATGCTTAAAGGGTTAAATTCTCTTGCACAGCTGGACGAATGCGAAATATGCTTGATGCTAGCTCTGCGATACATGCGAAGTTTGCCAAACATCAGCATGATTTGGGGTGCTTTCACACCTGCCTCATTTACTTCGGTTGAATCGCATTAGAGTTCGTTGTCCCCTTGGTGCGGTTCGTTTGGGCCGGTGTGAATGCAGCGATCGCACTCGGGTGCGCACCAAATAAACTCTGGAGCGACTGCCGAAGAACTGCGCATTTTTGGACTAAACCAGCTTCCGTAGTCAAACAAAACTATTATTTAGATTGTCAATAGCGCTCCCTTTAAACCATGACTGACTGTTCTGCACTCTCACTGAAACTCTCCTCATGAACACTGCAGTTGTCCGCACTGCATAGTGAGTCTCTCTTATATCGTGTCTAGACTGTTGTATATGAGGGGATTTGTGAAAGGATGAAGCTCGTGCTGATTCTGAACATACATGTGAGCGACTCTCCGCATGTGTGCCGGATCTTCCTCCTCTGTGTTTACTTCCGGGAGTTCTGTTGGCATTTTCCCGCACGCTAATTCTGACCAATCGAAGTGCAGTTGTGGGAATATGTTTAAGACACATCTGGCCAACGAGTGATGTGGATGTTGTCACGTGACTGCATTTTGGTTCGTTTCATCAACTGATTCGGACCAGAGCAATCAGTGTGTGTGAAAAGGAACTGAAAATTATACAAAGTATAATTTTTCGCCCTTAATCCGGACCAAATGAACCGAACTACAGATGTGATGCACCCTTAGAGGCGGAGGAGGAAAAGGGCCATCATTGCAGCCTGCGCATGTGCTTCAGTTACTGTGTGCGAGAGATCTCAGGACATATTGTGTTTAAATATTGGCTTTAACAAGCAGCAGTGGGTCTGAAATTTTAGGATGAGCAAGCCAGCCTTTGATATGTTGTCAACGCGTGTCCACACTCCTCTCCTACGACGACACGGCGTTTCGTCGGGCCACCCGTCCCTTCACAGAGGCGTGGCGGGGTTTCTCTCGTCGTTAAGCCGGAGACGTAATGCCTCAGAAAATCCGATCTGCCCGTTTACATGAGTCGTATTGGCACATATCTGATTTATATCTGATTTATTTCCACATATGAACGAGGCCTGAAACCGATCTCGAAATATCCGAATGCATGCGTTTTGTTCCTGTTTACACAGTCATAGAACACATCCGATCTGTGTCACATATGAGCAAACAATCAGAACTGGGTCATTTCACTGACAGCGTAAAGAGGCCTGAGGCTCCAGTGATGTCAGATTTGCAAATAAAGAGTTGTAATGATGCCTCAAAACATCCGTGTCCGTCATCTGCACACATGCACATCTCTACTGCCCTCAGCTGTTACAGAGATACTGCAGTCATTAAACACATCAATTCAGTTCCATCCAGTTAAAAGCCTTAAATGGTGTAAGAAACGTCTTAATTGTTTGAGATGTCTTCAATTTAGGACTAAAAAACAGGAAATCAAGATATAACCTAATTTGATTATTAACGTCAAAAGGCGATAAAGTGAGGACCAGTGATGCTCCGCCCGCCATCTGTCTTTAGTGTGTTTGAACATGAAGGGAGTTCTTCTCAATATCAGTGTCAGTGTTTCTGAACTCCTGAAACGCCTCCATTGTAGTCTTGAGTGTCTTCCGGGAACGAACACGTCACAATATTCCTCATTATAATAACTCATACGCAGAATAAAGGGGCGGGGCCTGGTTGAGCTAGTTAGTAGTGTGTTAAACTGGTGGTTATGGGAAGGGGCGGGACATTTCCCAAACACACATTCGAAGCGCTCGACCAATCACAACACACTGATCCAGCCGACCAATCAGAGCACAGTGTGTTTTCAGAAGGAGGGGCTTCATAGAGACAGGAAGTAAACAGAGCGTTACTGACAGACTGGGAAGAGAGGAGCCGCAACAATGGAGAATATGAGGAAAATAATAGGGATGCACCGAAATGAAAATTCTTGGCCGAAACCGAAAACGGAAAAAAAAAGAGGAAACCAAGGCCGAAAACGGAAACACCGAAAGAAATTATGCCAATTATTAGTACCATTGCATTTATGGCTATGACTGTGTACAAACTTGACTAAAATCAAGGCATTGTGATTGCATAAATTAATATAACATTTTCAAGGAATAAATCAATTAATAAATATGCAAATATTTATTTAGCACAATGCACAGTATAAAATAAAATTCAAACTAAAATGTTTAACTTGACCCCACTCATGTGTACATTAAATAATAATCTACCGGCCTGCAGAAAGGTTTTCAAATTAAATGTTATTCTCTCATAAAAACAAAGCCGAGCACGAACTTCTCATCACACTCAGTTTGCACGTCTAAAATTAGTTGCTTACATTTTAAAAAATGAGCATACATTAGCATAAAAAGTTTATGTTTAGTGAAATTAGAAAATGTTTAAGAGAGCGTTAATTTAGTTGTATACATACATGTTCCCATGTACATATTTTGTTGTAATGTCACAAGTAATAATCTCTGGGTTTACTGGGTTTTACATGATTATTTTTGTATCGGTGGTGGAATACTAAAAGATAAACATTGCCACGTGTTTATCTTTCTTCTTCTCACCGAGGACAGTTACTTGAGTCGCTCCCTGTCGTTTCTGTTTGCGTCATCACAACATTTCGGCCGTATTGTTTCGGTGATAAAAGTACATTTTCGGTGGCCGAATATTCGGTGCATCCCTAGATAATAATCAACATTCAAGCAGGAAAACCTGTTCTAGTAGAGCCTGAAGACAACATCAAGACTGTAAAAGGGCCGAATAGCTCCTCTTCTAATAAATGTGGCTCGCAGTGAATGAAAACCATGCATTTATGCCAAGCTGTCGCTTATGATCCTACTGGTGATGAATTATGACAATGTTTACTTGATGGTGTGTGTATTGTAATATGTTGTAGATATGTCATCTGTTTGAGTGGGAGTAATTGATATATCAGTACATAAACCATTCAATACGGTGTGTGTGTATATTGAATAAAGCATCCCGAGTCTCTGATAATCAGTGCTAATCCTAGTGTCAGTCTTTTTAACCCCTTAAGTGTCACCGTCATTATTTGAGATATCAACCTAAAATTTGAAACACAACTTGTTCAGAGTTTTGGCTTTGATTTCCTCGCAGTTTTAGAGTCCACCAGGTTTTGAAAAAATATATTTTATATAAAATATGAATAATTAAATTGACATTTTCATGAACTTCTATAACTTTTTAAAATGTATTTAACTTGGCCAAATGTCGTCTTTAAAACAAGACCAATCTTACGTCTATATTTCAAAGCATTCTGGAATTACAACCATTTAAGTTCGGATTGTGCATGTTCACGTTTATTCAAAAAAGGGGGCGTGACGCTTAAGGGGTTAATCAAGTGTCCCGACGGAAAAAATAATTAGATTTTAAGTAAATGTTTCCTTTCCTCTCTTCCCAGATCGCATCCGGACTCTAAGGTTGACTGGAAGACCATTCCAAAATGAAAATGTTCGATTTTATTCTCCTCTCTCCTTCTCAAACACAACAGAACTGACCCCCGACATCTACACACGGCAAAAGAGCAAAAAAGTCTCCTTTGGAAAAGAAAAGAAAAAAAGAGCACAATTGTTACACTCAGCTAGATTGTAGTTGGCAAGGGGATTAAAGTTGATAACTGTGCATCCTTCTGGGACCATTTCTGAGAACGTAAAGACACTCATTCCACTGCTCCGTCATTATGCTAGCGTCATCTCTCTTTAGCGTGAAAGCAGGCGTGTTTTCTTGCTCGATAGCTTTATGGGCCGGTTTTGGACCTCTTTGCCCCAGTCAGGATCGCAGATGTGCTTTTCTCTTCTAGTTTTGAAATATTTTGGGATCAAATTGGTAGTTAAAACTTTACGTAAAGGATTTGAACAGGGGTCCATTAGCTGCTATCAGGCCTGTATATTTAATCCCGGGAAATTTGATTAACACTTTTTTTTTTTTGGTCTACTTGCAATTTTTTGTTTGCACAAGTAATAAAAAATTTCAAAAACGTTAACTAACCAAGCACGTGCGGTTCATGATGACGAATGCTCGATTTTCGAAGATGAAACAATGTCGATTTTAACCATACTTCCGCTCATGCTTTTTTGTGTGTGGAAAAAGACGAGTAATTCAGTGAAGATTAACCAATCATTTTAATAATTTTATTTGATATTTTTCTCTCTTTGATGTGGAGGATGTTGAAGGAGGGGTGGGCGGTTCTTCAGTTTTTTTTTTTTTTTTTTCAACAGAGGTGCTCGTTTTGTGCTTGGAAAACAGTTACTACTCTGTGAATGACATGTTGTATAAATCAATGTTTGAAAATAATGATATTGAAAACTTTTTAAGTTAAAAAATTTACAAAAAAAAATCTTATTTTGGTCGTCTGCCATGGGTGGGAAACTCGTAGAATCGCATGCTGTAGAATTGCTTAAAAGAGGTGCATATGGAACTAAGTCCTTGATGTTTTCTTCTTTTTTTTTTCTTTTCTTTTTTTAAATAATAACCCGTTTAATAGATCACCAGTATTTATTTTACTGTTTTTCTTTTGCTACTCTGTGCATACACAACTTAGTTTAACTTTCAAAGCTATGCACTTAAGAGAAGCAAACATGTTGATCACAAAAATGAATGGTGAGTTGTTCTGTCCATGGAGAGTTTGTGAATCCCCACACACACACACACTCACACATGCGCGCGCACACACACCCTGTACAAAAACACACTCTCAAATAACTAGAACAAAGAAATCTCTCTCTCTCTCTCTGTAGCAAAAGAAAAATTTCCGATACGAAGACAGTGCTAGAGACATTTTGTAACAAACAGGTTTTCTGTTCTTTAATAAAAAAGGAAAAAAGTAACGCAGCATCTGAACGGCAGACGTTTTTGTCTTTTCCTCTCGACGTGTATCCAGAAAAGCTCTGTCCTTCGCTGTAGTGGCATTTCTTCCATTCTGTTATTTCTCTGCAACATTCTGTACAAAAACAAAAAAGTGCTGTCGTTGTGCGTTAGGCCTGGAGTCGGCAAGAAAAATAAAAGACTAAAAAAGAACTAAATTTTCTTTTCTTTCGCCCTCTCTTCTCTTCCCTGTCCGCTCTCCACACGGATAACCCCCCCACTGTTCCCTTATACATCTTTTGTATTTAATTTTAAAGTCAGTGTACAACAGAAAGCTGGATGCAAGATAGAAACTATATTAAAATGTACTGTTATTTAAGATGTAATAAAAGCAGTTTGAGACGATCTTACGTTGTTTCTCCTTTTTTTTAAATGAATTGATGGTTTTCTGCAGATTCCTGAAAGGAGAGGAGAAATGTAACATGGCATTAAAGCACAAAGGAGAGTAACGTGTGTTTGATGCCAGACACTGAAGGTTATGCACAGGTTTGGTCTATAGGTGGAGCTGTGATCAGACGATTACTGTAGTCTTAGTGCACACGGTCACATGCTAATGCTAATTTATAATAATGTGATCAGAAGACAGTTGATGGAGTCACTCTCACACACACACACACACACACACAAACATTCACGCACTCACACAAGATTATCTCTCACACACTCACACCCTCAGATTATCTCACACACTCACTTAGTAAATCACTCTCTCTCACACACACACACACAGATTCTCACACTCCCTCACTCACACACTCAGTCCCTCACTCTCTCTCTCACACACACACACACACATATTCTCACACACTCACTCTCACACACACTCACTGTCACACTCAATCAATCTTTCACAAACTGTCACTCACTCACACACAACACACACACACACACACTCACTCACACTCCCTCACTCAGTCAGTCACTCACTCACTCTCACATGCTCCCTCACTTACACTCACTCACACACACACTCACTCAAACACACACTCGCTCACACTCTCTTACACTCACACACTCACTCAAACACACACGCTCACACTCTCACTCACACACACACACACACACACTTGTGTCTGCCTCACCAACTCTTCAAGCCTTTGTCAAGTATGATAGATGTTTTACTGATGTTTCAATAGAATCCCGGAAAACTGAATGTTTTCTTAGATGGAAAACCGTTAAAACTGCGTCTGTTCCACAACAACGGTGAATGATTATAAGACACCCTCAGTCTTGATGTAGTTCAAAGGCAGCTTACACTTTATTTTAAGGTGACATTACCCAAAATAACTACCGAGTAATATCAATGAACTACATGTACTTACTTAGCGTTAGGGTTTGGTTGAGGGTTAGTTACTGGTAATTATGCATAATTTACTTTTATTACTATAGTAAGTACATGTAGTAAACTACGTCACCTTATAATAAAGTGTTACCTCATTGTCATTACTCATGTTATCCAAAAAAAGTAAAGTGGCCAAACACATCAAATTTTACTTTTTTTCTCAGTAATCAATGTAATGTATTTTTTGTTCAATAATATGTTTTATTTAAAGTCCCCTGTAGTCAATCATTATATCCCTTAAAACTCATCTTTGATCACCAAAATGACATGCATATAAACGTTTTTCCCTTGAAAAAAATTCTTCATGCCTTAAAATATCTTGAATGTAACTCGACACCCTTGTCTCATTTAGTATGCGCGGTTCTATGAATATGCAAATGAGCCCCGCCTCCACTCACTCACTCAGCTCAGAGATCCACTGGGCGACGATCACACGTTGATCTGATTGGTTACAAGGTCGTTTGTGACGTCAGAAACACCAGCGATTTCAAACCGTGTTTTTGAGACTGTCTTTGGTTCACTGCAGTTTTAAGCAGAAAATACTCAGCAATGCTGTCGACTTATGAACTTACACACGGTGTGTCTTAAAGCGTATTAAAAACACCACATAGACACATAAACAACATTAAAAGCTGGATTTTCACCACAGGGGGACTTAAATATAGTATTTTGAGTGAATTTTGTGATACTATAATTATATAATAAATATAATTATGATGCATTTGTTTTCAAATTCTTTACAATACCGTACAATTATGCTAATTAAACCATAGGGAACACCAGAGGTCTAAGAAAATTTCAGGTTGATAAAATATACAGTATGTATATTTCCAATATTACATTTGACTGTTGTACATGTTACGAGCACCAGATGACGCTGTTGGCACACTCCGATGATTTCAGTCTTTTCCCTATTCAAATTAAATCAGGAGAAATTCTCAGAGCTTCATTTCGTGATCTCAAACACGTCCGATGCAGTAAGAGGCTGTTTTCCTCTCGCTTTGGATGTGGAAGGAGTCGGAAATTTCGTCTACGATTCATTGCTGTTTTTTTGTGTCTTTTAGTCGCATTTGGTTTAAAACGTTACGGGTGTGAACGGACCGTTAAAGTCTATGACATAATTCTGATTGCTTGTAATTTACAGCACACTTTCCCTCAATAACCCACATTATTTGAGGTGCTATTCAAATCTGTTGTACAAACTGCAAGTTATAATAACATCACATTAGTAGATAAAATAAATATCTCCAGTTCTCCACTGTCTCTAACGGAGATCTCCACGTCACGCGCAGGGAGCCGGTTCCACACGGGCTTCCGGTATCCAAACTGTCAAACCGCAGGGTGTCATGGGATATGAGTTTTCTGCTCAATTTGTGACCTCGCAAAAGCGGTTGAAATAAACTACATCTCCCATAAAAAAAGCCCAAGGAGGAATCCTCCATTCCGACAGATCCCTCGGTAGATTACAGCCTCTTCTCCTCTCCGTGTTATTGAGGGGGAGCGGAGCGGAGAGGAGCTGATCGATCCGCGGTCATGGAGGAATAAAAGCACACGCTCCTCATCCATCACCCGCTCCCGAGCAGGAATATATCACGGTCATGCAGCGCGCGCACGGGGGGATCTGAGCGCGACTGCCGTTAAAGATGATGTCCGCGGAGGAGCTGCAGCGCGAGTGGACGGGGGCGTCGCGGGCGTCGGAGGAGGTGCGGCGGCTGTCCCGGGAGCTGGCCGAGACCACGCAGGAGAAGATCCAGGCGGCGGAGTACGGGCTTGCGGTGCTGGAGGAGAAGCAGCAGCTCAAGCTGCGGTACGACGAGCTGGACGCGGAGTGCGAGAGCGTGCGTCAGGAGCTCGAGTTGCTGAGAGAGGTAACGGACACCGGACACAACACCAACGGGCCGCGACGCGATTATTATTAATGCTCGCGGAACGCTGCCGTATTATGTGTTTGTGGTGTAAATGATGTGGTTTTGTAGGCCAGAGGGTTTCCAATCTCTGAGAGGCCGCGGGACACCGAATATGATCATCCCCGGGAGACACAGACTCCATCTTAAGATAAATAGATATATAAAAAATGTGTGTGTGTATATATAAAACCCAATTTGTACCCATTTAAATTGTATACACAATACAAAAATGTTATACAATGCTAGGGCTACCAGTTTAAAGCATTATTCTGAAAATATTATCGTGATCATCCTCGGGAGACACCCCTCCATCTTAAGACTTATATTTTCAATATATATAAAAATATTTTTTATATATATATATATATAAACCCAGTTTGTTCACATTTATATTGTATACACAATACAACATTTTTATACAATACCAGTTTAAAGCATTATTCGGAAAATATTTTTATGTGTGAATGTTTTTTTTAAATCAATCAAATTTTATTGTTGACATATTTTAATGTTTATTTTATTCACATTTTATTGTTTATCTAATCTAACGTTATATGCATCTACTTTTTAATATTTCTTTTAATCCAAATTCTATATATTTTACTTTGTTTATTTTAATATATTTATTTAATTTATTATTTTTTTTTACAAAATTTTTCTCTAAACACTTCCCCGGCCCCCAGACTGATGTTGATGTAGATGATGGTGAAATGTGGTGGTGAAACTGTCATTGTGTCCTGGATGTGTCCGAGAGATGGTAATGCTGCCTTCATGAGAAGATTAATCCAATGATTAGTTCCTGACATTCATTATTAAGCTGGAGTTTTTCATATGTTACTCATGATATCCCACAATCCTGTGGTGGTGGTTGGGAAGAATAACAAATAGAAATGGTTTCTGATGAAGCAGGCGACTAGTTCACCATATGGCCTTTTCTTACATTTTTTTTATTTGATATATATATATATATATATACACACAGTGACATGCATCGGTTGTTGATTGGCTGTTGAGATGCTTAAGAATGGAGGCAAATATAACAAGCATTTGGAAAATATATAGTGTGAATTTTCATTTCACGCTGATTTTAAGAGTCTGTGAGCTTAATTTTCTGTTGGTGAGTTTGCATTTGACTCCGGCGCATTCACACCAAGAGTGAAAACTGTAACAATAACTGTAACGATTATACATCACAATATCGTTCTGTTTATTATGAACGCACTGCAGTTTTGTCGTCTATTGCTTTAAATGCTCGAGCTCTGGATTCTGATTGGCTGTCAGTTTTGAAAGTGATTTCAACTATATTTTTTTTCTGTGTCGTCATTGTTATAGTTATGGTGTGGACTCTGCTATTCTTAGAAATTTTTTAAAACTATATATATCATTATAGTTATAATCCCCTGGTCATATTCTTCATCTGCTGGTGCTTTTATTCCCTAATGTGATCATATCTCAAAATCAGTTGTGTCCAGTTTCAGAATGAGATGATGATGATGATGATGATGATGATGATGATGATGATGATGATGATGATGATGATGCTTGTGTTTCTCTCGCTCGTGTGTTGTGGTGAAATATCTCAGGCCTGCTTTTGAATATTTGCGGGAGTTTTTGTCCCCGCCTAAACGGCCAAGCGAGTTTCAGCCTGAGCAGGAATGATGAGAATGTGGATAACACGCCTCACTCTCGTCATGCTGGGAACGAGTCTCCGTGTGTGTGTGTGTGTGTGTGTGTGTGTGTGTGGGAGAGAGAGAGAGACACACAGTAACACTTCCTCACCAGCTGCCCCAACTATGAGGACATTAGAGGGACTTTTTATACAAAATTTGAAATACTTTGTTTGCCCTAACTTCATAAAATTAAACAACAAAACACAATTTAAACATCTATTAGGTGAAAAAAGAGATTGTATCATACTAGCAGCCAGATACATGATGCTTGTCACAAAAAGAGTTGACGACTAATCAGTGATGATGACTAATCTCACACACACACACAAACACGAAAAACGTACACACTGAATTCTAAATTCTTCACAGAATTTAGATTTTTTTTAACTGTTAATTTGTACAATTAATTTAATTTGTACATTTTAAAGTTAGGAAAAGCATTTTTGTAAACAAACTGGAAATGAGTCTCCGTGTGTGTGTGTGTGTGTGTGTGTAAATGAGTCTCCGTGTGTGTGTGTGAGAGAGAGAGAGAGCCTTCTTAAAGTTGGGAAAAGCATTTTTGTAAGAGTATTATGTTGTTGTTTTTTCTTAACTTAAAGAGTTTGTCGTGACTGGCAAGCTTTTATTAAAACCAGTGAATTCCCATTTCATTCAATTTCCATACTTTCCTGAAATTCCATGATGGTTTTTTGTCTGTCTGTCGTTGGAAACTGTCAGTATGTCCCACATTGCTGTCGGAGTCAATCAAGAAGTTTAACTAGTAAACAAGCAAAGTTATTGTGCAAATAGTTCTGGAATGCAGAAGCTCTGTTGAAACGATGAGCCAATCGGGGCTTGCACACTGATCAATGATCTGCATTTTACAGTTTCACGATCATGAAAACACTTCATCCGCACAGATGCAGGGAATTTGCTTTAAAGGTCATTTATGATTATTGAATTCACACTGTATACCTTTTTTTGTTGTTGCTGATTTCTGAATGATATCTTAATGGTAAAACGCTGTTGTTTACAGTATGTGAACCGCACATGTGGTACGTTTATTGGGTTTAATGTGTGAAATCGAATGTCTGTCTAAAATAAAACAGTAAAATAAGAGTAGGCCTACTTCTGTAATGAAAGGAGGGCTTCACACACCAAGGCTGGACCATTTCAAATATTATAATATATTTACATGAATTTTCACACATTTTTTTTAGGGATGCACCAATATGAACATTTTGGCCGATAACCGATAATTGCTTATATTTGAAAGCCGATAACCGATGTATTGGCCGATAATTTTATCATTTTTGAGAGCCTGATTACACAAGTCTCAGCAGTAAAATTCATGTCCCAAACACAATTATAATGTTCTCATAATAATTTTATGTAGCTGATATGACAGACTTGCTCTTGGGGAAAAGACTTTCCTTTTTTGTGTGATTTCAATCATATTTCAAGCTATTTAAAAACCATCATGTGGAACAGTGCGCATCTGAAGCGTCTCAGCTGAAGTAAATAATACATTATTAATCGGCTTTAACATATCGGACAAATAATCTTATCAGGCCGATAACGATAACATTACAAACGAACTGATATCGGCCGATACCGATATGGTGGCCGATATATCGTGCATCTCTAGATTTGCATATGTGTGTTCACACTTGGCATGTTTGGTTGGATTAAAACCAAATTTTAATCGATTGCTCGCAACACGGGGTAAAGACGAACCAAAAACAGGACGTGATGTCACAAGATGCGACCCTATAAAAAGTACAATCTTTTTTCTGGTCATAGTCCTGATGTTTCCAGTTCAGCACGTCTCCTCACAGCCGATCTGTGTGTGTGTGTGTGTGTGGCGGAGGGATTCCTGCCGCTGTTTTTACTCCTTTACACATTTTAAAACCTCTTCACGAGTTCTCAGCCCATCAAAGCACCATCATATGCAGCTACACACACACATCGAGCGCTTTTAGCCCAGAACACAGCCTCGGTCTGGGTGTTCGGTGAGTTCTTTCGTGAAATATGTTGCAAATCTGTTTTTTGTGTGTTAAGAATGCCAGTGTGAATGCAAAGCGAATCAGGACTAAATGTATCTCTTTCATTTTTGGTCCATACCAAGAGAACCGAAGTACAGCTGTGATGTCTGAACACACCCGTAGAGCTTATTGTGATGTACACGCATGATGGGAATGGGTTAGTGGGGGTTTAGATGTGGCCAGCTGAGATCCTTCAAGCTCTTTCAAACAATGAGTCTTTGTTTGTTCAGGATGCAGTCGAAAACAAGTCTGCTAGATGTAGATATTTTTAGTCATTGTGTTGAATAGCTCAGGAGTGGGCTTGTGGCTTGTGTGTGTCCCACATTTAAACAGGCTATCCTGAGTCTATAGGCCATTTGTTCAGAGATAACAGCTGTTCAAGCACAAGTGTTGATGTTCACATTGTACATCGACAATCAATCGCAATTCTCTCTTCAATTCAGAATCGATTCTGAACGCTTAATTTAAACGGTTAAATGCACTTGCATCTCCAGTCCAAATGTATTTATTTATTTATTTATTTTTTCAGGTTTGTTTAACAGGGACAATGCACACTAATACTACATAAATAAATGTATAGTGTGCCAGAATTAGCCAAAACGCTATTTTACCCTGGACAGATCTTAATGTCACACCTAAAAAAAATAAAAGGGTTGAAATAGTACATACATGTTAATGTGAATGTATAAAAAAAATGACTAAACCAACATATAAAATAGAACAACAACACCCACATACACACACAAGCCGAACTGTCAGACCATATAACAAACATTTTTGGACATGCACAAAAAAACAATATAGCTGGAGCAATGACGAACAACAGAGGTTTAACCTAACTAAACACAAATGCAACATTTATGTAAATACATTCATGTCGTTCTCAAAAGACACACATCTGATATGTTCTGTGCATTAGACCTGCCTATGGGTGGGTGACATTTTATTCATGATAACGATGTAGGCCTGTACATATCACCATACAGTTATTTTAGTTTGTAAAGATAAGACCAAAGAAGCAAATTAGAAACAGTAGGATAATTATACACAATAGGTTTATTTAACATTTAGTAAGAAATAGTACAGAAATTAAATAATCAAGTGTATGCTGCATAGTCTTCACCGTATGAATTAATTAAATATAAAGTTTTCTTATTGAAGCTACAGAATTTTTTCAATCAAGAGCAGTGTAGTTTGATTAACGTTAATGATAGCGCAGATAACCAGCGTCCACACCAGCGGATGGTATCGCTCTGTTTTTTTATAAGCACTCGCTGCAGTTTTGTCGTCTGTGCCTTTAAATGTTCGCGCTCTTAAAAGCAGGATGGATTCTGATTGGCTGTCAATGTTTTTATCCTTCATCAGCTGGAAAAAAATGTTCCGGTTAAATCATTTCTGCCAGTGTGCTGTCATCGTTATAGTTGTGATGTAGAGCTCGACGATATGTAAAACATATTTTATCGATAATCGCTCTTGAAAAAACGCAATATTCGGTTATATCGTCCACCCGCCCCCGCCGGTGACATCACTGCCGACATGCATCATGTGGAGTTCGGCTACACTTTATCTAATGATAGTCTGCTAGTTTAATTTAATTATTTATAAGTTAAAGGTTTGCTTACACACCTTTGATGGACATCAGTTAAATACTATAATGTGGCCAGTTGAAAGCCATAATCAACAAAAACTCCTTATAAATGTCTAACAATCCCCTTAATAACAAACAACGTCTTCCTTTTTTGGGATGAGTCGTGCTCCTCTTTTACGCATTCCTCACGGTTTCTTTTTCTTCTTTGAGCAGTCCCACCCAGTGAGATCTGCACAGACATGAGTCTCTGCTAGCTGATGCATGTCTGCCACCGCATGCTAAACGCCGTCAGCAACCCAACCCTAACCTTGAGTGAACCTAACCAACCCAACCCTAACCTTGAGTGAACCTAACCAACCCAACCCTGACCTTGAGTGAACCTAACCAACCCAGCCCTGACCTTGAGTGAACCTAACCAACACAGCCCTGACCTTGAGTGAACCTAACCAACCCAACCCTGACCTTGAGTGAACCTAACCAACCCAACCCTGACCTTGAGTGAACCTAACCAACCCAACCCTGACCTTGAGTGAACCTAACCAACACAGCCCTGACCTTGAGTGAACCTAACCAACC
The DNA here is from genome assembly GCA_030578255.1 of Tiaroga cobitis. NCBI lineage: Eukaryota > Metazoa > Chordata > Actinopteri > Cypriniformes > Leuciscidae > Tiaroga > Tiaroga cobitis. The sequence goes on along the minus strand of CM060598.1, from coordinate 4,420,572 downwards.
CAACCCTGACCTTGAGTGAACCTAACCAACACAGCCCTGACCTTGAGTGAACCTAACCAACCCAACCCTGACCTTGAGTGAACCTAACCAACCCAACCCTGACCTTGAGTGAACCTAACCAACACAGCCCTGACCTTGAGTGAACCTAACCAACCCAGCCCTGACCTTGAGTGAACCTAACCAACCCAGCCCTGACCTTGAGTGAACCTAACCAACCCAACCCTGACCTTGAGTGAACCTAACCAACCCAACCCTGACCTTGAGTGAACCTAACCAACCCAACCCTGACCTTGAGTGAACCTAACCAACACAGCCCTGACCTTGAGTGAACCTAACCAACACAGCCCTGACCTTGAGTGAACCTAACCAACACAGCCCTGACCTTGAGTGAACCTAACCAACACAGCCCTGACCTTGAGTGAACCTAACCAACCCAACCCTGACCTTGAGTGAACCTAACCAACCCAACCCTGACCTTGAGTGAACCTAACCAACCCAGCCCTGACCTTGAGTGAACCTAACCAACACAGCCCTGACCTTGAGTGAACCTAACCAACACAGCCCTGACCTTGAGTGAACCTAACCAACCCAGCCCTGACCTTGAGTGAACCTAACCAACCCAACCCTGACCTTGAGTGAACCTAACCAACCCAGCCCTGACCTTGAGTGAACCTAACCAACCCAACCCTGACCTTGAGTGAACCTAACCAACCCAGCCCTGACCTTGAGTGAACCTAACCAACACAGCCCTGACCTTGAGTGAACCTAACCAACACAGCCCTGACCTTGAGTGAACCTAACCAACCCAGCCCTGACCTTGAGTGAACCTAACCAACCCAACCCTGACCTTGAGTGAACCTAACCAACACAGCCCTGACCTTGAGTGAACCTAACCAACCCAACCCTGACCTTGAGTGAACCTAACCAACCCAGCCCTGACCTTGAGTGAACCTAACCAACCCAACCCTGACCTTGAGTGAACCTAACCAACACAGCCCTGACCTTGAGTGAACCTAACCAACACAGCCCTGACCTTGAGTGAACCTAACCAACCCAACCCTGACCTTGAGTGAACCTAACCAACACAGCCCTGACCTTGAGTGAACCTAACCAACCCAGCCCTGACCTTGAGTGAACCTAACCAACCCAACCCTGACCTTGAGTGAACCTAACCAACACAGCCCTGACCTTGAGTGAACCTAACCAACACAGTCAACACACAAGAGAAAGGCTCACGACTGTTCTCAGTGTCCAGGCGTAACTAATTAACCCATTTGCAAAGAGGGTTTCCATTATCACTACAAAGCTGTCCGAAATCTTAGCAGAACTCGGCTCTGACCAAAAACTGAGTAAATTCGAATTTATAACCGTTGCGTTTCACAAAACAGGCCCTGAAAGAGCCGCACGCCACTTCCCACGCAGAAGTGTAGATTTATTAAACAAACTTGACGGGAGAATGTGCGTCTGTAAGTAAACTCTGATCATGCGTACGCACATCTGGAGACGTTTGGCGACACCGATGGAGATATGAGGAACTGATGAAGGAAAACATCTGTAATATTCATCATGAGTCCTAATCATAAATACAGTGCATGTTCACAATAACAGTGTAAATAAATAAAAGAAGGATTTAAACTGTTTTGCATCTGATATACATATTCAGATTAAACACGTCATTCTCATTAATGGAGTTAAGACCTTAAATGACATGAAATCATTACCGAGAAGTTAATTATATTCTAATAAATAGAAATATTTGTAGTGGATGTGATGCTTTTGAACACTTTTCCTGTGGCATGCCGTGTTTTAATGTTTGCTCAGCGCATGATAATAGCAGAATATTTACACGCCAATAATGATCAATAATGCACAATAAGGCCTATCTGTTTCTATTAAAAATATAAAGCAATTAAAAATACTATTTGGGCAGTGGAAAATATTGAGAAACTTTCTCTGAAATGTATTTTATACTATTTGATTTATTTATTCAAAAACAAGGCAAGGATCGGCTACTAAATGATTTTTAGCAATGTAAAGTGACGCACATCCATATCTCATATTTTCCTAATGTCTTGTACCGCTAAACATGGTCTCACGTGGATGAATATGCATATGCAAATGATATGCAGATGAGGATATGCATAGTAAAATGAGGCGTTGTAAGCTCATATATGGTCATTTCATGGAGGAGACGCACAAACGCACAATCTTCCTCTGACTGGTATTATGAAGGGAATTTTGGTTCTGGCATACGCACGGTTTTATAAGTCTGATTTTTTTTTTTTTTACACTATTTTCGGCTTTTGGGCGCACGTACACTTTTAGTAAGGATCCTTCGCACAGTTTTATAAATGAGAGCCATTGCATTCAAAAGATCAACAGACATGTCTGTGATTGGCTACATTTCTCACCGCTGCAAAGTAACACTGTAAATAGAAACACAAATACACACTGGATCGTTTATCAAATCTGTTTCGCCAATATGATATTACAGTATAAACTGAGGGTGCTTGAGTTTGTTAAAAACACATGGTAAAGACAGGAAAATTAGTTAAAAACAGGAAACACTTCCTTCCTCCTGTGCTTGACCTGGAAGAATGGTAATGGTAAATCTGCCTTTGTTAGACGTACCGCTGTTTAAATGGCCATGCTTGAGGATACATGTCGATTAGATCCCGAATTCAGTCTTCTCCCGAAGCTTATAATAATAACAATAAACTTTATTTTCTGTAGCGCCTTTTAAAAGTAGTATCTCAAATCGCTTCACAAGAATAAGATCCAATAAAACATACAATTATGCAAACAATGCATTAATGATGTCAACATTCCCGTCTTGGTGAGTATTCATGTAAACAGTAATTATAACAGTATATTAGATTGTGCATTAGCTCTTAAAGTGACAGCAGCCTAAAAAACATGTGTTTTTAATGTTGATCAAACAACAAAAGACAAAGAGAAAATGACTTGCTGCTCTTGGCTGAATAACTTTTGTCATTTTAATAAGAATCAGTATATATTTAATTCATAGAGTGAAGACCAAGCAATATTTATTTTTATATTTGATTATTCTGTTGTTAAATAAATGTAGGCCTACCTGTAGGTTTACACAGACGTTTAAATGACACTTACTTTTTATGCAGCTAATGCTACACAATAGTAAAACACAGTTAAATTATCTAATAGTAAAACACTGTTAAATTATCTAATAGTAAAACACAGTTAAATTATCTAATAGTAAAACACTGCTCTTTACTTTCAAAAGGGGTAGGAATGCTTTCTTCTTACAAGAAAAGTAATTTTCAGTTCTTAAATGTTTAAATATAATTTTAATTTATTTTACACACTTATAGCATTATCGTATTGCATATTGAATATCGAAAACTATTTAACGAGTTATCTCATATCGCATTATTCTTCAAAATTCAATATTTCCAATATAGACTCTAGAATAGGAATAGATCCTCCATATGTGGATTGTTGCTGCAGTGTTTTACACACTTTTGGATGGTATACCACTTATTTTTACCTCCATATTGGTGATGTGAATCATCCCCATGAATAATAATAAATTATGCTGTGTAAATATATTAATGCCACTTCTGTGTCACTGCAAAGATGGATTTTGTTGATAATGATTTAATTTGACTGGTAACAGCCCTATACTGTTATTATTCTAATAGAATTTAATTTGTTAACGTTAAAATTTGACATAAAAGGTGATGCATGCATCTAATAAGTTGAAGAAAGCCCTTATATAGGTAAAAATGCCCCTGTAAATGGTCCCTGGTGGCAAATATTGCCCCTTCATAAAAATTTAATTTTCTGTCACTGCTGTGAACTGACCACCACATAGAATAGGAATAATATGAATATCTTCGCGAGTCAGCTGTCAACGACAGGCCTGTGCCAGCACAAAAACACATTATTATCAACACAACTTTGAAAATATCGAGAGAGAATTTTTTTTTTGTCAGTATTGCACACCCCTAATGTACAGTGTTAATCTTGAAAGTCTTAAATATTACTTTAAAAAGTGTGCAGCCACCCCATTACACACTTTTGGATGGTATACCACTTGTTTCCACCTCCATATTTGCCCATTGGCAATGTGAATCATCCCCATATATAACGTTAAAGGATTAATTATTAATCTTGGTGTGTTGCTTCTGTTCCTCAGGCGTTCGGACAGGCTCACTCCAACCACCGGAAGGTGGCGGCGGACGGCGAGAGCCGCGAGGAGTCGCTCATCCAGGAGTCGGCGTGTAAAGAGGCGTATTACGAGCAGCGCGTGCAAGAGCTGCAGGCAGAGCTGAGACAAGCTCGAAACATCCTGACCAACACCCAGTCGGAGAACGAGCGCCTCGCCAGCATCACGCAGGAGCTGAGAGAGGTCAGTCTGACGCGCCAGCGAGCGTTTGGCTCACGAGCTGCGTCATCAGAGGGATTAGAAACATTAGGAGTTGCTAAAACACCAATTTTCTACACTCGAAAAATTTGAATATCGTGCAAATGTTCATTTATATCGGCAATTCAACTTAAAAGGTGAAACCAATATATTATATAGACTCATTACATGCAAAGTGAGATATTTCAAGCCTTTATTTGTTATAATTGTGATAATTATGGCTTACAGCTTATGAAAACCTTTTCACAATATTCTAATTTTGAATTTGGGGTTTTCATAAGCTGTAAGAAATTTCTCACTTTGCATGTAATGAGTCTATATAATATATTAGTTTCACCTATTAAGTTGAATTACTGAAATAAATGAACTTTTGCACATGACCATTCTAATTTTTCGAGTTTCACCTGTATAGTGTAGAAAATAACAACAGAATATTGATGAATCAACAGTTTGTACCTGCCTATTAAAAACATTATTAGGGATGCACTGATATTAATATTTTGGCCGATACCGATAATTCTTTATATTTGAAAGCTCTGACTCTGAATCATCATCCGACGGTGATACTGTAGACTCAGGTCAGAGGAACGAGTCGATAGATCGCTTGCTCAGACGCACATAGCAGGTTGTGATATTTGCCTCCGTCTCCTTCCCACCAGAGTATGTGAGCGGAGCGGTGTGATTTTGAATGGAGTGCGGAGCGGATTTTTTGAAAGTCGGAGCGTCGTGGTTTTCACTCGCTCCGAGAGCGCTCCACTCCCGCTCCATCACGAGTACAATTCATGCCAACGGCTCATTATAGAACTACATTTTTAGTGAGGATTCACACGTTGAACACATTACGCTAGCATGATACAGATGGATCACTCAAATCAGAAAAAAATGTGAAGGTTATGATGACGCCGATGGTCATGGACATGAGTGGCTGCGGGAGGTTATAGTTATCAAGCCTACTGAATATGATCGGGCAACACGATCTCATGAAAGTGCGTATCTATAGCACGGATTTTATTTCTCGTGCCATTTAAATGCCAAAAAAATCGTTTTTGCGTGCAAATGAAACACACTAAACCCCTTGGTTAGGATAATGGGTGTGAAGTGCGTTCTTGCCATAAAGTGCGTATCGTAGGCACGCGAAAACTGCTTATCATAGGCCATGCAAGCAAAAACTATTTTTGGCGTATAAATGGTACGGGAAATAAAATTTGAGCTCGGCTTCGACTTTTACCATCATTTACTAAATTCAAAAGATACAGTAATGGTGTTGAGGCACTAAACGGGTATGTGGTCTACAGCGTTTAACATTAACACAGTAAAGGATGCTAATGCAGGGGTTAAAGGGGTCATATAATGATACATGCACTTTTACAAGTTGATTGTACTGAAATGTGTGTTGGCAGTGCCTGTACACAACCATCATATAATGATAAAAATCCATCCAGTGTTTTTGTTTTAATCTCCTTATATGTTTCCCCTGCCTCAAATCGAGCCGTTCGACCGCGTGACGTCACACGGTCGGACGCCCCTCCCACGATTGTTGATTGACAGCAGCGTTTCAACTCAGGCGGGTAATCAAATGTTTTTTTGAGCAGCAAATCATCATATTAGAAGGATCATGTGACACTGAAGACTGGAGTAATGATGATGAGATATTGTAACACTATATTGTATATTTGAAATGTCAAAATTATGTAGAAACAACACAAAGATTAAGCAGAAAAAAACAGAAGCTGTCTTAGTTGCGTTCCACTTAAAAAAAGATTATCGCAAAAGTAATGCATTAATTTTGACAGCGCTCATTTTTTATATGCATTCAGATAGAAAACAATTATTTTAAATTGCAGTAATATTATTGTTGCATATATTAATGAAGCCTTGATGAGCAGAAGAGACTCGTTGAAAAAATTAAATCTTGGACATTTTTATTCGCCACATTACAAAAATTTGGCTTTGGAGAGTCATTTATTAACTGGATCAAGATTTTATACACATCACCATCTGCTACAGTCACAACCAATGGACTAACCTCACAAAGCTTCACACTGCACAGGGGGACGAGGCAGGGATGTCCACTCTCTCCATCCCTATTCACGATTTTTATTGAACCCTTAGCAGCAGCTATCCGTCAAAACCCAGCAATCAAAGGTATTGAAACACCACAACAAACACATAAAATCTCACTTTATGCAGATGATATCCTACTATATATACAAGAACCTCTAGCATCTACTCAAGAAATAATTAAAACAATCCAGTCTTTCTCAAAAATATCAGATTACGCAATAAACTGGAACAAATCTTCCGTCCTCCCTTTACATAAAACCAAATGGGATATGGCACCCCACCAATCACCTATACCTATATGTCATGGCCACATCACTTACTTAGGCATTAAGATCTCCTCCAGACTGTCAGAGTTGGTAACACTCAACTTCACACCACTGCTAAAAAAAATAGAAGACGATTTGCTTCGATGGCTCAACCTTCCAATCTCCATAATCGGCAGGATAGCAGTAATAAAAATGATGACTTCACCAAAAATGAATGATCTATTATCAATGATTCCAACCCACCCCCCACACTCACCTGGTTTAAATCACTAGACTCCATTATCACTCACTTCTACTGGAAAAATAAAACACCAGGGATAAAACTCACTACACTACAGAAAAACAAGGTTCAAGGAGGACTAGAAGCACCAAATTTTCATTATTACTCAATGGCTAACCAACTGCAATACATATACAAATGGATCCACCCCACCCAATCCGATATTATATGGCTAGATATAGAACAATCACTATGCAAAGTATTAAATATAGCTGACATACCGTTCCTCACCAAATCAATCAAACAACACACATGTTTTAATGCAGTAACTATAGCCGCCACTCTGACAGCCTGGTGGAAATTTCACCAAATCACAAATTCTATACTAGCTCCATCTAACCTCACCCCACAACCGTGACTTCATAAGCAATAAGAAATCACTGAATTTTGGCACATGGGCGGAAAGGGGTATCACCCACATTAACCATATTTTCAAATCTGACACATTAACAACATTTCCGCAATTGGCCCAGGAGTTTGGCTTCGGGAGCAATGCATTTTTAAAATACTTACAGCTCAAATCTTCTGTTCTGGCAAAAATAAACATCAGAGCCACAAATTTAGAACTTCACCGGCAATATCAGACTTGGTCAACATTTCCTCTCCAAAGAAACTTCTCTCTAAAATATACAAAATGATTTCAAATCAACTTCAGACCATAGACTTACCAACAATAAAATGGGAAAGCGATCTTTCAATAGCCCCTGATGCCAACTCCTGGACCCAAATCTGTAAAAACATCTATCTCATGTCCAAAAATGCTAATCTTCAATTAATACAATACAAAACACTTCATAGAACACACTACACGAGCAATAGATTAGCCAAAATGGGTTTCACATCAGAAGTTTGCACACATTGCAATCACAATTCTATAGAAACATACATCCATGCAACCTGGCACTGCACTCCAATCAAACACTTTTGGGAAGAGGTCACACAGTCGCTATCCACTATGGTCGGCTGCCACATCCCACTGTCGCCCTCTCTTTGCTTGCTGGGGGACCTCACAATAATCACTGATAAAACTATAAACTCTAAAATGCTCCTCATAGCTCTAACCATCACCAAGAAAACTATCCTCATGAACTGGAAAACTCGTAACAAAATACACATTAACTATTGGAAAAATCTTATTACAGACTTTACAATGGAATACACACAGAACACACATCTGAAACCGACCTCGGCCATCCAACACTTTCTGACCTCTTACAACTATGAATCCTCTCTCTCCTTTCAACTCCGACTCCTCACACCTTTTTAATCAACCCACGGATGTCAACCTACTTTTTGTTATTTTTGTCATCATTGCCATTATTATCATTATTGTTACTGTTATGATTACTTTTTTTCTTTTTCTTTTTTAATTGCTGTTGTTATTGTCGTTGCTCTCATCATTGCTATCACCATTGCCATCATTGTCATCAGTATCATTGTTATTATTATTATTATTATTACCATTGTTAGTACTGTTTTGGAATTACTAACCTGGTGTTTTCACTACTGCTGTAGTTAAATCAATTGATTGTTTCCAAAATTCCCCCCTAATCTTTTCATGTGTTTTTAATGCACCACAACGTAGAATAGAGAGAAAAAAAGTGTATGTAGCCTGTGCATGCATATAAACACTGAAAAACCTCAAACACTTAGGCAGGCGAGACAGGAGAGAAGTGGTTTCCATGGGACAGCATCTCTGTCCCAAATTGAGACACTCTCACACTGTACCCCTTGTTTTAATGCACCTTAAGCACTACACATAACATACACTTTTTTTTTTTTTTTTTTTATAAATATTTTTTTAGGAGAAAATAGGGATTGAAGAGATGTGGGGGGGAGGGTTATTTATATTATCTTATTAAAGTATCTTTTATTTTTGAAGAGTGCTGACAATACTAATTGTTACATAGGAGGAACGATGGAAATAAGAATAGAGAAAAAAATTGACTGATACAATGTTGGCAGCATGTTGGTAGTGAGGAGGGGTGGTGGTGATGGTAATGATGATGGTAATAGATAATAAATGGTTATTTTGCTTATACACACACACACACTGTTATTTTCACTTCTGGAATTATGGAATTACTATATAGTTCGTTAATGCACTATTTTGGTCTGTATGTCTGTCTGTTAAATAAAAAAAGAAAAAAAAAAGAAAAAGAAAACATTAAATCTTACAGACCACAAACATTTGATAAATAATTCAACTGAATAAAGTATTTGTCGGTTGTAAAGAAAATGTTATGTTTAATAAAATATGAACCGGACAGAAAAATGGTTCTGGTGGCGTCCTGCTTGTTCATTCCTCATCTCACACACACACACACACTCACTCTTCTCCTGTTACAGAGCAGTCAGATGGTGGAGCTGCAGAGGTCTCGCCTGCGGGACGATCTCAAGGAGTTCCAGATCCGAGAGGCTCGTCTTCTGCAGGACTACAGCGAGCTCGAGGAGGAGAACATCACGCTCCAGAAGCACGTGTCTGTCTTAAAGCAGGGCCAGGTAACATTCAGACATGCTGAACTCATCGCCACGCGGCCTGTGTGTGTGTGTGATGGGAAGGTTTAGGGGTCGGGTTAGTGTGTCTGTGTGTGTGTCTGTGTGTGTGTGTGTGTGATGGGAAGGTTTAGGGGTCGGGTTAGTGTGTGTGTGATGGGTAGGTTTAGGGGTCGGGTTAGTGTGTCTGTGTGTGTGTGTGTGATGGGTAAGTTTAGGGGTCGGGTTAGTGTGTGTGTGTGTGTGTGTGTGTGTGTGTGTGTGTGTGTGTGTGTGTGATGGGTAAGTTTAGGGGTCGGGTTAGTGTGTGTGTGTGTGTGTGTGTGATGGGTAAGTTTAGGGGTCGGGTTAGTGTGTGTGTGTGTGTGTGATGGGTAAGTTTAGGGGTCGGGTTAGTGTGTGTGTGTGTGATGGGTAAGTTTAGGGGTCGGGTTAGTGTGTGTGTGTGTGTGTGTGTGTGTGTGATGGGTAAGTTTAGGGGTCGGGTTAGTGTGTGTGTGTGTGTGTGATGGGTAAGTTTAGGGGTCGGGTTAGTGTGTGTGTGTGTGATGGGTAAGTTTAGGGGTCGGGTTAGTGTGTGTGTGTGTGATGGGTAAGTTTAGGGGTCGGGTTAGTGTGTGTGTGTGTGATGGGTAAGTTTAGGGGTCGGGTTAGTGTGTGTGTGTGTGATGGGTAAGTTTAGGGGTCGGGTTAGTGTGTGTGTGTGTGATGGGTAAGTTTAGGGGTCGGGTTAGTGTGTGTGTGTGTGATGGGTAAGTTTAGGGGTCAGGTTAGTGTGTGTGTGTGTGATGGGTAAGTTTAGGGGTCGGGTTAGTGTGTGTGTGTGTGATGGGTAAGTTTAGGGGTCGGGTTAGTGTGTGTGTGTGTGATGGGTAAGTTTAGGGGTCGGGTTAGTGTGTGTGTGTGTGATGGGTAAGTTTAGGGGTCGGGTTAGTGTGTGTGTGTGTGATGGGTAAGTTTAGGGGTCGGGTTAGTGTGTGTGTGTGTGATGGGTAAGTTTAGGGGTCAGGTTAGTGTGTGTGTGTGTGATGGGTAAGTTTAGGGGTCGGGTTAGTGTGTGTGTGTGTGTGATGGGTAAGTTTAGGGGTCGGGTTAGTGTGTGTGTGTGTGATGGGTAAGTTTAGGGGTCAGGTTAGTGTAAGGTTAGTGGAGAGAATGTACAGTTTGTACAGTATTAAAACCATTACGCCTGTGGAATGTCCCCATTTAGATAGCTAAGTAAACGTGCGCGTGCGTGCGTGCGTGTGTGTGTGTGTGTGTGATGGCATCTTGCAGGTTGAGTTTGAAGGTCTGAAGCATGAAATGCGTCGTCTGGAGGAAGATACCCAGTTCCTGAACAGCCAGCTGGAGGATGCGGTGCGTCTGAAGGAGATCGCGGAGCGGCAGCTTGGAGAGGCGCTGGAGACCATCAAGACTGAGCGCGAGCAGAAGGCGAGACATTCGTTATTATCTGATGAAATTATTATTATTAGGGTTGAGTATCGTTTCAATTTTAACGAATCCGATTCCAATTCTGCTTGTTGATCCTTATCGTTTCATAATTTTGATTCTAATAAGGTAAAAAAAAGCATAGAAATCATTCAGATTTAGTCTTTTTGCAAAACATTTAATTGTTGGTGAATATGAACAAAAATCAACAGGCTAAAGAACACTTACACAAGGAGCGTTTGCCTGCGCTTTAAAAACACCATAGAAAAACAACTAGCCTTACTAATATCAATGTCAAGCATCATTAAAGACAAGTAAACACTCAGTAATTAAAAAAGAACAAATGAAAATTAGCAATCGCAACAAATGTTGCTCAACAACTGAACAAAGATACAACTGAAACGAACACTGTTTTAAGGTTTTCAGGTACAGAAACTAATAACACTGCACTTATAAAATAAAATATGCATTATAAATATAGTTACAAAAGTTTTTCAGTCAAGAACAAGTGAATTTTCTCTTTGTATTTTTTTTTATTAGTGTTATAGAGACGGCAGCAGGAATATTAGTGCTGTCACTTTAAGAGCCGCACGGATCCGATACACTGAGACACGTAGGACAGAAAACAGGTTCGTTTCGCGTTTAAATGGGTTAAAGTCATATTGAAACGCTCACAAAAGAATCGATAAGAGGAATCGAAATTTTACAACAAGTATTCGATTCCTGACCTGGAATCGATTTTCGATCCCCAACCCTAATTATTATGTCAGCTAGATATTATTGGGAGTGTGACGACCTCATTAGTGATGCTGGGAATCAAGAACTGGTTCCATTAAATAAAGTCTTTGCATTGACCTCGTACCAACAAACACAGGACCCATAAATCTGTGAAAAGACTAGAGAAAAACGGTACAAATAAATAAGATTAAAATAAATCAATTACAATAAATAAATACAAAATAAAAATTTAAGATAAAAACAATATTTGTTTGGTATAATCTACCAAATATATTAAATTACATTAAAATAAATAAATGAAATGTTGTATTTCGAATGAGAGAAGAACGGATATCGAGAAACGGACAGTTTTGCGCTGGTTAGTAAAATATTAGCAAAAAATTGCTTATAAATCTCGTTATGCTACCTTATCACCAAATATTGGATTTAATCTTTTTGTCAGCTTACGTACCTCAGTTTTTGAGTGAAAATAGCATTTAGTCAATTTTACATAAACATTAAAGCACACTAGTGTTTTACACAGTGTTTAACTATTATGAAAAAATATTTATTTCTTGATTTTGTACATTTTCCTGGTTAAACATTAAAGCACACCAGTGTTTTCATATTTTATGTAAAATCAACAAAATTATCCACAAATAATGTTTTTTTTACTCAAAACCTGAGGTATGTCAGCTCAGATAAAAAAGGGCTATGATCGATCAAATCCAAAAAGAAATATAAAACCGGTCCTAATCGAAAAATACAAGTTAAAAAAAAGATTGAATACAATATTTGGTGATGATGCAGCATAATGAGAGATTTATAAGCAATTTTTTTGTAGGCCATTTGTTGACCAGCAACATAACACGTGTTACACTGTGGAAAAAAACCCACAAAAAAATTACAAAAAGTATATTTTATTTCTGAAAGTTGTTAAAGGGTGAGTAAAGTCAGTAAATTTCAGTCCAATGCAGTAACATTAGCATTTCCGGACCCGAACGCCACATGAGGGTTTGAGCTTTCTTTAATTGATCTACCGTAGTCAACATTTAAAGTGGATCAAAACCTTTCATCAAAACTATGGATGAAGTTTGAATAATAAGTGTTCTTATCTTAGGACAACCCTGAGCTTTTTTGATCCACTTCCCCTACTGTAGTTTAAAATGCCGTTGCTGCCCCTGAGGTCTGACTTCACGACGTGTGTTGGTGTGTATTAACCCAGGCCGCCTTGAGGAAGGAGTTGTCCCAGTACATGAGCATCGGGGACTCGCTGTACCACAGTCCTCTGAGCATCTCCCTCGACGGCCTGAAGTTCAGCGACGACACCTCGATCGAGCCGAACAACGACCAACCGCTCCACGTCTACGAGAACGGCTTCCACAAGATCAACAGCGACGACAACCGCGTCTCCACGCCTAAAAGCGGAGAGTCGTTCCACCCGTCCTCCAGCCTCGTGGACAACCTCCTGAACGAGCTCAACATCTCCGAGATCCAGAAGCTCAAGCAACAACTGCTGCAGGTACTCTCTCACACACACACACACACACACGCCCAGTCGAAGCTTGATCCGTGAGAGCATTAATGTTTTTAAAAGAAGTCTCTTCTGCTCACCAAGGCTGCATTTATTTGATTAATAATATTTCACAATATTATATTTTTTTTTTTAAGAGTTCAAATCATCTGTTTTCTATGTGAATATACAGTAAAGTGTAATTTATTCCTGTGATAAAGCTGAATGTTCAGCATCATTACTCCAGTCTTCAGTGTCACATGATCCTTCAGAAATCACTCTAATATGAGGATCTGATGCTCAAGAAACATTTCTCATTATTATCAATTTTGGAAACAGTTGTTTACATTTTTATTTCAGGATTCTTTGATGAATAGAAAGTTCATAAGAACAGCATTAATCTGAAATAGAAAGCTTTTGTAACATTTTCAAAAGTATGGGGTCAGTGATAAATCAATACTTTTATTCATCAAGGATGCATTAAATTGATCAAAAGTGACAGTAAAGACATTTATAATGTTGAGTATTTTCATAAAGGTTCTATTTCAGATAAATGCAGGTTTCTTTGTTTTGTTTCTATTCATCAAAGAATCCTGAAAAGAAATTGTACACAACTGTTTTTAACATTGATAACAATAATGCATGTTTTTGATCCTCATATTAGAGTGATTTCTGAAGGATCATGTGACACTGAAGACTGGAGTAATGATGCTGAACATTCAGCTTTGATCACAGGAATGAAATTACAGTTTAAAACATATTAAAATAGAAAACAGTTATTTTAAATTGTAATAATGTTTCACAATATTACTGTTTTTTTGTATTTTTAATGAAATAAATGCAGCCTTGCTGAGCAGAAAAGACTTCTTTTAAAAACATTAATAATCTCACCGATCAAAGCTTTCGACTGGGAGTGTGTTTCCCATGTTTACTGCGTTCAGTCAGGCACTATCACTTCATCAAGCAATGGCAAAATGTTTAATAAAAATGTAATGTTGTGCAACTCTACAAACAAGGACGGCTAACCTGGATTTTTTAAAATCGTATTTGAATTCAATTAAAGTTAATTTGAATAGTGTTTTCCACAATGCATAACACAGAAAGCGCTTGGTTAAATGTTACAGATTTCAAATCACAATTAGATTTTTTTTTCTCCCAAATCATGCATCCTATAGTGTGTGTTCAGATCTGTGTTTGATTGGCTGACAGCTGGACTGCTTAAATCCTATTAGTGTAAGTGCTCCACCCAATCTGACACAACGAGCCTTCTGACCTTTGACCTTCTGACCCTCTGAACTCTGACCTTTTTAAAGGATTAGTTCACTTCAGAATTAACATCTCCTGATAGTTTACTCCTCTCCACGTCATCCAAGATGCTCACGTCTTTCTTTCTTCGGTGGAAAATAAATTTTTGAGGAACACACTCCAGGATGTTTCTCCATATAGTGACTTCAATGGGGTCCAACGGGTCGAAGGTCCAGATGTGAGTTTCAGTGCAGCTTCAAAGTCTCGACACGATCCAGCCGAGGAATAAGAGTCTGATCTAGACAAACCATCCGCCATTTTATAAACAAAACAAACATTTATGTTCTTTTTAACCAGAAACGCTCATCTTGCACGTGCACGACTTCACGCCTTCCGTAATCACGTTGTGTCTGACGTAGGGCGAAAAACGTCAAAATCATCCGACATCGTTTTTTTTACCATTGATTTGTTTTTTGTAAATGCCGTTTGTCTTAGTCGTTGCACGTTCACTTTCTAGACACTAGGTCTGTACTTACGCCTATGTCACGCTTGACCTTTCAACGTGATTACGTAATGCGCATTACGAGCGTTTGTGGTTAAAAAGTATATAAATGTTTATTTTATATTATAAGGGTCCTCTCCATGCGTACGGGTGTGTGTTGAGCCAGAACCGTAGGAACAATACGAGACCGTTGTTTGAGACGCTTCTGTCCATTATGGTAATCATGACCTATTGATCACTCACACCATGACAACATGAAAGAGCAGCTGAGATGATGTTTCTCAAATCAACAATTGCTTCTATTTTTGCATACATTTTTAATTACAAATGATTTTATAAGCGCTGGTTGTTTGTGAAGGGAATCTGTTAGTGTGTGTTGGTCACATCACGGCTCTCCACACACTATAGCAACAAAACTGTTACATATGCGGATCAGTCGGCGTATATTTTTACCCCTAATTCTCTTTAAATCAATCTTAGTAATTCAAAGTTTGAAAAAATGTCCTTCGTTTGAAATGGCATGTGCGTTTAACAGCAACTTCCACATGAAATTGAGTATATTAGGACAGGAATATTTTACTGTTGCATAACACGGTTTTATTTTCCATATAGTAGTAATTTATTAATTATAAAGACATCACTAATAAAAAAATAATTATAAAATTGAATATTGTACACTGTAATATACTATTAAGATGGATTATGTTTGAATGTGTAATATTCATATATTGAAAACTTCTACCATGTGCAGTATATGCTTATAAAGCAATAAGTGTTGTTATCATTGTGATTGAAGGTGTTTTTGTATTACATTCTCACTGTAACTGACATGAACTAAACAGACAATTAAATCGTTAACCGCAAGACGACACTGAGCCAGAACTTCATATTGCTTTATAGACAGACTTCTCCCATCTCAACAGCCACATTCTTGAGTCATGTTCATGTCAGTACAGGTTACACTGCGAGTCCTGTAATCAATGCTCAGAGCAAACGTGCTTTTGGAGGAGCTTCTGCTTTGACTGAATAATCTACAACTCTGGCCCTTCTCATTGATTAAACTCACCAACTGCACATTACAACGAACATGCACTACATAATCAGTTACTTTTTTGATGTAACAAGAAAAGCATTACTTTATAAATGTACACATTAAAGGGATAGTTCACCCAAAAATGAAAATTAGCCCATAATTTACTCACCCTGAAGCCATCCTAAGTGTGTGTATGAAAGAAGAAAGTCACATACACCTAGGACGGCTTCAGTAAATCATGGGCTAATTTTCATTTTTGGGTGAACTATCCCTTTAATAGTTGTTACCTTTTTAAAAAGTAATTTATCTTTGCATCTGCAACTCATCTTTGATCACCAAAATTATATATTTAAGAGTTTTTTCCTTGAAAAAATATTCTTCATGCCTTAAAATATCTTGAATGTAACTCGACACCCTCGCCTCATTTAGTATGTGTGGTTCTATGAATATGCAAATGAGCCCCGCCTCCACTCACTCACTCAGCTCAGAGATCCACTGGTTGACGATCACACGTTGATCTGATTGGTTACAAGGTCGTTTGTGACGTCAGAAACACCAGCGATTTCAATCCGTGTTTTTGAGACTGTCTTTGGTTCACTGCAGTTTTAAGCAGGAAATACTCAGCAATGCTGTCGACTTATGAACTTACACATGGTGTGTCTTAAAGCGTATTAAAAACACCACATAGACCTATAAACTACATTTAAAAACATGATTTTCACCACAGGGGAAGTTTAAACATTTTTTTAAATACTGAATTACTACTCTCTCTTTTCCAAAATGTTGTCACTTTGACATGTGCACTCATTTGTGTAAGTGAACAGACAAAAATACAAAAGTAACTAACATTACTTTCAAATAAATGAGTTGTACAGTAGATGTATGACATGCATTGCTCTAGGGCTCAGGAAAGTGCTCGGTATATAATAATATTCTACATATTAAAGGCGAACATTTTATAAGCTATATTGTTGAATGCATTGCCAGGGCTCCAGACAACAAAAACAAAAAAAAAACAATTAAGGAGTCAAGGCCTGGAAAAAGTAACGTGTAACATTACTTTCCATAAAAAGTAACCAAGTAATCGAATTTAGGGAGTAATGCAATATTGTAATGCATTACTTTTAAAAGTAACTTTCCTCAACACTGGCTATTATGAAACTCATGTAATAATCATCCCATTACCAACAACCAGCAAATCAGGGAAGTTGGAAGTCTAGTTGGATGCTTGAACATTTTGAATCCATTCGCGCGTAAAAAGCAAGCGTTTGAAGCGAAATTGACGCGCGAATGAGGCGAATTCGCGTCTTGTGAGAGGGGCAAGTGCTAGACACAACACTGTCCAGACACGAACTATGTTCTTATGCACTAAAGTATGTTGGTTGTCTTTACATTAGAATAATAATGTTTCATATAATCTAGATTAGATACGGAAAAAATAGCATTCAATACAAAATGAATGTCTCATATTGAAATCAAGTTTTCATGTGATAAAATATTTGCTTTGTCATGCATTAGAACCACACCAGGCATTGTCATATTACAAAATAATCTATAGAGGCCAAACATATCAAATAAGTTATTGAGGCCAGACATATAAATAACATTATAAACTGAAAAGTGGGCCTGTCCCCGTTTATCACGTCACTTCACCACGTGACTGCAGCAAGCAGGCTCCTGATTGGTTAACGCGGCGCGAATTGACGCCAAAGTTAAAATTTTTCAACTTGGGCGTCAGACGCGAATTCGCGTCAAACGCGTGAATGCACCAAATAAAATCATTCGCGCATCAGACGCTCAATTTGCGTCTACAGCGCCGCGCAAAACGCTTCATTCGCGCCGCAGGACCTCTAGACGCGCGTAAACACGTCTTTACATTGACTTAACATTAAAGTCATTCGCGCCAGACACTCTATTTGTGTTCGGTGTGAACGCACCATTAGAAGTCAGGCTTTTAGCTCATGCATTTGACCTCGCCAATCAACACTGATTTCTTATCGGTTGTGTTGTCAGCAGAGCGGACAGCCGAGTGAAAAAGATTGACTTTGTGGGATCGCAACGATTGTGTGACGGTAGACTCTCTTCTGTCGTTCCTGAACCGTATGGTGTGTGTGTGTTTCAGG
>CM060598.1:4362500-4397500 GCA_030578255.1 Tiaroga cobitis | reverse complement strand
GGCTCCACAAACGGCAACAAAACAAACTGGGCCAACCCGCTCCTAGCCTGGCTAACGTCAGACCTCGCCTCATTGACATTGAGACTTGGGTCTGGGAACCACGTGTTCATTTTCTCGTATTTGAGGCGTGGTTTACGAATGTCCAGAGCCGTTTATTGGGTGCTATGAATGTCTATCAAACGCGCCTGTACGTAGCTCATAGCCAATCGTTTCAGTTATACCAGATGACGTATGCAGAGCGACAGAAATTAGACGAGGAAGAAGACGATGGCTCAGAGATTTATTTGCGTTCTAAACTAAAGAACAATATCTAACGCTGCATGGAAAGGTAACTTCGCGTCTGCTGCCACGTTGGATCCATCGGTATAAACAAACTGCCTCGGTGTCGCATAGACGTCATCATTGTCTTGCTTCTCCCTCCCCGCTCTGTGATTGGTCCCCTCGCTGAGGCGAAAATCTGCTCCATGGTATCCAGACCGCCTAGCAGCGTGAATAACATCGCACTGCGCAAAGGCAGTATGGGGAAACCCAGGCTACCCTGCTCCACAAAACATAAACTGTGTTCCAGCCATTAACCGACCAAAAGGATTTGGGGTTTGAGGGGTTAGTGCGTGTACACATGAAGGGGGGAGTGGAGGAGAGAGGAGCATGAAGAGGGAAGTTCACTAGAGGAGAGATGTCCAAGACAACGACTAACGTTAGAATTATATTCTCTTGAATTTTGATATGGGCGACACACGACCAAAGAGACGGCGCTCCGATGAACAAATAGCAAAGACGAGAGAAGGAGAAGGAACACGCGAAGTCCCGAATTTACATCAACGACTAACGTTAGAATTATATTCTCTTGAATTTTGATATGGGCGACACACGACCAAAGAGACGGCGCTCCGATGAACAAATAGCAAAGACGAGGGAAGGAGAAGGAACACGCGAAGTCCCGAATTTACATCGGAAAAGCCTGTTTCAGGAAGCACAGAAGGGAGGGGACGGGATGAGGAGGAGGGTCGAGCTAGCCTCCATTTTGTTTGACAATACTTTGAACGTCAACAAGAAGTGACGTCATCCGACATCGCTTAGAGCACCTTTAATAAAGAGATATGAATTGCATATCGTGTGTCTTTATGCGTCAATCAGCCTTATAGAGGCCACCGATCAAACTTCCCAAAGCGATTATCGACTGATAGCGATTGATTGTTCTGAGCACCGCTAATGTGTGAGTCTGTAATCACAGCGCAGCTTACAGGAGTGATGTTCACAGAAGAACCCGAGCTTCTCTATTCTCACGGTTGTCGTGAATATTCCCTGTAAACACAGTGACCCTGAATAAAGGCTGATGTACACTACACCACTTTTGACCAATTTGCCAAAAGTCACAAAAATACAATCCATTTCCTGTCAAATATTAAATATGGCTATTCAGATAATAAATATCGTTACCCTGATAAGGTCTATTCCAGACTTAAATAAATGGTAGAGCCCGTAACACTGGAAAGCCTTATCCTAATTGTAATGCATCGAAGGTTAATGTCAAAATAAATGAAAGATATTCAAGCGTTTGTGAGTAAATGAGGTTTTCTCTGTACGAAAAACAAACTGGCTGGTAATTGTCCATGTAGAACAGATGGACGACTCCTGTGTTAGTTGGCCGTTTTTGACCAGATAAAAGCCCTATTCGCACGGGTTAGTGTAATCTGGGGACCTCGTGTGATTTAGAAACCCCACACACACACACATCTGAATTTCGTGTGGCGCATTCGCACGGTATACACGAAGCCTGGGATTTTACTCGAATTTACTGACTTATCTCCCGGATATGATGTCAATAGGCTATTGCTTGGAAATGTCTTGCCGTTATTATAGGTCTAGCTGTATGATATATCATAAACAGATTAATGTTCCTTACTACATTCTGCTATACATGTCATCCATCTCCATCTAATCATTCTTTTTGTTTCGCTCTTCTGATGGTTTTCAGCCTTATCAAACCTTGAAAAACATTATATACGACAGAGATGCCGATTCACACGGGACTGATATGATCACGGGACCTCGGTGTTCGGCGAAATATGGTCGGTCATTTGGGGGGGAATTTTACTTTACAAATTACAGACATGGCCGATTCAGCGGGATTAAGATCACAGACAACCTCCGCAATTATTTCAAATGACTAGAGGTCACCAGGTAATACTGATCCCGTGCGAATAGGGCTTTAGATATTTTATGCCGATAGCTTGTGAGAACAGTCTGTCAGTGATGGGAAACAGTAAATCTTCATTGCAGATTCGTGTCAGGGTAAATCTCTCAGAGCCGTGGCGCCGTATGCAGAATCATAAACGCCATCACTGGCTTCTGTGCGTAACTCCGGCACGGGTGATGACATCATGAGGGATCTGTGTCTTTCCTCTCATTTATTTCCTGAACGCTTTCTGTCTAGATATTCTGTATTGATAATGTGCTGCTGTCTAGTAGCTTAGATTTATTTCACAAAAAAAGGATTTGAAAATAATGTCAGGACAAAAAAATACTACTATATACAGTCAAACCAAAATTTATTCAGACTCCTTCAACATTTCTCACATTATCAGTTTATTCGCTATAGTTTAGAAAATGGTGGTAAACATGAGCAGAACTCAGAGTTCTCAGATCAGTGGATATTTGACTGGTTTTGTCCGTCCTTCTGTTAGACTCTCACACATGAATTATGTTGAATATCTGTCAGCTGTTAAATTTAACTACACAATTAGATAATACCAGTTTAGCTCAACCAGTGACCAAGCAATGCTTCATGTTGTTCAGTGTGTGTGTAAAAAGAGCATTAGCAGTTACAGAAAACACACTTCAGCAAAACATGATCAGCTCAAAGTGACCGAACCATTTCTGGTCCCAAATGTGTATAAATGTCACTGGTAGTCGCTTGGGTGTAATATGTCACAGTTTACTTTATTTTGCTCTCCTCACTTACATAAATGAACTTTAGTGTCCTGCACACACTAGTGAAAAAAATATCACAAAATGATATCTGGTGTCTGAATAAGTTTTGGTTTGACTGTACATATATTTTATCATTTCAAATAGTTTGTAAATTTTCTAGGCATCACAACGTTTCCCGTTAATTACCTAGACTCTGGGAACCCTCTGACGAATATATATATATACTTCTCATTCTTTCTTCTGTTCCCACTGACACTTCAGAGTGAACAAAACGGTTTCTGTTCCCGTTCATACATGCTATTAATGATCAAACTCGGATGAAACCCTCCTCTTACAGCATTCAGTGTGAAGATTTCCCATCAGCATCTGAAGCCTCCACGGCGCTCGGCTTTTTGTCGCCCCATCGCTGGGTATTAATATGCTAATAAGATCGTCAGGCGGGGGGGCCGAACTCTCGTTCCCACAGTCTCCAACATCTCTAGAGCTGTGCGCTCAGATCGCAAACAGCAAACAAGACAGTGTGGGAACACTTTACAATAAGGTCCATTAGTTAACATGAACTATACTTCTTCAGCATTTATTAATCTTAGTTAATATTAATCACAACATTTACTAATGTTAACTAATACAACCTTTGATTTTAATAACGCATTGGTCACTGTGAACTAACATGAGCAAACAATAAACAGCTGTATTTTTATTAACAAACATTAACAAAGATTAATAAATACTGTAACAAATGTATTGCGCATGTTAGGTAATACATCAACTAATGAACCTTACTGTAAGTGTTGCCGAAATTGTGTTTTGCATAAGAAGATAGCACTTATTTTAGGATGTTTTGTTTGTGATCTTCATGCCTGTGTTGCTGTAAAGCAGTGAATGCGTGTCCAGACATATTTCTCAACGACACCCGCACGCCTCCACACACACACACACACACACACACACACACACTCGTGCAGACGCAGATGGTTCACACGTGACCCCTGGCCTCTTTTCCCGGGAAAATCCTGACCCCTGCGTTTAGAGCGATGGTTCCCAGGGGCCGATCGCTAATGAAGCTGCACTGATTTCTATTGTGAGGCGTCGTGTCTTTATGTGCCTGAAACCTCAATCTCACCCTCTGTTAATCTCAGGCGTACACACACACACACACACACACACACACACACACTGTCTAGACTTCTTTTTTTAACCCTCATTAGGCGACATTTTTCAATGGAAATGTTACTATTTCTAAACTCAGTTCTTCACACCAACCGTCAGCTTCAAAAGCAGAACATTTTACATCCAAAACACGTTAAAATATAATATAATATACTAAGTTTTCCATTACACTAGCAAAGGTTTCACCCAATAAACACGTTTTATTACTCGGAAAACCACCACCAACAGGCAGCATTATAAAATAATGATATAACAAGAATGACATGTTTATAATTCCCTGCAGTAAATGTTACATGATCCATGTTTACATCACAGCACAACATTATTCTCAAGTTTCCACTATTGGTATGGATGCTAATGAAGTTGAAAGACTAACACCTGCATAGGTGTTCATCTAATTGTTGTGATAGGATTTCAGTCTGGTATTACTGTAGAAATGTAGCAAATTGCTTGCGTCTTCAGTTTTGTTTTCTGTTTAGTCGGTCAGCATGAAATGGAAGTTGCGCTAGTCTTTTCTTCTCTATTGTGTCGGGAGTGAAACGCTTCCCGAACAAGAGCAAATGTGGAGGCGGGGCTTGATTGTGTCTGTGGAATTGAATGGTTGTGGTTTGCTATTGGCTGATCTCATGTGAGTGACATGTTATAGCCCCGCCCACGTCATCAGAGAAGAGAAGAGATGCTGCAAGAGGGACTTATTCTGATTCAACAGAAATAATTTATGATAAAAAATAAATAAGGATTGTCCATTTTGATTTCATGGTGACTAAGTTTGAAAAGTGTAAACGTGTGCAAAATGGTCTGTTGGTAAATAAGAGTTTTAATGGTTTCTGTCTGAGTGAGAAATGAACTAATGCCATTTGAAAGATGTCGTCATGAATGCATTTTGCTGCCAAAGCGATGATAAATGCTCCACAGTTCAGCTCACACAGACTGCTGTTGTGTTCACGGTGTGAAGAGATTTGAAAAAGTGACCAAAAGTGTTGAGAAATGAGTCTCAGCGATTAGAACAAACAGTAAAGCTATGCTATCTAAGTCTTGAGGCAAAAGTCACATCAACAGAGCCGTGTACCGTGTGTTGCGATGTGCCTTTCCATGCTCCCTTCTGCATTCGAGACGCTCATCTTCACCATCAGTCTAAACTCACATGGTCACAGCTCATATGATCAGATCAAGTCCTGTCTCAGATCTGACCTCAGGTTCTCACGTCTGCTCTTCTGAGAGGGGTTGGTGGATCACACCCATGGGAAATCCTCCATTATGTGTGTGTGTTCTGGTGACAGTAGGGCGGGAGCACATGTTTCTCAGTGATGATTGTGTTCTGTGGCGTTCAGCGTGTGTTGACATGCTTTCAGGTGTGGTTAAACCTGCAGTTTAATGAAGGAGTGGCTCTTTAATCGCTCCGGTGTGAGTGCTGTAATCTCACGCTTATTCATCACTCATTAAGATTGAGAGCTGTTGAAATCACTTTTTTTTTTTTTATGGATGAAGAAAGAGAAATTGATCTTTAAACAAAATTTGCCTGGTGTTGTATTTTCTGTTGAGACACATTGACTGTTGCTGTGTTTAAAATAGCCAATTGCTATAAATAGCCAAAACTCCACACATATATGAAAATGTGTCTCATTTTCTAATCCTCTTGCCGTCCATCATGTAAATGACATCAGTGACATTTTTTTTTTTTTTATAAAAATAATTTCTCTGAGAGTCCAAATAATGTAAGTGAATGGGACCCTCAAAGTTGACAAACATGACAGTAATCCATACAGCCTCGGGTGAGGTGTGTGTGTGTGTGTGTGTGTGTGTGTGTGTGTGTGTGTGTGTGTGTGAGAACATAGTACTGTTTAACCTTTTAAAACTATAATTTCTAACTAACTGTGTTTTTTTTAATCCACTTTTTATACTTGTAACGCAGCTCAAAGTGATTCACAAATCAGCATAAAAATATCAATACCAATAAAATGTGTAAAAAACGCTTTCACACATTATCAATAAAATGCCAAAAAACATTATCAATAAAATAAAAATGTCTTGATCCGCCTTTTAAAAATATAAATACTTGAATCCTGTTGAATAAAAGAGGCACATTGCTTCAGATTTACTGTATAGCAAGCCAAAAGACAGCACGATTTCAAACATATCTGGACAAACAGTCAGTAATATAAAAATTGTAATGTCCGTTTCAATAGCAAATTAATTATATCTTTATAAGGAATTCCTCTTAATTTAAAATGTGAATGACCAGTCCTTTTAATGACACAGTGTTATATATTTTTTTTTTAAATACAAGTACAATGTAAAAACACGCATGTACTAGGCTTGCTGTGAATAGTGTGTGTTACTGTTGACTGTGGGCAAGATGATACCAGTGTTGCAGTTGAACCATTTTGTTTATAGTAATAAAAATAATTTAGTTCAGTTAGAGAACCGACACTGCAGTTTAAAACTGAATGTGTCTTCTTAATACAGCATAAGCTGAGCGAGTCGCAGCAGAAGCTCCTCCTCCTGAAAAGCACACTGTGCTCTGATTGGTCGGCTGGATCAGTGTGTTGTGATTGGTCGAGCGCTTCGAATGTGTTTGGGAAATGTCCCGCCCCTTCCCATAACCACCAGTTAAACACACTACTAACTAACTCAACCTTTATTCTGCGCATGAGTTATTATAATGAGGAATAATGTGACGTGTTCGTTCCCGGAGGAAACTCAAGACTACAATGGAGGCGTTTCAGGAGTTCAGAAACACTGACACTGATATAGAGAAGAACTGGAGCTTTATCATGATCACACTGCAACATCACACACTAAACACCGATGGGAAAAGCATAGGTCCTCTTTAAATGAAATGTTAGCACATAGTATTTTAAGAGCCGTGATTTGATGTTGTTTGTGTGTGTGTTTGCCTCTCAGCTGTGACGAGTACGTGACTCAGTTGGATGAGATGCAGAGACAGCTAGCGGCGGCGGAGGACGAGAAGAAGACGCTGAACTCTCTCCTGCGTATGGCTATCCAGCAGAAGCTAGCGCTAACACAGCGGCTGGAGGACCTGGAGGTCGACCACGAGCAGATCCGCCGCGGACGCGCTAAACCCGGCTACTCGCGCGCTAAATCCACCCCGTCTGACGTAAGTCTCCCCGCCGGGGCCCGCGCCGATGTGGGAGCGCCACTCGTGTTCTGCAGCGAGAAGTACAAGATCTACTGCGACTGAGGCCGCGGCTCATGTATAAAGCTCAACCCGCGCGCTCTTGCTTGCTCTGCGCTAACCCATACGATGTGTCCGTGTGTTTAGCGCTGCTAGCGTCCTCGTAGCCAGGTGCATGTTGTAGAGCTAGCTTAGGGGCAGAATGATGTAACGTTTAGTCTAAGTGTGTTTCAAACCGAATTGCACAGCGCGTTTCTAGATTAGACGTGCTAGGGAGAGCTAGCCATGTTGAATTGTGATAACGTCACAAGTCAATAGCTAGTATTTGCCCTTTTTCTTCTGTCCATCTCTCTCCTGCCTCTGAAATCAGCAGCCCGTCCAATCAGGTAACTCGTGTTTACATGCCTAACAAATGATATGCAAACCTCCTGTCTTGTTGACATGCAGGAAAACCCATTGAATTGTGCCATTTTTTTTTTGAGAGAGAATTTAAACTAGCATCAACACGACGGGTTGGAGAGTGAGCGTGTTTAGCGATGTCACTCGTGAGGCAGGCGGGAACGACAAGCGTACGTATAAATAAATCAGCCAATGGGTTTCTGGCTTGCTTTTTCGTAGATGTCAGTGGCTGCAGATCCATTTCTGAAAGCTTTAACATGTCGTAGACTTGATTACGTTTACTTGACACGCGGCTTTACGCGGTGAAGTCGTGGAGAAGGGCTCGTCACATGCTCGTAGTGATGTCATAATGCAAGGCTGTTTGTGTTTTACATTGCAGATGAACATTAGCGAGGCCTTATATGTCGTTTCTGTCGGGACTCTTTTATTGGCAAACAAAATATTTCAGGCTTAAAGACGTATCCTAAATCAGTGGCGAATATGGTTAATGCTTTTGATAATATGATCATATTCTCCTTCTTGTACATTGGGAATCTGTCAGTAGATTATGAATGAAATTAAAAACTGTAAAAACTGAAACTAAAGTTCATAATAATTGTCATAATCTTCATAATCTACTTGGAAGCTGCGGTAGATTAATGCGTTGCGAATGGCTTCTTCGAGTCACTGTATTTAAAGGGCCAGCACACGTTTCAGGATCTTCAAATTGACAGCAGTGTTAAATAAATAAAACGTAAAACTCGTACGTTCTCAACGTGCCTCGCTAGATTATTGTTATTCATTTCTTTACATTTATTTGAACCGTCACAGAAAAAAACGAACGTCTCATTTGTCTGGCATGTCTAACAAAAAAGTCGTTTATTATTATATTATTTATCATTGGATCAGTTTTATCACCATCACATTTATTTCTATACAATACAGATTGTTTGAAAGCGGCTTCACAGTGATACACAGGACGATAATGATCAATGATGCACGCAATTAAAGAAGAATTCAAAATCACAGGAACACTTTACTTAAAGCCTTTATGTATATTGCATTATAAGGCATTCATAATGTACGTTATAATGCATTACATCTTTTCATAAATAATTGTAAGCAAAGTTAAAATGCATTGTAATATTTGCAGATTCTGAAATTGGTTGTTTGTCATGTGTTTTAATGCATTATACTTTCTAAAGGTGTAAGTGAGTGTTATAACTGTGGTTATAGAGACCATATGGTGCATTATAAGGCGCATGATTGCTGCATTAAAATAAAGGGACTTATAATGCATTATATGTAAAGGCTTGAAGTAAAGCGTTATCAGGATCACCATTTAAATGATTTGATTGGTCTTCGGCTCGCCAAGAGGAGGTAGTTTTGTGTTTAATTTTGTGACGTTTTACGCGGCGTTAGCATGAACTGCATGCTGGGCTTCGGTTGGTGAGGTGGAGGTTTTCAGTGCTTGTGAGAAACTCTGGCTTTCTGCTGATCTTCTACACTAACTTCAGTCTCAGTGACTAACAGCGGCTTCCCATCGAGCAGACGCGCGCACGTTTACCGTCATGCTAACTGCTCTACTTCTCTGTGTTTGATTTGCAGTAACGTTCAGCCTGGGAACGACACATTCCTCCGCTGCCCACACATCCAGAGTCACGTTTCTCGGACTTGCGAGAGAAACACTGGATGGCATGTCTTTTATTTGTAATCTTGGGAAACCTTTTTTAATTATAGAGTCTGCAAACGAGTAATTTCAGGGTTGTGTTTACACACACACGGAAGCCAGAGCTCACAAAGCCCTGAAAACTTCAGTCAAAAGAAAAGAAAATGAGCTGATGTTCTTTTCCTCAAAACATTCATCTGTGTTTTGAGATTTTGTAACCTCTGCTCTTTTAATATAAGCTTATATTGTTTTTATGATATAGTTTGAGGTGTTCTGGTGCACGAGTCGGTTACACTCGTATCGGATTACTTTATATCTCGCTCAGTCTTTATGAAACGAGTCTGTCAGATTATGCCTGTGATTTACTGAAATGTTGCGCTTCTCACATTCGTTTCACTGCCATGTTTTAAACACAAGCACAGGCGGTCAGGTGCTGGGATTTGATCTATTTATTATTATTACGTATTATTATTTTCTCTTTATAGGAATGGTTTAAAGTGAACAAATAAAAGCATTACGTTGTTGCTTAATCTGATCGGAAGTGAAACCAGCAAATTGATGGTAAACTGAATGGACTTTTGTGTAACGCCTCACAAAAAGCTTCAAATAAGAATGAACAAAACAGCATTTATTAATCTAGGTTAATTTCTTTATGTATGCATACATTTTTAAGTTAAAATTAGGTTCTTGTATTATGAACAAACATGTGAACAACAGTATATCCAAATATTAACCTGGATAGGGATGCACTATATATCGGTATCGGCCGATATCGGTTCAGTTTTAGTGTTATCGTTATCGGCCCGATAAGAAATTTTGTCTGATATATTAAAGGCGATAAATAATGTATTTCCTTCAGCTGAGACGCTTCAGATGCGCACTGTTCAACATGATGGTTTTGGATTGCTTGAAATATGGTTGAAATCACTTCAAAAAAGAAAATACAGTAAAGTGGTGCAAGTCTGTCATATCAGCTACATAACATTATAATGAGAAGATTATAATTGTGCGGATTTAATGGTGAGGCTTTTGTTTTTAGTAATCAGGCTCTCAAAAATTACACACACTCAGATTTATCGGCCAATATATCGGTTATCGGCTTTCAAATATAAGGAGTTATCGGCCAATATATCGGTTATCGGCTTTCAAATATAAGGAGTTATCGGCCAATATATCGGTTATCGGCTTTCAAATATAAAGAATTATCGGTTATCGGCCAATATATCGGTTATCGGCTTTCAAATATAAAGAATTATCGGTTATCGGCCAATATATCGGTTATCGGCTTTCAAATATAAAGAATTATCGGTTATCGGCCAATATATCGGTTATCGGCTTTCAAATAAAAAGAATTATCGGTTATCGGCCAATATATCGGTTATCGGCTTTCAAATATAAGGAGTTATCGGCCAATATATCGGTTATCGGCTTTCAAATATAAAGAATTATCGGTTATCGGCCAATATATCGGTTATCGGCTTTCAAATATAAAGAATTATCGGTAATCGGTATCGGCCAATATGTTGATATCGGTGCATCCCTAAACCTGGATGACTTAAGTGTGTAAAATTGTTGATGACGTTAACGTACCTTATTGTTAAGTGTTACTGATTCTTGTTTTATTGATTTCAAGCACCTTCGCTCAAACTTTACACGGATCACTGACCTTCTGCATTCTGTGCAAGAGCATTAAATTAATTCCAAATTGGAATGCTGTAATTCTCTCTTAACTCTATTGTGCCAAGTGTGGGTACAGCGTCTGATCAGAACCCGTGAGATCTCTACCTAACCCTCAGTTCGGTCCCCGTTTATGATCCTCATTCTGACCATTAGTGCCTTTTTTTGTTGTTTTTCACGAGAGAGTCCTAGCTTAGCGTTTAGTTTGTTTTATTTTCTCACTCCTCAAGGAAGAACAGCGCATGGCTTGTTTTAAACTCAGCAGCAATAAGACAAGAAGACATTCATTCTGTTTTCTAGGGTGTGTGGAGATATGAATTTTAGAGAAATGAACCGATTGTGCTGAATTCGTCAGGTCAGTGATCTTAATCGCAAATTCAGGGGTTTTAGAAAACGTTATTTCTCGTCAGATGGTTGAAGCCAGAATTATTGTTCTTTCGCCTCGATATGAGACTGGTGTTATTCTAGCTTTGTACGGTGAGGTAGGAGGTCATGTGATATTGATAGTATTGTTAACAATGGTGAGAAAGCTCGTGTCTCTTTCTGTCCAATTGTTTATTATTATAATTTTGTTTCTTTGTTTTTTATTAAACATTTTTGACATGGTTATATGAGCATTACAATTTCAGGAAACAGAAAACACGCTGCATCAACAAGCAAACGGTGCCATGAAAGTCACATTGTGTTTGTTGAGGCGTAAAATTAATAAACACAGTCAGCGCGTGAAGAATAACTAAATTAAGTGCAATTACAAGGACATTAAAGTTATGCGGTTAATAAGGTTTTCTGTTTGCTGGAAGTGATGGCATTGTGATATTAGCTGTGGAAGCTTATTATTGGAAACTCTTATTATTGTGTTCCAGTATTGATCTATAAGGATCTATAAGTTTGATAACTTTATATACAATAACACTCATTTGATATGTGGTCAAGTACTGAACTTTATAATGTGCATTATGATGTCGGATGCATGTTTCTCTCGGCTATGAGACTTGTACACAGAACTGAAAACAAACGTACGACTCCAAACACTTGGAAAAAGACTAAAATAAAGTATTTAGTTTTGAATTGGTCCGCGGCTCTTGAATAACCGAGTTAGTGTTGTTTTCTATTGTCTGTGTAGAGGTAGTCATGCTGGGAAAGTCAGTAAATGCAAATAAAAAGTCACTCAGAGTTTGTGTTTTGTGAGTTTGTTGTGTGTTTGTCACTGGACTGTTTATTCCCCGGTGTGGTTTAACCTTTACATGCATGAATATTTTGCCAGGCAGTATTACATACTAATTAAGTGCATCATCAGGGTATTTAAAGGGCACTATATCTGTTTGGGATTTTCAGTGTGAACACATGCACAACTCGTGCACTATTCTATGCCGATTTGTAGTAAATAGTGCAAGTACACCAACTGCGACTCACCTAATGACTTTTTTAAACAAAATATATTTAAAAATAATTTGTATTAATATTAGACTTTTAAATTAATTTCTTGAATTTTAATGATGCACTGAAATGATTTTGTTTAAGTCCCCCTGTAGTCAATAATTTTATCCTTTAAAACTCATCTTCGATCACCAAAATGACATTTAAATATTTTTTTCCTTGAAAAAAAGTCTTCATGCCTTAAAATATCTCGAATGTAACTCGACACCCTCGCCTCATTTAGTATGCATGGTTCTATTAATATGCAAATGAGCCCCGCCTCCACTCACTCACTCAGCTCAGAGATCCACTGGTGGACGAGCACACGTTGATCTGATTGGTTACAAGGTCGTTTGTGACGTCAGAAACACCAGCGATTTCAAACCGTGTTTTTGAGACTGTCTTTGGTTCACTGCAGTTTTAAGCAGAAAATACTCAGCAATGCTGTCGACTTATGAACTTACACACGGTGTGTCTTAAAGCGTATTAAAAACACCACATAGACACATAAACAACATTAAAAGCTGGATTTTCACCACAGGGGGACTTAAAATATGTTTTCTTTCCCCTGTTGAAACTGTGATTATGAACGGCTATACACATGGGTATTTTATTCCTGCTTTGTTCAGTTCCAGTGGTCAAGCTTCAGTCAGTTGAACTCTTTGCCGTTTAAGCAAAGTATTTTATTTTCCATGTTCCTGCTGTGGTAAGTTTTGCCTTAATTCTCCTCAGTTGTCACTGACAAAAGTTGAAATTGACTTTTTATCTCAAAATGATGACTTGGTAAGTTAGCATCTCATGTGGCCGATGCTCTCTGTACAGAAGTTTTTTTAGTTGAAAATGTTATTCAACTAAATAGTTGATTACGGGTCATTACGGTCCTCCAGAAACACAGAGAGGAAGATCTGCGGCGTGGAGAGCTTGAACAGATCCGTCATAAAGGCAAGGCAAGTTTATTTATACAGCACATTTCATACACAATGGTGATTCAAAGTGCTTTACATAGAGGAAATTAAAATAATCAAACAAAGTATAATTAAACCAGTTTAGAATAAAACATTAAATACTATATTTATGCCTCTTCCTTCCTCTTGTTGAATGATTCCCGGTGGTACCTCTTATCAATAATATCTGTAATGTTCTTGTCATTTACCTTATGCATCATTAAATATCAAAAAAGCACATGAAATGGTGTAAACGAGGTAAGGAAATTGTTTTCTACTTTTTTTAATACTGTATTGTCATGTGATGGTCATTCACATGTTAAATGAAGGTAATCTTTAACTTCTCATTGTAAATGCAACACTGCATCAATGTCAGTTTTTGCTGTAATTATGCCGTTATTGGAAGTATTACAATACAATTACAATTTCAAAGCAGCTTCACAGTAATAAACAGATGGAAGAGAGTCAATGATGCAAACTTTATCAAATATGAGAAAACGTGCATAATTCGGCAGATCAGCGCTGAATCCCCATTAGCAGAGCCGAGGACTCAGGAGCAGGAGATTATATGCAGGTCTTGAATAAAGAAAAACATTTTGCTTTGCGCTATTGGGATTTTATTACCACTTTTATGAAAACACAAATTCCACTCCTTTTCTCATGTTCACACACACACACACACACACACACACACTGGTACACCGATCATCATGAAGACTTTCCATAGGCGTATTGGTTTTTATGCTGAGCTGATGAGATCTTCATCCCCTAAACATAACTCACTGAAAACATTCTGCATTTTTATTACTTTAGCCATTTAAGTAACAGTGAGAGCGTGATGTAGGGGTAGAGAGAGACCTGAACACACACACACGCACACACACACACACACACACACGCACACACAGTCTTTATCCTGAGATAAAGCACAGCACCTGTAGTGGTGAACGCTCTCCAGATCATCAGATCCTTGAAGACACGAGAACTGGAAACAGCTTTTACTCTTCTTCATTGCCAGGGATGTTCAAGGTTGATCATTATGTGCTGCTATTCAAAATACAAAAAATAATTTTAAGTAGTTTTATTAAAAAATAAATTCATCGCTGTAATGTGTCTGATTGTTATGGTCTATTGATTTTTTCGTGAGGAAATTTGCCTGTTTATTCGTATTTCTTTAGAAAGGGACAGTGTACATCATTAATCAACATTCAGATTAATGTAAATATACCCAAACTATGTAATGCTGGACACTAGAAAGACAAAATCGTGTTTCTACTCATTTTATTTAAAGGATTAGTTCACTTTTGCTGATAGTTTACTCTCCCCCATGTCATCCA
This sequence comes from Tiaroga cobitis, assembly GCA_030578255.1. NCBI lineage: Eukaryota > Metazoa > Chordata > Actinopteri > Cypriniformes > Leuciscidae > Tiaroga > Tiaroga cobitis. The sequence goes on along the minus strand of CM060598.1, from coordinate 4,382,839 downwards.
AGATGTCCATGTCTTTCTTTCTTCAGTCGAAAAGAAATGAAGGTTTTTGATTAAAACATTCCAGGATTTTTCTCCATATAATGGACTTCAATGGGGTCCAAACGGTTCAAGGTCCAAATGACAGTTTCAGTGCAGCTTCAAAGGGCTTTAAACGATACCAGACGATGAATAAGGGTCTTATCTAGCGAAACGATCGGTCATTTCACAAATAAATAAAAAAGGTTTTATAAGCACAAATGTTCGCCTTGCTCTGTTCTGTGATTCGCGTTCGTGACGTCACGTAATACGCAATTACGTTGAGAAGTTCACGTGGGCGGAAGTACCGAGTCAGTGTTTACAAATGTGAGGAAGGAAGACCACATAGTCAAATGTATTTGTGTCAGTTTATCGTTTAAAATGCCCATTTCGTGTGCGTATCCTGTGTGTTTTAATATTAGAAAGGCTAAAAGAAAATTGTCGTCAGGACAGAAGTTTTTGACTTTTCATAGATTTCCTATACACAATCCTGAGCGATTGAAACTGTGGCTGCTCGCGCTGCACTTGGATATCAACACACCCGAACAAGCTCTATCATGTAAGAGAGTGTGTAGTGATCACTTTTTCGACGATGATTTCAAACCCTCCCAGCAAGGAGATCGCCGGTTTCTGAAACCGTCGGCTGTGCCCAATACGTGTCTACAGCAAACAGAGGTATGTATGTTTTTTCTCGTCAATGTGTTTCATAACGTGGGAATGTTTATCACTAATATCTTCCTATTACCATAGACGTGTTAAAAAGGTGTTTTTTTTTACTCCTGAGTTTTTGGCTAATGTTCCACAGTTAACACCAGTAAAGCAACAGGACACTGATCCAGGAACTGCCACGAGACAGTTTGCAGATGCTCCGTCTAAACTTCGTTTAATGCTCACAAGTCCTGGAAGTGTTGGAAACAGGAAAACACCCTCATCATCTGGAATATATTTTGCCCACCCTGCAATACACTCCCACCAGTCTGTAAGTACCATCATTTGTGACCAGTTTACAAAGTCAAATTATGGTCAATTATGCTTTTGTGTTAGACATTTGGAAAAAAACAATTTCTAAAAATGCACAGATAGACTGTAATATATGTATTAAATCTACTATTTACATTACTAATTTATATTCAGTTTTATTATAAACCAACTTTAATCCATGTAATTTCACAGCCGCCTGTGTATAATCAACCAGAGCAGAAGGAAGAGCAATTAGAAGAAAGTCTGGAGCTTGATGTTAGCCTGCTTTCCATAGATCCTCCATCGGACAAGAAAGATCTTAGTTTTCAGCCACTGAGTTCAACATCTACCACAAGCACAGAAGAAGAGGAATGTGAAATGCACTGGAAACAGAAAAAATGGATCGTCAACGAGCCCAATGTCATGGAGCTGTTCAAAAGATGTCAAGAATGTGGATCAGTAATAACAAAGACCACAAAATCACCCGTGGGAAGTGTTCTCTGTGTTCACTGGGAATGTGAAAAAAACCACAAAGGAAAGTGGAGCTCATGCAGTGATGTTAGCTAATAATCTTCTTGTTTCTGCATGCACACTATTCACTGGAGCGTCAAATACCCCATAAAACCACTTACTTTGACATTCAGTCTTCCTACCTTACTCCAGTCATGATGAAGAATATAAAGCAACAATTAATGACTTACATTTACAAACTGAAGTCTGTAATCCAGTTCATTTGTCCGGAGATGGGAAGTCAGACAGGCAAGGAAATGTAGTTAATTTTTATTTATTTTTTTGACAATTTTAGAAAATTTTAACAACAGTAAATGTTTTGTACTTGTGGTTCTTTCAGCCCTGGGTTTTCGGCGAAATACAACACATACAGTTTAATGGATGACACAACAGACAAGATTGCTCAGTTTGAATTGGTGCAGGTCAGTTAAACTTTACATGGCATAATTCTACATCCCGTATGTTATTCATTTTAAGTACCCTTAGTAGGTGTTCGGCATTTTAAAATGAAGTACAGTAACATTACTGGCAGCTTTTGCAATGTTATGATCAATATAAAATGGTTTTAATAGCACAAAAAAATATATGTTGCTTGTTTTGAACTTCAATGAAAATACACACACTCCTTGTTTATCTATCATGGTATTGCATTTCAGGTTACAGACGCATCTAGTTCTGTGGCCATGGAGCCAGTAGGATTCAAGCCGAGCTGACCACAGACAGATCGCCATCTATTAAAAAGATTATGCGTGTAGAATATCCCAACATTCACCACGAATTTGATATTTGGCATGTAGTCAAAGGTAACTGTCTCACTAGAGTGCAAGTCTTCCTCAGTGTGGAAATCCTAAGACATGTTTGCGAAGATTGTTTTGTTTCCAGCGTGCGTCTCCCTCAGACTGTGAACGAAGCTCAGGCGCACCAGACACACGTCAGCGGCGTCACTGAACGCGGATCCACAACAGAACCGGAAGACAATACCCAGAGACAGAACCCGAGCTTCAAGGACAGTATACCGTACACACATTTTCAATGGAGGGACAGAAAGCTCTCGGACTAAATCTAAAATATCTTAAACTGTGTCCCGAAGATGAACGGAGGTCTAACGGGCTTGGAACGACATGAGGGTGAGGCATTTATGACATTTTCATTTTTGGGTGAACTAACCCTTTAATTATGAATTATCCAAAAAGCAACACAGTCCAAAGCTTATTTATTCCCATGTAGGAATATACAATGTGTTGTTTGCATGCATCCAAAAATTGCTACAATAAACCGTGAAGTACAAAATTAATCTTGGTATGCACTATATTGGCAATTCTTTTTAATTATTTTATAATTAAAATGATTGTTTTTCAGGACTTTCCAAAAAGTTGTGCTCCATGTCAAGATACAAGCACAGCCCGAGAGCTGCAGCCATGGACACGAAGTATTTGCACTCATTTATGGTATTGCTCTGCAACTTGTGGAGGAGACCCTGACGTAAGGTCTGTAATGTTTTAATATTAAGTTTAATTTCTTTATACACACGCACACTTGTTATCTTTTTGGGGGGCGTTACATAGACATAGCCTTTATACTGTACTGATGTTATATATATATATATACACTCACCTAAATGATTATTAGGAACACCTGTTCAATTTCTCATTAATGCAATTATCTAATCAACCAATCACATGGCAGTTGCTTCAATGCATTTAGGGGTGTGGTCCTGGTCAAGACAATCTCCTGAACTCCAAACTGAATGTCAGAATGGGAAAGAAAGGCGATTTAAGCAATTTTGACCGTGGCATGGTTGTTGGTGCCAGACGGGCCGGTCTGAGTATTTCACAATCTGCTCAGTTACTGGGATTTTCACGCACAACCATTTCTAGGGTTTACAAAGAATGGTGTGAAAAGGGAAAAGCATCCAGTATGCGTCAGTCCTGTGGGCGAAAATGCCTTGTTGATGCTAGAGGTCAGAGGAGAATGGGCCGACTGATTCAAGCTGATAGAAGAGCAACATTGACTGAAATAACCACTCGTTACAACCGAGGTATGCAGCAAAGCATTTGTGAAGCCACAACACGCACAACCTTGAGGCGGATGGGCTACAACAGCAGAAGACCCCACCGGGTACCACTCATCTCCACTACAAATAGGAAAAAGAGGCTACAATTTGCAAGAGCTCACCAAAATTGGACAGTTGAAGACTGGAAAAATGTTGCCTGGTCTGATGAGTCTCGATTTCTGTTGAGACATTCAGATGGTAGAGTCAGAATTTGGCGTAAACAGAATGAGAACATGGATCCATCATGCCTTGTTACCACTGTGCAGGCTGGTGGTGGTGGTGTAATGGTGTGGGGGATGTTTTCTTGGCACACTTTAGGCCCCTTAGTGCCAATTGGGCATCGTTTAAATGCCACGGTCTACCTGAGCATTGTTTCTGTCCATGTCCATCCCTTTATGGCCACCATGTACCCATCCTATGATGGCTACTTCCAGCAGGATAATGCACCATGTCACAAAGCTCAAATCATTTCAAACTGGTTTCTTGAACATGACAATGAGTTCACTGTACTAAAATGGCCCCCACAGTCACCAGATCTCAACCCAATAGAGCATCTTTGGGATGTGGTGGAACGGGAGCTTCGTGCCCTGGATGTGCATCCCACAAATCTCCATCAACTGCAAGATGCTATCCTATCAATATGGGCCAACATTTCTAAAGAATGCTTTCAGCACCTTGTTGAATCAATGCCACGTAGAATTAAGGCAGTTCTGAAGGCGAAAGGGGGTCAAACACAGTATTAGTATGGTGTTCCTCATAATCCTTTAGGAGAGTGTATATATATATATATATATATATATATATATATATATATATATATATATATATATATATATATACACACACGAGTCCCTGAACCACAACAAGACACACTCTGCATTTTTAGTTTTCTTTAAAAAAACAAAACATTACTATTTGTTTAAATTTAACTTTGTTCTTTAGAGAAAGCTAAACTGTGTTCTTGTAAGGTTTTAAATATTGGGGTTGCTGGGCCATAAACATCTATTTTTCTATGTTCGTAATTTATACATTTGTATAATAATTACTTTGTTGCGTATTCATGTATTTATACAGGAACTGATCGAGAATTGGAAGTCCATACTTTATCACATTACAGGTGTGCACAGTTGGCTTGAAGGAAAGCCGGAAAAATGTGGACACACTGATCTCAGTCCGGAACAGCAACGCAGAAAAAAATGGCTTGGAAGTGTGCCGTCCACACACTGCAGAGGCTTGTTCTGGACAAGGACTTCAGAAGGATTTGAGGCCAATGGCTCTTTTCAAACACACTGGTAAGTTATTTATACACAGTAGGGGTGTAGCGGTTCACAAAATTCACAGTTCGATACGATACACTTGTGTCACGGTTCGGTACGTTTTCGATACAGCAAAAAGAAAGAAATGCCAGAGGAATTTCCTTGATTTATTTTTTTTAATTATATTTTTATTAAAACTAACTAAAGTATGATATTTTTTTACTTTGAGCAACGATGGAGCTTTACTTGACTTTTCTTAGGAGCTTATAAAACAAAACAGCTCCTTGGACAAAATGAAATGTAATATTGTAGTAGTTATAAACAAAGGTTTATTTTAGTTCAGATTAACATTTGAGGGCAGCAATTGTATTCATAATGTCAAAATAAAACCGACGTAATGTTACTTGAAAGCATTATAGCCGACTATTCCTGCCAAACTCCCAAGGTTACAGTTTACTACAGTAAACCCATGGTGAATGTTGCTGATCTGTGGACACTGATTAGTTCATTCATGGCACAATGTCTCTTCCTGGTTTCCACGTCAGCGCTGTTTGATCCGTTAATAATGGAGAAATGTGAATGTTTCTCACTAGATCTCGCAGTGATGTTATTACTTAAGTGGCGAATATTTTCTCTACTGGATTTGGCTGTTTAGTAACAGTGCTGATGATTAAGATCGGCTCGCGCTGTATTGGTCCAAACTGATAAACGGTTCGTCATCGACAATAACGAGTAGCTCAGTTTCGTTCCGATTACATTACATCAGCCATTTGATGTTGGGCAATGTTGTGATCACGCCAGCGTCTCTTACACTATGAGCGCGCCTACATTTGAAATAACGAAATGTTGGTCGGCAGGAAAAATGGTCCAACGAACCTTTCGGTTTAAAAATGCGTACCGAAATCCGAAAGCCTCGTATACCGAACAGTTCAATACGAATATATGTATCGTTACACCCCTAATACACAGTAATGTACACATGTACATGTAGGGAGCCTAAGTTTCCCCATACTGCCTTTGCGCAGTGCGATGTTATTCACGCTGCTAGGCGGTCTGGATACCATGGAGCAGATTTTCGCCTCAGCGAGGGGACCAATCACAGAGCGGGGAGGGAGAAGCAAGACAATGATGACGTCTATGCGACACCGAGGCAGTTTGTTTATACCGATGGATCCAACATGGCAGCAGACGCGAAGTTACCTTTCCATGCAGCGTTAGATATTGTTCTTTAGTTTAGAACGCAAATAAATCTCTGAGCCATCGTCTTCTTCCTCGTCTAATTTCTGTCGCTCTGCATACGTCATCTGGTATAACTGAAACGATTGGCTATGAGCTACGTACAGGCGCATTTGATAGACATTCGTAGCACCCAATAAACGGCTCTGGGCATTCGTAAACCACGCCTCAAATACGAGAAAATGAACACGTGGTTCCCAGACCCAAGTCTCAATGTCAATGAGGCGAGGTCTGACGTTAGCCAGGCTAACATGTTTTTCATGTATCTTTAGGACAACTGGAGGCGTTTCATTCTGTCCTACTGAAATACTGCTCAAAGAACCTACATTTTCATGATGCATCCATGGTTGCACCAACACAACTCGCTATCCTTGACCACAATGAAAATGTAGGTCGTCAGCAAGCAACAACCACTACTGGCAAGTGGAAAACAACATATTGTGCGTAAGTACTAAAGATTTTTCAATATGTTGGGTGATGACAATAGATCCAAGTTATTAATCAAGTTGAGAATCAAATGTGAACATTCTATTATAGTAATGTAATCAATACAAATCGTATAATTTATTATGTTTCATCAATTTTCTTTTATTATAGGTGTACCTCGTACAACGTGGTTTTCCCCAAACATACCAAAGAATGGGGTAGCCAAAGCCACTCAGAGAGCCATTCAGAGAGACTCTGCTTGAGAAAGTTGAACAGCGGCGGCTGGACACCAACAGAGGAAAGTTCTTCTCATTTGACTCGTCACCGATGTTCCCTCTAAGCTGCGCGCGCACTTCTGACGCGAAATGTGTGAGGAAATCCATTTGACTGTAGTTTAAGTGAGAAATAATTTCAGTGCTCTGGTCAACCGCTATAGAGTGAAAACTGGTGAATGCAGTTCATAGAGAGAGAACGATGTGAGCGCGTGTGATTAGCAGCGAGTGTGTGTGCGGACCAAATAGCTCAATACGAGAGGCAACGAGAAACGCAAAGACGTGTGAAATAAAATCACATCATAATGTTTTAACGAAGAGTGGTTTGATTAAAGTGGTGGAAATTTCGGATGATGGACACAGAACGGTAACAATTACACACACACCCGCGTGCAAAAATACATCATTAGTTTAAATAGATGTGTGTGTGGGGGGGAGTTTCAGGCATGGTTAGATTATATAAAAGAGTTCACATTCACTTTTCTTGAAAATATTTAGCTATTAGATCTATTTAAATGCTTTCGTTTGTTTTCATATTATAATATGTAAACAAATTGAAGCATTTAAACTGATATATCACTTCAAATACTTCAATTCGGTTTTTTATATTATATTATATTATACTAGGCCTATATTTGATTATATTATAAGTAAAGAATCTCACAAGGGTATTGTTTAGGGCTCATTCCCATTGAAAAGTTTGAAACCCCCTGCTAAGGAAAATATTGGAATTCATAAGCAATAAACAATCATTTAACTTTGATGGTTTAATGCTTCATGTACACAATTAATTGACTGTACAAAAACACTTTATGGTTTTCCCAAACCATCTCAGTGTAACAGCTTACTTTTCTTTCATACTATATTCTATTATTGTAAAGAATTGACCTGTCCTGCAGATGATGTTGTAAATAGGATTTCTTGGTAAAGACTGTACAGTTAACAGCACTGTAAAAAATATCAGGTAACCTAAAATGTGCTTCATTTAGTGACTTCTTAATTAACTGCTTGTTTTTCAGAAATATGATTTAATACCAGTAAGTTACATCAAGGCTCAAATAAAATAGAAACGGCACATTCAAGTTAAAAGTTACAACTGAATGTTGAAACCATTGTGTTTCTACGTGTGCTGTTCAGGTCAGGTGTAAAGAATATTTTTGCTCGGCTGGCGACAAATGTCCTTCCAAAAGAAAAAAGTTTTGCTCAGCAAGAAAAAAAATTAGAGGGAACATTGGTCGTCCCCATTGGCAGGACACAGCCCTAACACCACGGCCTGACAGCCCAGAAGTAATTGCAAAGCGTTTATCACACTAATTTACTTTAATAATAATTGTACATTAGACTATAACATTTATACTCCAGTTGTTTTATAGTTTTTCAAAAAAATTTCTTATTGATGTAAAAACAGAAAACACCGTTGGTGAAACAAAAAAAAATATTTATGGTGTTAGTGTGAACTATATGGTTCTACCCCACATCAGTTGTAATTCGACATCAACGACTGTAGTTCTCAAATTTGTTTCATTCTTCCAAAATAAACATTTGTGTGTGAAATCAATATGTAGTGTTGATGTATATACAACAACAAATAACACTGGCTATGAAAAACACAAAACTACAGTAACAGATACTAACCAAGCCACAACCAATTCTAACGTTTATCAAAAATGTAACATTGTAATTCAAATTATTATTCCTACAAAAGCCTCTTCTGCTTGTCTTCTGCCGTCACACTGTCCTGATGGAGAAGGGTATGACAGTCTGATGGCGCTGAACACGGGATGGAGAACCCTCTCCCCAATCAGCATCCATTCCAGAACTAAAAAGATGGAAAAGTTCCATTGTGAGGATCATTTTTTTAAACTTGCTGCAAGTAAGACCGGATAAAGACGCTAGCAATGGTTTCAGAAGAATGCAGACTTTATAAATAAGCAATGCGAGAGTGTTGGGGATTGAGCTAAAAGAGCCAGTGAACTGAACCACTTTTACAATTAGCTCTCTTACACGCATCATATATAAATATATATATATATATTAGCGATGGGTATTTTTCAAAAACATTGCATTCGAATATTCGTTTATTTAAATGACGCTTCACGAAAAAGACATTATTTTTTTAAGTTATAATTTTTTTAACGTTTTTGTCACCATTTCTGAACAAGCTTACAATTAGGCAATATACACAACAAGCTTACAATATATATTAAAGTTTTCTTTTAGTTGAAAACCTTAAACAGTAGGCCTATGTGTAAACAAAAAATATAAAAAATAAAAGCATGCTAAAGCAGCGCGAACGGGGGAAAAGCCTAATAAAGCAGATTGCGCCAGATATCGTACAGAACGTACACACACACTCGAGTCAGCGTATGATTATCGTGATTATATTGTTTCACGTTTATATTGAGAAAAACAATATCCACATGCAGGGGCGCCGTCAGCAGTTTATGATCGAGTGAGAAAAGGTGCTTTGCTGACAGACGCTTCAGAGACACAAAGAACGGTGTTATAAGTTTCTAACAGCACTTTACGTTTTCTGTTCTTAAACCGGTGTCTCAAAATCATTTTGCTATTAACGTTAGATAAGTTATCATCTCGGATCACGCGGGGTCCAGCTGCTCTTACCTGCAGTCGTGATGCAGTGATGGACAGCTGTCTTTCCTCAGTCGACTGTTTGGATTCTCATCGTGTTGATATTATAACTCGGAATTACTTTTGATCTAATTAATTAATTAATCTATTTAGTAAGATCACTTTCAAGTAATTCCAAACTTCGCGAGGCCAGACGACAACATTGTGATCACATTCACACAGCTTGTTAACACACTCCACAGCGCCACCCAGTGCATTTAATTACAATTGCGAGTTAGTGCTTGGGATTTATCATGGACTCACTGCATTTACGGCCAGCAAAGCAACGTAGTAAAATTCGAATAGTATTTTATTTTTCGAATAATAATTACAGATCGAATATTCGTGCACATCCCTAATTATATATATATATATATGATTAATCTGCTATTTCCACAACAAACGTATTAGTTTTCATTAGCATAAACAGTTTACTGGTGAACATCTGTTTAACATCTGAACAGCCGCTAATATTGCATTTGTGGATGGAGATATTGATTTGGCACTGATGATTAGTAGTGCCAGATCTCATTATTGACTCAAATCTCATAAGCTGGTTTGAGTTCAGAGCGATGGCGAAGGGGGAAATAACAACTAAAAATACTTGAATTTCACATACATTGATTTCAAATATCTTTTTTTCAGAATTTTGCATTAAAAAATTACATAACTTAGTTTCAAAGTTTTGTTATTTCACCAACTGAAAACAGCACAGACTAAAAGATCAATTCTTGAGGTTTAAGAAACAATTCTTCAAAATAAGATATTGATATTTTTTTATCCTAAAGTTTTTTTCCTGAAAAGTGAATATTCCCTGTTTTTGTACTCCAGAAATCTGTCTCCATCTCTCATCAAACTACGGTTCACCTGCTTCTGAAATGAAAGAGTCGTACTTGGCCTCATCCCGTCGGCTCCTCCACAGCTCCGGCTGCTGTGATGTGGGAATCTCCCTCAGGATTGGGAACGCAGTGAACCGACTCTCTCCATAATCTGCTCAGACGGACTCCTGTCACTCATGTTCCCCGCTGTGTGGCCGACACAATGTCCTACGCAAAAACAGCAACAAATCATACACACAAAATATGTGTAGATATAAAAAAATTGAGCTTTCAATGAACAAACATAGATGGAGGGCTTACAGTACCGGAGATCACATGACATGTTAATGCTTCAACAAACATTCGTTCACACCAAGGATGATAACTATAAAGTTATAGTTTATTATATTTATATATATATATATATATATATATATATATATATATATATATATATATATATATATAAAAATAAATGAGTCCACAGCTCAACTATAACTGCACAGAGGAACGATAATTATGAGCGAATGCTTATGATAAACAGAACGATATTGTGTGCAGTGTGCGATACTTAAAGTTTAAGCGATCAAAACAATATTTTTAAAACAAAAAATATTTTTTTTAATCAAATTGTAAAAGTGTGTGTTGTCCATCTGCTGTGATTGGGACCAGTCTCGGACTGCATGAATGTTGGACACTGAATAATAATAATAAAAACTTAATAAAATTATATCGTATATTTTGTTGCATTACAGAGTTGACAAACAAACCCTGTTCAAAATAAACTTCATACCTTTAGAAATAAGAACCAATTGCTTCCGGATCAGGGTTATTAGAGTTAACTAAAATCAATTTAAAAAAACTTGCGTTGCTTAAAACAAAACTTTTAACTGAAATAATAGGTAACACTTTATTTTACTTGTTACATATGTTACATGTACTCGTTAATATGCATAATTTATTATATTACTATGATAAGCCACTAACCCTAAATTAAACCTTATTCCTAACCATATACAGGTGAAACTGAAACAAAAGTTAATTTATTTCAGTAATTCAACTTAAAAGGTGAAACTAATATATTATATAGACTCATTACATGCAAAGTGAGATATTTCAAGCCTTTATTTGTTATAATTGTGATGATTATGGCTGAAAACCTTTTCACAATATTCTAATTTGGACTTTGGGGTTTTCATAAGCTGTAATCCATAATCATCAAAATTATAACAAATAAAGGCTTGAAATATCTCACTTTGCATATAATGAGTCTATATAATATATTAGTTTCACCTTTTAAGTTGAATTACTGAAATAAATGAACTTTTGCACCATATTCGAATTTTTCGAGTTTCACCTGTAGTGAGTACATGATGTTAATTAATATTACTCAGTACTTAAATGTATAATTACAGTGTAACGCGGACACCTGAAAATAAAGTGTATCCGAATGATTAATTAAAAACTTAAAAAACACGAGTGCTTTGATGGCACAAAAACACATTTACTTTATTTACAAAATATGAATCAACAAATTAAGTTTTTTTTTCTTTGCGCAAACCAAGCATTCGCGCCACTTCATAAACTGAGGTTAAACCCCTGGAGTGACATCACTGTAATGATGTCTTTACTGCCGTTCTGGGGCTTGACAGCGGTAGTTGCGTAGCCTGTCAATGGAGGGACAGAAATCTCTCAGATTTCATAAAAAATATCTTCATTTGTGTTTCAAAGACGAACGAAGGTCTCACGGGTTTGGATCAACACGAGGGCGCGTAATTAATGACAGATTTCATTTTTGGGCGAATTAACCATTTAAATGCCAGTACACAAAGACAATAAGTGGGACCAGAAATAAAAACTACACTAAAAACAACAAAAAAAGTGTTGCGTTTATAATTTTGTTCAGAGTGGCCTTTTATTGTGGCCAGCCTAAGGCACACCTGTGCAGTAATCCTGCTGTGTAATCCGCATCTTGATACGCCACACCTGTGAGGTGGACGGATTATCTCGGCTCACTAACACAGATTTAGACAGATTTGTGAACAATATTTGAGAGAAATAGGCCTTTTGTGTACATAGAAAAAGTCTTAGATCTTTGAGTTCAGCTCGTGAAAAATGGGGGCAAAAATAAAAGTGTTGCGTTTATATTTTTGTTCAGTGTAATTTAAAAATACATATATAATAGTATATCATTGATGCTAAAATAACACTGTAACTGACTAGGATCGTGAATTACATACTTTTTATCATCTTGTGTGACTTCAGGCTCATATGTGAAGTCTGTTTCTTCTTTGACTGTCGGCATCGAGTCGTTGTGTAAATCAGCGGCGCTTGCTTCCGTCGACGATCCGCTGACGGGCTTCACCTGAACAGCTGTTCATAAATAAACCATTTAGTTTAATGCGATAAACCTGAACTAAACACTACCTATGGCAAGCCATTTTGACTTTTTATCATTCGTAGGATATGAATTTGTGATATCAACAATTAAGTTCTCACTAGTAAAAATGTTCATTCTTGATGTCAACAATAACGTCATCACTTGCAGAAATACAAGTTGATATCAAAAATGTAATTTAAACTAGTAAAAACTATAATTCTTGAGATCTGTAATTGTGTTTTCATTAGTTAAATGTTACCATAGGCTGCCATTAGAATTCAATATCAAGATATCAAGAATTTAATTTCATATGATTTTTACTAGTGATTGTATTTCTGATTTTTTTTATATCAATAATTGCATGGTTACTAGTAAAAATATCTGAAATTACTCTCCTAATTATTGATATCAGGATCTTATGTCTAAAATGGCTCTTACTAGTAACAATCACATTTATTATGACATCAAAAATTAACATTGCCACTTGTGACAATCGAATTATTAATTTCAAAAATCATTTTTTTCTAGTAGCAATTCAATTGTTGATAGCAAGAACAGACATTTGCCAGTAAACACGCAATTACTAATATATCAACTATTATGATTGTTACAAGTAAGAATTGTATTTCTGATATGTGAAATTGGAATTGGAATTTGATATCAACAATTCGCATTTCTGCGAGCGATGACGTCATTGATTGTTGACATCTAGAATTAGCATTTTAGCAAGTGAAAACTATCACAAATTGACTGATTAGAAGTCAAAACGGCTTGCCATATACACACCACCGACCCAAACCTCACCTTTACTGCGTCGTTTCGGCCTCGGTGTGGAGAATGACGCCTGAACCGACGCGCTTTTCTTCGGGGTTTGATCGCGACACTGGCAGCCCACATCTCGCGTCAGCGGCTGTCGGACACGGAACATCAGAACTGTATGATATCGATATTAGTTATTATTATTATTATTATTATGAGGAGTCTGGATACACACTATACCTTCGCACTGTGTTCTGCACCGACCGTGTAAACTGACGGAACCGCGGTGTTCCTCAGGTAAAGCACTTTCGCGAAGCCCATTTCGTACTGTGTTAAATTCTGGAAACACTCGGAGGAGAAATGCCTCGAACACAAACGCGAATTCACCGTTAATCCTTCCTCCTCAAAGTGCAAAAACTCGAGCCAGCGGACCCGTAACCAGCGAGGTCTCGGGATACTGAACAGGGTTTTGTTAGGAACGCAACCGAAAACACACCTTTTAGCCATTTTCACTCGCAACTTCAGTTATTTGATGACAACAACGACTTCTTCTGAGGTTTAATGGCGGATGGTAAACCAGCTCAAGCGCTTTACCGCCACTAACTGGATAGGAGTGTGTAACGCCGAAATGAGAGGGGGGAAATAATAAAAAACTGATATATGTGTGAAACTTAAAGGGTTATACCCAAACATGAAAATTAGCCCATGATTTACTCACCATGAAGCCATCCTAGGTGTATATGACATTCTTCTTTCAGACGAATACGATAAACTAAACTAAAAAGCTAAAAAAAACTAAAAAGATAACTATTAGTTATGTTTATTATAAGCGCGTGCTTGTGTGCCGCTTTAAATGCTCGCGCTCGTTACAGCAGGATTGAATCTGATTGGCTGTAAATGTGTTTATCGTTCATCAGCTGGATAAAATCGTTCTGAAGGTGATTCTAATGGTGCCGTTATCGTTATAGCTGTGGTGTCAACTCTGCTATTCTTCAATATTGAGAACGATTTTTAGAACTATATCATAATAGTTATCGCCCTTGGTGTGAATGGGCCTGTTAAACTTTATGGAATATTGCAGTATTTAGTGCAAATGGTTTATTCATGCACATCATCATTTTTTTTTTTAATTAATTTGCCTCTATCTTTTCTGATGACGTGTCTACTGGCGTGAGGGCGGGGCAACCTGTCACTCACATGAGATCGACCAATAGCAAACTACAACCATCCAATCAACATTAAGCCCCGCCCTACATTCGTTCTTGTTCTAGAAGCGTTTCACTCAGATATACGGCACAATAACTACCGCCAACTTAACAAGTTTATGATTTAATTTTCATATTCTGTAGAATGAAGAAGCAGTTCAGCTGTCTCCGTTTGGCTGAAATATACGCATCGCCCCGTTTCATGCGTTACTATTAAACGATGAATGATTAAGACCTAAATCAGCATTTTTCAACCCTGTTCCTGGAGGCACATCAACACTACTCGTTTCATATCTGATTCAACTCTTCGGCACATTAGTACTCACTCAAAACACCTGAAATGAATCAGGTAATCAGATACGCAAGAATCCAAAGTGTGTTTTATCTCCGGGAACAGGGTTGAGAAGCACTGGACTAATGAGCATTTCAGTAAACTCGAACTTCATATGGGAAATAATCAGACATTATATTTGAGTGACTATCATAAACTGAAAAGATTATAGCATTGTTTTATCTGGTAACGGAAAGCTTGTACTCGCATCAATACATCACAAACACGTCACAGCTCTAAAAATTAGTCTTTAAATAAAAGCAAAATGAATCTAAACATGCTTATGACAGGCAAACATGTAAGATCTCACTGTAATACAATACAAACAATGACCTAAATTATGGCAATAGTTTATTTGCACATCAACTCAAAAGACAAACCACTGTAACAGAGAATCCTTATGCATTTGCGAGTTCATTGCGTGTGATGCGAGTAAAGACTTGCTGCAATACTGGATCAACTTTCATTTGTGCTGAGGTTTTAAAATTCTCTATGATAATCAAAAGCAAACTGTACAAAAAAAGTTCCTTTTTTTTTTTTAAGTGTAAACACAATAAGCCTTGTGCATGTTAAAAAAAAAAGACAATTCCTGTCAAACGAGCAAACGATGAACTAGTTAGTGCGCAGGAACAGTTCATTCTACCTTTACTGATGAAATTAAACACACCTATTAAATGATCTGGTCTATTTCTTCTGCGGTTGACACAGAAACGATCACCAGAATGACGTCTTAAACTAGGCGATAACACAGAAATGTTGATTTGGTGCATCCGACTTTAAATAAACCACTTAATATTTCATATTACGGTCTGCAATTTAAAAAAGCAATACACGGCTCCACAGAACGCGTTATCAAGGGGAAAATGTTTAGCTCTACTAATCTCTAATTTATGCACTTGTGATTTTTAGGCCCAAATTAAACAAGTGAGTTTATGAGAAAATAGGGAATAAGTGCACAGCCTACTCTTCAAATCCAAATCGGCTGGGAGTTTCAATATAACACTCAAACATACTGGTTTAACAGTAAAACACCACTGAGACTGGGATACTGGATCATATCCATACGTCGTAAATGAAAAGCAATTTTCCAATGCTTCTTATTGCACAAGTCCCTGAACATAATTGAAGTAATGATTGGCCGACGGGGATAAATCAGGATTCCAGCAGGAACATCACGCTTGTTGGGAGTGTCGATGGGTTGTTGAGAATCAGTGTGTGTGTGTGTGTGTGTGTGCTCAGTGAATCTGAGACGGCTCATGATGTGTGAGACTGTGGCTATAGCTTGATGTTGTTGAGGCCTTTAGAGATGCTCTGTACGTACGCCTCGTGGATCGCACTGAGGAAATGTGCGTCATTCTGCAAACAAATGAACACACACACGTGAAGACTATGAAGCTGCACACAAAACTTGCACTGACTGTTTATATCATTTACAGGTGAAACACCGGTTGCACGCACTTTTGCACATAAACTTGAACCAATCCTTCAAAATAAAGGTACTGCAACGTATAATAAAGTAGAACTGTATAAATAAACAACTTAAATTCTAAATTATGAAAGTGATTTTAGAAAACAAACAAATTATATATACAGGTGAAACTCGAAAAATTAGAATATGGTGCAAAAGTTCATTTATTTCAGTAATTAAACTTAAAAGGTGAAACCAATATATTATATAGACTCGTTACATGCAAAGTGAGATATTTCAAGCCTTTATTTGTTATAATTGTGATGATTATGGGTTATAGCTGAAAACCTTTTCACAATATCCTAATTTTGACAGTCATGACATCACGGTTTAATCCAGGTAATAATCATCAAAAGTATCACAAATAAAGGCTTAAAATATCTCACTTTGCATGTAACGAGTCTATATAATATATTAGTTTCACCTTTTAAGTTGAATTCAGGGTTCCAGACTGCGACCAAATTGGTCGCATATGCGACCATTTTTTGAGAATGTGCGAGTAAAAATTGTATGTGGTCGCATTTGTGCGAGTGGACGCTCGCGCAACAGAATGCCGTTGTATCAGCAGCTACAGTCCGTAACTTATGTTCAAAATGAACGAGTACATCATCAATCCATTTTCCAAACCGTGTTTTTGACTTATCCTGAATCACTACGGTACGCCTATAATAAGCGTTTATATTTGGACTATTTTATCCCGGGGTCGACTCGGTTGCGGAGTTGCCCAGTGCCTGCGTGACTCACCATAGACATTAACGGAGAGAAGTAGCTCCGGCTACAGTGTTCTTCCGCAAGACACTTGCAGTTTATTTATTGACGAACGTAGACGTCACGCGCATTGCACATTGATGGTGAAACGCGCCACGAATTCAGGAATTAAAGGGTTAGTTCGCCCATTTAAGATATGAAGTTGTATGCAATCCTCACCAGCACTATAGTGCATACACACTGACCCACTCTGTAGTCACCTCCCTGGTCAGAGTTCTGGCCGCAAAAAAAACGCAGTTTTGAGGCCCCGGAAACTAACCGGGAGTACTTTCTTGAAAAACTTCCAGCGGCCAGAACTCTGACCAGGGAGGTGACTACAGAGTGGGTCAGTGTGTATGCACTATAGTGCTGGTAAGGATTGCATACAACTTCATGTCTTAAATGGGCGAACTAACCCTTTAAGGCATATAGAAATGAAAAGGTCTCAACCGAGCCCCTTCCTACGTCTCTCAGCGGTTAGATGAGAGTAAAGGAAATTATTATCAAATGCAGAAGGTAAGGAGTGTGAGATTTCTGATTTTTGTTACAACTATAAACTTTGATAACGAAAAATCTGTATCAGCGTATTATAATACTGTAATCTTTTCAAATGTAATGCATACATTTGAATGTTTAATGATTTTTAAAAGGTAGAAAGATGATAATAGACAGATAGAAAGATAAAAGATAGATAGATAGATAGATAGATAGATAGATAGATAGATAGATAGATAGATAGATAGATAGATAGATAGATAGATAGATAGATAGATAGATTGTATATAATTCAAATGTAAAATGCTTAAAATTACAGACTAAAATTACTGTCCAAAATCCTGAAATTTGGCCATGATAATTACCAAATATTACATGTGTTTTTATATAATAAATTACAGGTATTTATGCTGAAACCCAGAAAGCCTTTACTTGGTTTGGTATATTAAAACCACTATTCATCAGCATGCATTGATTAATCCCATGGCATGTAGCAAAAAAAAAGGAAGGTGCGACCAAATCATATGCTGGTGCGACCAACTGAGAAAGTTGGTAGCACCAGTGCAACCAGTGGAAAAGTTAGTCTGGAGTCCTGGAATTACTGAAATAAATGAACTTTTGCACCATATTCTAATTTTTCGAGTTTCACCTGTAAATATAATTTGTTTGTTTTCTAAAATCACTTTCATAATTTAG
Organism: Tiaroga cobitis; assembly: GCA_030578255.1. Lineage (NCBI taxonomy): Eukaryota > Metazoa > Chordata > Actinopteri > Cypriniformes > Leuciscidae > Tiaroga > Tiaroga cobitis. The sequence continues at coordinate 4,364,584 of CM060598.1, read as the reverse complement.
AATTTAAGTTGTGTTTGTTATTTATACAGTTCTACTTTATTTTAAGTTGCAGTACCTTTATTTTGAAGGATTGGTTCAAGTTTATGTGCAAAAGTGCGTGCAACCGGTGTAATGGCATTTTACTGACACAAAATACAGACAAATAAAAAAGTCAAGTCACATTGATTCGTAGATCATGCAAGCGGCACCACAGACATTATCCATGCGCAGATAAAGCTTTATTCTCGTCACAGAGGACTTGAACGTTCATGTGGGAGATTCAAAGACTATTTCCCTTTCTCGCAGCATGCAGCCAACGAGGGGTTTAGTTTCTGTCGCCTTTGTCAACATTGGCTTGCTTAGTTGGGGACATTTAATTTAACATTTAATTTAATATTCAACAATATTATTGATCTGCCTGCATTGACACTATTATATGAGAACTGAACTGGACGATGACATCACGGTTTAATCCAGAGCGGCTATATATATATAAATATAAAGTAACTAAATTAATCACTTTTTTACAACAAAAATGAACCATCACTGAACTTCCTTAAAGTCCCTGTAAAGGCAATTCAAAAAAAAAAAATTCTAAACCCATTATAAATGTTAGAAATGTATTGCTAAAACATATTACAAAGACTGTGAACTGTGAAGTACTGAAATGCGGAGTTAGACCACTGAGCTCGTGGACACGCCCCTACTTGATGACACACTGGAGCCCCTGAGCTCGTGGACACGCCCCTACTTGATGACGCACTGGAGCCTCTGAGCTCGTGGACACGCCCCTACTTGATGACGCACTGGAGCCACTGAGCTCGTGGACACGCCCCTACTTGATGACGCACTGGAGCCACTGAGCTCGTGGACACGCCCCTACTTGATGACGCACTGGAGCCCCTGAGCTCGTGGACACGCCCCTACTTGATGACACACTGGAGCCCCTGAGCTCGTGGACACGCCCCTACTTGATGACGCACTGGAGCCCCTGAGCTCGTGGACACGCCCCTACTTGATGACACACTGGAGCCCCTGAGCTCGTGGACACGCCCCTACTTGATGACGCACTGGAGCCCCTGAGCTCGTGGACACGCCCCTACTTGATGACACACTGGAGCCCCTGAGCTCGTGGACACGCCCCTACTTGATGACACACTGAGGCCACTGAGCTCGTGGACACGCCCCTACTTGATGACGCACTGGAGCCCCTGAGCTCGTGGACACGCCCCTACTTGATGACGCACTGGAGCCCCTGAGCTCGTGGACACGCCCCTACTTGATGACGCACTGAGGCCACTGAGCTCGTGGACACGCCCCTACTTGATGACGCACTGAGGCCACTGAGCTCGTGGACACGCCCCTACTTGATGACGCACTGAGGCCACTGAGCTCGTGGACACGCCCCTACTTGATGACGCACTGGAGCCCCTGAGCTCGTGGACACGCCCCTACTTGATGACGCACTGAGGCCCCTGAGCTCGTGGACACGCCCCTACTTGATGACGCACTGAGGCCCCTGAGCTCGTGGACACGCCCCTACTTGATGACGCACTGAGGCCCCTGAGCTCGTGGACACGCCCCTACTTGATGACGCACTGAGGCCCCTGAGCTCGTGGACACGCCCCTACTTGATGACACACTGGAGCCCCTGAGCTCGTGGACACGCCCCTACTTGATGACGCACTGAGGCCCCTGAGCTCGTGGACACGCCCCTACTTGATGACGCACTGAGGCCCCTGAGCTCGTGGACACGCCCCTACTTGATGACGCACTGAGGCCCCTGAGCTCGTGGACACGCCCCTACTTGATGACGCACTGGAGCCACTGAGCTCGTGGACACGCCCCTACTTGACACACTGGAGCCCCTGAGCTCCTGGACACGCCCCTACTTGATGACACACTGGAGCCCCTGAGCTCGTGGACACGCCCCTACTTGACACACTGGAGCCCCTGAGCTCCTGGACACGCCCCTACTTGATGACACACTGGAGCCCCTGAGCTCGTGGACACGCCCCTACTTGATGACGCACTGAGGCCCCTGAGCTCGTGGACACGCCCCTACTTGATGACGCACTGGAGCCACTGAGCTCCTGGACACACCC
>CM060598.1:4272500-4357500 GCA_030578255.1 Tiaroga cobitis | reverse complement strand
AAGCTGAGGGAGTTTATGGGGCGGATGTGCGCGCGTCATTCAGAACACAAGACAAAATAAAGTGTTCTTGCAAACCAGAACATGGCAAAATAATAATTTTTACTTGATTGTACTATTTTGGTGATTGTTGGGAGCCAAAATCGAAATTCTATTAATTGCACAGGCCTAATAGAGAGCCTCTATAAATAACCGCATCTGCTTTTCCTGCTTAAATGAATAAAGAATAGTGCCGTACCATGAAGGCGTTGCTGGACGTGTTCCCATGAGCCGGCGTTGGACTCTTCCCTGGGAAAGCGCCAGTAGCTTTGCAGCCGGTCTCTCTGAAGCTCTGTGGCGTGACGAGCGGGCCGGGCCTGAACCCTGGCAGGGGAACCGCTATCCCATGAGCCTCTGTGAGAGGACTCATATAGGCAGGAGTTAGAGGACCAGCCGAACCTCGACGCCCCGTCTCCTGCGTGTGTGAAGCACTCGTTCTCGAGTCTCGGGTCTGGAAGAGAGAGACCAGCGCCGGGCCGCCCGGGTCACAGGAGAGCAGAGGAGGACCATACGCTGGGGACTGGGACTGGGACGGGTGCTGGGACTGGGAAGGGTGCTGGGACTGGGAAGGGTGCTGGGACTGGGACGGGTGCTGGGACTGGGACGGGTGCTGGGACTGGGACGGGTGCTGGGACAGCGAAGGGTGCTGGGACTGGGACGGGTGCTGGGACTGCGAAGGGTGCTGGGACTGGGACGGGTGCTGGGACTGGGACGGGTGCTGGGACTGGGACGGGTGCTGGGACTGGGACGGGTGCTGGGACAGCGAAGGGTGCTGGGACTGGGACGGGTGCTGGGACTGCGAAGGGTGCTGGGACGGGTCTTTGGGGAAAGAGCTGCCGAAAAGCTCTTCCACTGTGATCTGCTTCACGACTGAGTGACCCGACTGTGGAGGAGAAGCAGAAAAAGACACACTGTTACATTTATTTATGATTTTAACGCCATATCAGCAGCAATGGCTATTATTCATGGCTGTCAACATTATTTCAATTAAAAAAATTAATTATCATATTCATATCGTTTTCACTGTGTGCCGTATGTAAAATTAGCGTTACCTTGTCTTTATTTGAAAAAATACGATTACCAGTCCACACAAAATTACCAGATTACCGAGTTACGAAATTACCAGATTACTGAGTGCCTTTGTTACAGTGTTTTTATTTAACCTTTATTTTTACCTGGTAGGCCGATTGAAAACAAATTCTCATTTACAACGGCGACCTGGCCAAGATAAGGCAAGAAATGTGCAAGATAACAAAACTTTACTTCCTTTTTATTCACATAGTCATATATATTTAAACAATTACTTTATTTGTGAAGAATACTGTAAAAGGATTGCAGATTCAAGAAGTTGCCATCTAAAGTATTAGCATGTTTATTTTAGAGATTTGTTTTCTAATTTATTTCTAATTTATTAAATATTGATTAAAATAAATATAAAGTATATATATATATATCGGCCACCCTGCTCTCTAAGATATCGGCCATCAAAAAAACAATATCGGTCGACCACTATTTGACACTATTAGATGAGTGATATGGAGTGACATTAGTGAACGAGTGTGAAGGACATTAGTGAACGAGTGTGAAGGACATTAGTGAACGAGTGTGAAGGACATTAGTGAACAAGTGTGAAGGACATTAGTGAACAAGTGTGAAGGACATTAGTGAACGAGTGTGAAGGACATTAGTGAACGAGTGTGATCATCAACACCTTCTCCTGTTGAGCTGCTGTGATCTCGTCTCTCTTCTCCTGTGACGGCACAGGCTCACAGTTCACCTCAACCTCTCTCTCTGTCGACTGACTCTAGAAACACACACACACATTATTAGTCACTTTATTTATCTACACATTTTCTTCAGTCTGATGATGGACAATCTCTCGAATTAAACATGAGCTGATAATCGTCTTGAACTATATTATATATGATATTAGCGAAGCATGATACATATCGGCCAACATCGGTTCATTTTAATGTTATCGGCCCGATAAGAAAATTTGTTCGATATACTAAAGCCGATTAATAGTGTATTATTTCCTTCAGCTGAGACTCTTCAGATCCGCACTGTTCAACATGATGGTTTTAAATTGCTTGGAATATGATTGGAGAGAAAAGTCTGTCATATCGGCTACATAAAATGATCATGAGAACATTATAATTGTGTTTGGGACGTGGCTTTACTGGTGTGACTTCTGTTTTTGCTCTCAAAAATTATACAAAAATTTGGATTTAGATTTATCGGCTAATATATCGGTTATCGGCTTTCAAACACAAAATATTATTGGTTACCGATATTGGCTAATATGTTCCTATCAGTGTATCCCTATATGACCAAATCTTTTCTATGATAATGATATTTATCACAATATACACTTGAACTTAGAATGCACACAATAATGTTTACTGTCTAGACTATGCAGAACACACACACACACACACGCACGCACGAATTCCCATTAAAATGAATGTGGGTCATAGAAGGGGGCAATGGGTTTTTATTTCTCAATTCTTTCAAATAAAATTTAATCAGTCAAAATGCAGACCTCACACACACACACACACACAAATGCAAAATAAATGGTGAACTTATAACAGCATTTTTTTAAAGCTGTAACAGCATTTTTTATTTCTGAATTAAAATCAGGATTTTCAAATAAATATTCTTCAAGGTTTTACTTGTTTTTTTTGCCCTGCTGTCCACCTTACCAACTTGAATTATTACAATATCTGACACTTCAGTACATATAAAAAAGCTTTAAAAAAATTGTCAAAATTACAAGTGAAAAATACTAAAACTTTACCAAAAAACTATTTTATAATGTCTAATATCTGAATGCATATCCATAAATCAAAACGGACTTTAGGCCAGAGGAGAGCAGCTCGTTTGCTCCATATTGACAGAGCTATAAGGCCATCTAGTGGCAAGAGTCATGAAATATCATGTTATATTATTATTTTTCCACAAGAGGTCAGCAGAAACACCCAATGTGAGATATTTAAAATCTACAAGGAAAATTCATGAAATGATGAGTTACTTTGAATTTAAGTTGAAAGAATGGGCTTGAATTGTTATTTATATATTATTTATTTATACAATCTAGTCATTTAAAAAGGTTAGAAAGTTCTGACCAGTCTTGGACAAAAACGTAATGACTGAGTTTTAAGACGAGTCTAAGCACCTTCTGCTTGAGTTATAAGACGAGTCTAAGCCGCTTCTGCTTGAGTTTTAAGACGAGTCTAAGCCCCTTCTGCTTGAGTTTTAAGACGAGTCTAAGCCCCTTCTCCTTGAGTTTTAAGACGAGTCTAAGCCCCTTCTGCTTGAGTTATAAGACGAGTCTAAGCCGCTTCTGCTTGAGTTATAAGACGAGTCTAAGCCCCTTCTGCTTGAGTTATAAGACGAGTCTAAGCCCCTTCTGCTTGAGTTATAAGACGAGTCTAAGCCGCTTCTGTTTGAGTTATAAGACGAGTCTAAGCCGCTTCTGCTTGAGTTATAAGACGAGTCTAAGCCGCTTCTGCTTGAGTTATAAGACGAGTCTAAGCCGCTTCTGCTTGAGTTATAAGACGAGTCTAAGCCGCTTCTGCTTGAGTTATAAGACGAGTCTAAGCCGCTTCTGCTTGAGTTATAAGACGAGTCTAAGCCGCTTCTGCTTGAGTTTTAAGGCGAGTCTAAGCCGCTTCTGCTTGAGTTTTAAGGCGAGTCTAAGCCGCTTCTGCTTGAGTTTTAAGACGAGTCTAAGCCGCTTCTGCTTGAGTTTTAAGGCGAGTCTAAGCCCCTTCTGCTTGAGTTTTAAGACGAGTCTAAGCCGCTTCTGCTTGAGTTATAAGACGAGTCTAAGCCGCTTCTGCTTGAGTTATAAGACGAGTCTAAGCCCCTTCTGCTTGACTTAAGACGAGTCTAAGCCCCTTCTGCTTGACTTAAGACGAGTCTAAGCCCCTTCTGCTTGACTTAAGACGAGTCTAAGCCCCTTCTGCTTGACTTAAGACGAGTCTAAGCCCCTTCTGCTTGACTTAAGACGAGTCTAAGCCCCTTCTGCTTGACTTAAGACGAGTCTAAGCCCCTTCTGCTTGACTTAAGACGAGTCTAAACCCCTTCTGCTTGACTTAAGACGAGTATAAGCCCCTTCTGCTTGAGTTTTAAGACGAGTCTAAGCCGCTTCTGCTTGAGTTATAAGACGAGTCTAAGCTCCTTCTGCTTGAGTTAAGACGAGTCTAAGCCCCTTCTGCTTGAGTTTTAAGACGAGTCTAAGCCGCTTCTGCTTGAGTTATAAGACGAGTCTAAGCCCCTTCTGCTTGAGTTTTAAGACGAGTCTAAGCCGCTTCTGCTTGAGTTATAAGACGAGTCTAAGCTCCTTCTGCTTAAGTTTTAAGACGAGTCTAAGCCGTTTATGCTTGACTTAAGACGAGTCTAAACCGCTTCTGCTTGAGTTTTAAGACGAGTCTAAGCTCCTTCTGCTTGACTTAAGACGAGTCTAAACCCCTTCTGCTTGACTTAAGACGAGTATAAGCCCCTTCTGCTTAAGTTTTAAGACGAGTCTAAGCCGTTTCTGCTTGACTTAAGACGAGTCTAAACCGCTTCTGCTTGAGTTTTAAGACGAGTCTAAGCTCCTTCTGCTTAAGTTTTAAGACGAGTCTAAGCCGTTTCTGCTTGACTTAAGACGAGTCTAAACCGCTTCTGCTTGAGTTTTAAGACGAGTCTAAGCCGTTTCTGCTTAAGTTTTAAGACGAGTCTAAGCCGTTTCTGCTTGACTTAAGACGAGTCTAAACCGCTTCTGCTTGAGTTTTAAGACGAGTCTAAGCCCCTTCTGCTTGAGTTAAGACGAGTCTAAGCCCCTTCTGCTTGAGTTATAAGACGAGTCCAAGCCACTTCTGCTTGACTTAAGACGAGTATAAGCCCCTTCTGCTTGAGTTAAGACGAGTCTAAGCCCCTTCTGCTTGAGTTTTAAGACGAGTCTAAGCCGCTTCTGCTTGAGTTATAAGACGAGTCTAAGCCCCTTCTGCTTAAGTTTTAAGACGAGTCTAAGCCGTTTCTGCTTGACTTAAGACGAGTCTAAACCGCTTCTGCTTGAGTTTTAAGACGAGTCTAAGCCGTTTCTGCTTAAGTTTTAAGACGAGTCTAAGCCGTTTCTGCTTGACTTAAGACGAGTCTAAACCGCTTCTGCTTGAGTTTTAAGACGAGTCTAAGCCCCTTCTGCTTGAGTTTTAAGACGAGTCTAAGCCCCTTCTGCTTGAGTTTTAAGACGAGTCTAAACCGCTTCTGCTTGAGTTTTAAGACGAGTCTAAGCCGCTTCTGCTTGAGTTATAAGACGAGTCTAAGCCGCTTCTGCTTGAGTTTTAAGACGAGTCTAAGCCCCTTCTGCTTGAGTTTTAAGAGGAGTCTAAGCCCCTTCTGCTTGAGTTTTAAGACGAGTCTAAGCCCCTTCTGCTTGAGTTTTAAGAGGAGTCTAAGGCGCTTCTGCTTGAGTTTTAAGAGGAGTCTAAGGCGCTTCTGCTTGAGTTTTAAGACGAGTTCAAGACGAGACGAGTTCAAGTTTAAGACGAGATGCTTCTGCTTTAACTGAGCGCAGTGTAAGTGAACACGGTAGCCCGGCCTCATACCCTGTGGTACTCCTCTTTGGCCTTGCTGAGCAGCTCCAGGATATCTGTGGGTTTGGTCTGAATCAGGCCGTTGGTCCTGCCACTCGAGCCTCTGTCGGGAGACACACACTGCGCTCGAAATGCCTCCTGCTTCACGATCCTACACACACACACACACACACACACACACACACACACAGGGCACCTCTCAGATACACACATTACTCGGATCACTCGCAGGTTTCAGGGCGAGTGATGCTGATTTATGAGTGATACTCACTGTAGCATGAGCTGTGCGATCCGCTGGCAGTCGGCCTTATCGTAGAACCAAATACTGTAGATGCCCACTAAAACACACACGAAGAAATGAAGGAAAACTGCTCTTTCAGGAGAGAAACAGAGACATTTAAACACAAACCGGGAAAGTAGGATTGTATTGCAAATACATGGACGGTTACAAAGAATATAATACACAACTATAGTCAAATATAGAGGTGCAACAATATATCGTGTCACAATATATCACAATAAAAAATGCAACAATATGTATCATGGATAGTTCAATAAAAAATAAAAATTATTTTTTTCAAGTTTTCAGAGTTTTAGTGTCAGTACTACATTAAACTACTATATACAATGTTGAATATAATGTATAATAATGCAATGAGGGAATATTTGTGGCTCCTGATAATGCCAAATGTCTGATGTTACCAGTAAAAAGTGGCTACATTATTTTAAATATATCTAGTCAGTAACAGAGCGCAAGCATATTCGTATAATGTAGTAAAATATTCGTATAATGTATTCATATTTATGTAGTAAAAACAGCTGTTTTATTTATTTTTATATGAATAAATGAGATTTGTATAACAGTATAGCAGATATAAAATGCACATAAATACCAGTCGACTCTCTATATCTGCCAATAATTATTTGTCTTTGTAAGACAATATTTAAATGCTTAGTTTTATGATCAAAACTATAAAGCAATGCAATACAATGATGATTGAGAAATAAACGTTCCTCAAAAGCCTGATAATCGTATTTGATACTAATTATTTTTCTAATAAATGATGGAAAATCAAGTAAAACCAAAGTTGCTTCAGTCCAGTGAGTGTTCATCTTGAAATATTACTAACAATATCAACATTATTCTTATATTCACTTGACAAAAAAAATCAAGTAAACGTGGAACACGAGCTAAAGGAGGACATTTGGACAATCACACTAAAAGACTTTTACTAGATATAAAAAAAGTCTAAACAATAAATCAGACGATTGAGTGCGACAGGTTTATCAGCATCATGTTGACCAACACAAGGCTTTATAGGGTTATGATACGGCAGGCTTTATAGGGTTAATGTTGACTGGTCTGGGTTTCCTTGCTGCAAACGAGGGATGAACACAGTGTGTGTTCCTGAACTTACGGTTGCCGTTCCTGTACAGAAGGAAAGGGTCCTGGAGCTGGAACTCCAAGTCTTTATTGATGGGCTCCACTAAGTTTTCTGTACTCAAACGGTTCATGATTGTGAAGCCATGATGGGGAGACGCCGACCTGCGGAGAAACACACACACACACACATAATGACTGGACTACAGATTAATGTGAGAATAACAGAACAACCTTCAGTTCCTGCCAGTCGACGCTCACCTGGCGTAAACAAATAATGTGCCTTCAATCTCAGTCTTCTCCTGGAGTGAGAGAGAGGAGTTAGTTTTCAGACAGATCTCACATTCAGTACGAACACAACGAGTTGGACGGCAGATCTGCTAGTGAACGCACACACACGCTGCGATCTTTGGAAGCCCCTTTTACCAAACAAGGAAAAAACTGCATTATGACATCAAAAAAAAAATCATAATTATGACATACTAAACCACAATAATGACAGACAAAATTATTTATAATGAAACTAAAAAGCAAATTATAAACATACCAAGTCATGATTATGACATAAACCATCAAAATTATAACACACTAAGTCATGATTGATTAAAAAGTTGAGATATTAACATACTAAGTCATGATTATGATTAAAAATGTCGAAATTCTGATACTAAGTCATAATTCTAATCTACTAAATCATGATTATGACATAAACCATCAAAATTAAAACATTCTAAGCCACGATTGATTAAAAAATCGATTTTTTTTACCTTACTAAGTCATGATTATGAAAACAAAATCAAAATAATAACATACCAAGTCATGGTTATGATTAAAACGTTGAAATTCTAATATACTGAGTCATGATTGACATAAGCAGTATAATTCTAACATACTAACTAATGATTATGACATATTAAGTCATGATTGATTTAAAAAGTCGAAATAATAACATACTAAGTCATGATTGTGACAAAAATCGTCAAAATTCTAAAACACTCATAATAATGATATAAACAGTCAATTTTATGCTATAAGAGATGGAAAACGAAAATTATGACAGAAAGTCAGACTTTTATCTCATTATTATGATTTTGTTTCTTACGTGGTGTAAATTGGCTTCCATAGATATCGATTTTATTAGCAGAACTTTATTGCTAGACAGAATGCGATATTAATTTTACTTTCATATATAACCTGATCATAACGGTTTATCTAACGTTAGGTGTTAATAGCTAATTTATAACATTTGTGTTCCAGCAAACCCATACGCTGGCAAAATTCCGTCGTGTGAATTTATACAAACATGCATTAGACACCATAAAGGAAACTCTGGGCTTGTGACGATGTTATTAGCGTTAGCCAGTGCAGGCTAAATGACGCACGCGCTGATAATAAGGCAACACGTTTAGAAATCTCACCCATTCGTTTGCTTTGGAGTTGAAAGTATAGAGCGCGACCTGCCCGGTGACATCCAGCAGTTTGACTATATAGGGGTCATACTGTTGTAGAGCCGCCAGACTCATCAGATGCCCCGCTTTATTCACACACTCCATCTTCGCTGCGACTACACGGAGCACATTCCAGGACACACACTTCCGGTTGCCGTTTTATTATTGTGCACGTGCTTCCGCCAGAGTTCGCTCATAGTTCCGCGCTCAAACAAACATTAATGCCACGTTAAAACGGCCATGTAGAAACTACAATAATGCTAAAATTAATCTGTATTTATCCATGGAAGCCCATTTCCTCCAGATTAAAAAAAATGCTTTGGTAACTTAATTCTGACATACTAAATCATAGTTATGCTACGTGTTGAGTAAGTTACTCTAAAAAAGTAATTAATTATGACGTCTTCCACCGTTGCATTACTTGTTATTAGCTACTAATTACATTATACATCTCATGTCAACCTCGACAAGGACATGAAACTGCTTTTACCTCTTTCAAATAAATAATATTGCCTAAATTATTCTTGAACTGTAGTTAATGCAATTATATAAGTAACTAATTAAATTGCAGAAAAAGAAAGAGTAATCCCTTACTTTTTCAAGGGAATTAAATTACAGTAAATAATTAATCAGTTAATAATGTATTATACCCAACACTGATTATGATATACTAAGTGATAGTTATGAGATGAAAATTCAAAACTATGGCATACTGAAAATTATTGACTTACACAGGCATATGAATATTTACGTATTTAATTGCTAATATTTCAATTGCAATAGCAACCATATGAATGCAAATGTATGTAAATCTAATGGAAATACTGAATATTAACCCCATAAATTCTAATAATTATTACATTTAAAAATAAAAACACTAGTAACAACATGCCACTCTGGGCCTTCTGTGCCAATTCTGGTGGCTCATCTTACCCTAAGGGTTTAATTTCAATCTTTTTTCTTCAAAATAAAAACTATAACTTTTACTCACAAATCTAAAAACATGAATGTGTCCAAAAGTCCCTCATTAACAAACAGACACACACAACACTCTGATATTCAGTATAATATTATGTGTCATAAATCACTGTCTATTTCCCAGAGACACAAAATTAGATCAATTAAACTCAAAACTGTGTTGATGGACTTAATTACACAAAATTAAAAATAGCAGCCATTCATCAAAAGTGCTGATTTGAAGGTTAAATTTTGTGCCATCTATGGTCAGGAGAATAAGTTAAGTTAAATTAAATATGATTATTATATTGGCTGTGCACTGAAATAAACATAGTCAGAGCTATTGGGGGGAAACACTTTGAAAGAAACATGAATGTGGCATGAAAGTGTATATTTGGTCCACAAACAGTAAGCCTATATAACTATTTTCACTTGTGGTTATTGGAGTATTAGAGGATTTATTTGAATTAAACTATAAACTATTTGAGCTGTATTTTAATGAGCTTTGAGCTCAGATAAACTGTGATGTAATGGAGAAACCGCAAGAGGTCGTTGTCACACACACACACACACACACACACACACACACACACACGCACTTCACTTTCTGTGTTTATTTACAGCTAAAGAAAAAGAAAAGTTAAAACTAAATAAACCACGCTCAAGAAAAAACTCATTTCATTTTGCATCATTACAGCTAGAAATGAATACTTGACGTTAGAAAACATAAGGCCTACCTCAGAATCAGAGTTGATGTAAATTATGATTAATCACTGCTTATGGAAAATCAACAATAGATCGCGTTTGAACGGAATATTCGCGTGCACGCGCTCCATTGCCTTCCACCCAGTGCACAGAAGGCTTGAGTCAGAGGATTAATATGGGGATTATCTGCTACACACAGGTAATCCAACACACACTCCCTAACTGTGCTTCAGCATATGGCCATAATGAGCAGAAAACATGCACGACTCGGGCAATGACAGATGATGACGTTCATACTGGGAATCCGAGGTAAGATTTAGTTGAACTGTATCTGGGTGTTTAAAAAGCTGCTTGACTTTATGAAGCCGAAGCTCTGGAGTGATATAGTGTGTGCATGAACATTGTCTGAGGCTCAGTGACCTGTTGCAACGCCTGTAGATGTTCTGCAAAGGTAATTGAATATTCCAGGCAACTCTTCCCCGAACACCGGTTTAATTTAAAACAGACGCACAACTGCGAGCGAACCCAGTGTGTGTTTTCTCTGATTTAGTCCGGATAGAATAGGAATAAGACTGTCGGACTGACTCTAGGCATCTTTAATGGCGCTCAGTGGATTTAATCTTTATCGCGGAGACACCCGGATGTTGCGAAGAGGCTTCAGCATCAGCACCATCATCATCATCATCATGATTATCATCAGCGGTCTAAACATGATAGATAAGATGTGATAATCACGCGAACTGGACTATAGCAAACAATAAAACAGGGTTTCAATGTGGAGGAGGGGATGGACGAGTCAGAGGAACCGACGGAAGGAGGTAAACACACAAATACAGATGTGACTAAATGCGTTTCATATTAAAACTGAGCGAAACTGGGGAGATTTCGCTGTATGGTCAAAGTGAGGTGAAGATGTCCGTGTCAAAGTTGTGTTGAACGCCTCAGCACACATCATACTTGTGTCATGGCTGGATATTAATTTGCTAGCATAAATGAGAACGTTTTGTTAACGTTGCCATTAAGTTAGGAAATCGATATTTATGAATGTTCTCTTGAACGTTTTTACTGAACGCTATGGAAACATTCCATTGTATTCTTAAATCATAATGGGAAGTTCTCTGAATATTCTGAAAGAAATAGTAACATTTAAAAAAAATGTTAGACAAACATTCAAATGTTTCAGGTAAAAATCCCACGAGCGATGTATCTAAGTATAATAATGTTTTTGTTCTAACTTTTTTAAACATTAAAGACCAGATAATTCTGAACGAACGTTATATTAACGTTACTGGAAGAGTTTTTGTTTATAACTTTAAGAGAACCTTGAGAAAACAAAGTTCTGAAGCTAAACGTTTCCCTGTTGGCAGTACATAAATATATATGCATTTGTAATGATATAGGCATGTATATTAGTGCTTAGTATATTAGACATTTGTGCTGTCAAATCGATTAATCATGATTTATCGCATCTAACATAAAAGTTTATAAATATATAGGCCTATATATGTGTGTGTATACGTAAATGTGTGTGTGTGTGTGATGTATATATGTGAATATATATAAATATATATATATATATATATTCATATATATATATATATATATATATATATATATATATTCATATATATACATATATATATATATATATATATATATATATATATATATATATATATATATATATATATATATATTCATATATATACATCACACACACACATTTACAGTTTTATGTTAGGTATAGGGCTATATATATACACAGTATACACAGTATATGAGTCATTCTAGAATTGGGGGTACATTTCGAGTCTCCCAGATAAAGCTTCTTTAATAAATAAATTAATCTAAATCTAAAATGAAAAATAAATAAATTTTTGAATCAGTTTTGAATAATAACACATTATATTAAACTATCTCTAAAAAATAATGCTTTATGTATATTTAGGGGGAAAAAATTAATTGGAAATATTAACTAAATGACACCCACTCCACCTATTATTGACTGTCTCTGGCTCCTGATTCATACATTCAACTTGAATTATCATGAAACAATTAAGTCTAATTTTCAAAAAAAAATTGTGTTTACTCTATTAAGTTTTATAAACAATTACAAATAATACAGAAAATACATCTTCTATGCAATTTAATTAATAAAAAAATAGATTTTGTGTCTGTCCCTACGTTCTGGTCAACTCTGTTACCTCTGTTATAAAACAAAATAAACCCTCCAAAGCATTGGTAGAAAAGCATGTGAATTGCACCAAGGGATGTCACTTCCTCTGGTGGGAAATTCTGGAAAGCAGTGCAGTGTGTCATTATTCTTCTCTCATTCATTTGTACAAAATGTTTAGGATACACCAATAAGTGTTTGTCAAATCTATTATTGTGATATTGCAGTGAATCTCTCATTCACTTATATTAAAGGGTTAGTTCACCCAAAAATGAAAATTAAGTCATTAATTACTCACCCCCATGCTGTACCAACCCCGTAAGACCTTCGTTCGTCTTCGGAACACAAATGAAGATATTTTTTATTAAATCTGAGAGGTTCATGACTGCTACATAGGCTCCCTAAGGGAATGAATCCTGACGGCCCAGAAAGTCATTAAAGAAAATGTTTAAATATTCCATGTCACAACAGTGGCTCAACTATAAGTTTACCAAGCGACGAGAATACTTTTTGTGCGAAAAAACAAACAAAAATAACGACTTTATTCGACTATTGCTGTTTTTTTTCCTTGTAGGCCTGAAACGAGACTTCAAGAGATTTCCACGACGCGCACGCGCGAGAACTGAACTGAAGTAGTTGAAGGAGATCGCAATTCTCGCGCGTGCGTCGTGGAAATCTCTTGAAGTCTCGTTTCAGGCCTACAAGGAAGAAAAGGAATAGTCGAATAAAGTCGTTATTTTTTTCGCACAAAAAGTATTCTCGTCGCTTGATAAACTTATAGTTGAGCCACTGTTGCGACATGGAATATTTAAACATTTTCTTTAATGACTCTCTGGGCTGTCAAGTGTCATTCCCTTAGGGAGCCTATGTAGCAGTCATAAAGCTCTCAGATTTAATAAAAAATATCTTCATTTGTGTTCCGAAGACGAACGAAGGTCTTACGGGGTTGGTACAGCATGGGGGTGAGTAATTAATGACTTAATTTTCATTTTTGGGTGAACTAACCCTTTAAAAAACGATAATATGGCGAAAACCCATAAAATTCTGTTTTTAGACATGCCATTTGGTATCTGGTTTGAGGTTAGCATTTTGAGCTAAAGCACAAAATGGTGGAAAATGTCAACTCTGTTATCGTCAACTCTGTTATCGTCAACTCTGTTATCGTCAACCCAATTTGTCTATAACAGAGTTGACAGATTTTTGTACATTGATGTTCAGTCTTAATATTTTTACCAATTCTAACAATGCATGAACGTGAACAAACGCGAACGACGCTCGGGACAGTTGACGGACCAGTGATTCATCGTCACGAGAGTGTAAGCCTTGACAAGAACATCCTAGTAAACATAGTCGGTTATGAGTGAATGTAAACAGTTGAGAAAGTAAATGTGTGTCAGTATCAGTATATTGGATCCGTGCATTCACTCTTAAAGTGACAGTGGCCTAATATTCCTGCCGTCTGATTCAGCAGAGGACAGAGAAGAAATCACTCACTGCTCTTGGCTGAATAACTTTTGTAGCTTTAATAAGGATTAACTAATAAGGATGTTTAATTTATACAATGCAGATTATGGTATTTTATATTTGCTTACTTTATTAAATTTCTGTACCTGAAAACGACTGCCTGAAAAACTGGAAAAGGACTGTTTATTTCATTTGTATCTTATATTTTATTCATTTGTGCTTTTCCTTGTAATTTGATTATTTGTCCTTTTTTTATTACTGACTGATTACTTGTCTTTAATTATGTTTTAAATTTAGACTAGTAGTTTTAGCAGTGGTATTGAAATTGAAATAGAGAATTGTACATTTTTACTTGTATCTAAAAGTTTGCTGGCATTACCATATTTTCATGGCTGGTAAAACATATATATTTGGCTGGTGTGGCAGAAAATTAGTTTAACATAGCGCTTTTAACCATATAGATTGTTTCAAAGCTGCTTTACAGTGATAATAGGAGATTACAGTAACAGAGATTGTTTTGGCTTTAAACAGCTCTAGATTAAAGTTATTGTCCAGTGAAAGTTAGTTTTGATTGATTCACTTCTGTTGCAAAGATCATTATTTATTAACTTAGGGGCCGCTTACACAACACCGTTTTAACAGAAAACAGAAAACTTTAAAAAGTTTTCTTAAGGTGAAAAACTCGGTTTCAGTTAATCTCATGTTAATCTTGAGTACCTATAGAGTAGTATTGCATCCTTCATATCTCCAAAAAGTCTTTCGTTTTATTATATTTATAAAAGAAAGATAGGCTGTACCGAGTTTTTCCGGAAAAAGCCGAGCGGGTGGAGGCGTGCCGTGTGGGCGGAGCTAAATAATCATGAGCGGGCGGAGCTAAATTATCACGAGCGCGCGAAGCTTTTGCGTTGAGAGCGTCTGGAACCTGTGACATCCCAAAACAAACCATGGCTAACAATCAGATTCAGCCATACATTTGTGATCCCGAATCAGATCCCGAGGCTGAAATTGAAGACGAGCAGCCGCAGCAACGACTACAGCAGGACGTCTCTATGTGGTGTGTACTGGAACTGTATAACTTATATTTGCTTAGCGGTTTTTGTAAATGGCTAATTTTCACTTTATGTCGTCGTATTTTTTTTCTTTAAAGGTGTACATGTGGGAATTGTAGTTTGATGCCGACTGAGGCCGGAGTTTTTTAAAAGTAGAAATGATTTGAACTTGAGCGCAGTGTTTTTAGCACACCATGTCATGCGCGAATTATAACTTACAACATTTGTGTGTGTTTACTCGTGGTTTATGAGGACGTGATTTGGTTTTACAATAAACAAACAGACACCTACAGTGGCCAGCTAAACAAATGTAGCCTATTTAAAGCTGCAGTAGGGAGTTTGGAGAAAACGTTGACTTAGCCTGAAAATTTGAACAAGCACAACTTCCAGGTCCCACCCCCTTGCTCTCTGCTGCGCTACAGCCCTCCCTCCACAGCTCGTCCTCCACAGCGGAGCCTGTCGTGAACGCGCAGGCTAGTAAACAGGCCCACCGATAACAGCGGATAAAAAGTTATATGGCACATTCACTAATAGGGACTAAACGTCAATAATATGCTTTACATTGACTATGGCCTGCCCATACTTTGACTACAAACTTGGTCCTCAAATCATTATGTATTTTCCAATAGCCTACATGTAACTTTATAACGTTGCACTCTTTCTATAAGTTATAAATAGCTAGTAAGATAACGTTAATATAACGGTAACTAACGTTACAGCATGTAAGTAATTATTCTAGCGATATATAATGCTAGATAAGGTGTGCTAGTACATTATTTCAGCAACATGACAAGCCAGTGAATTAGCAGGTTTCAATTGTTGCTTAGCAGAGTGCGTGACATTTTATCTACATGTTAGTTTTGACACCGAGTCAATGGGCTCTGTGTAATTCTTTCTTTTTCGCTTGTTTATCGTCATCAGTCTTTTTCCTTTTACCTCTTTGTTTTATGAGCAGGTGTCACTGGAGAATTGGCAGTTTAGGTTGTTTCTCCGTCATTAGCACAGCTGGAGCACGCCGGCAATCTTGAGTTTGAACGACGGCTCGCGCTCCGGCGCTCGCGCTGTGCAAGAGAGGGGTGTGATCAGCGCGTACACGAGCGTGACTGACAGTGCTAAGACACTCCTCCTGGCTCTGATTGGTTGTTTCTGACCGGGAGCGTGTATTTCTTGCAAATGACAATAGGACCACTGGGAGGAGCCAGAGGCGCTTGATTTTTACACAGATTATCTGTCTCATATTCTACTGTCAGGACATAATGAAAGTTTCGCCAATAGTTCTAGGAACTGTGAAAAGGTCCTCCGGTACGACCATTCATTTTCTTTCTCTTTTCAGGGGCCAACTATGCCAGTGGCACCAGAGTCCCGGTCCCCAGTGAAGCTCCTCCCACCTGGACCGAAGAGCTGTCAATCACCGGCGGCCACACCCCGGCCCAGGCCGCCGCTCTCTCCTGGCAGGCCGCGATCCGCGCCGCGAGACAGTCTCAGGACGTCCCGAAGACCCTGAACCCCTCGGCTCCTGCGAGCGCGGGGCCCGTCAGCTCTCTGGCCCAGAGGAAACGCCAGCAATACGCCAAGAGCAAGAAACAGGGAAGCAGCTCTAATAGCAGACCTCCCAGAGCTCTTTTCTGCCTGACTCTCAATAACCCTGTGCGCAGAGCGTGCATTAGCTTAGTGGAGTGGAAGTATCCTTACACCAGCACTGAGACGACACACACTTCAGTTACACTGAGCTCGAGGAAACGGGTTATTTACAGAATCACATTTGCATTATGGGTATTAACACAGTGCATTCCCGAAACGTACAGGTGAAACTCGAAAAATTAGAATATCTTGCAAAAGTTCATGTATTTCAGTAATTCAACTTAAAAGGTGAAACTAATATATTATATAGACTCATTACATGCAAAGTGAGATATTTCAAGCCTTTATTTGTTATAATTGTGATGATTATGGCTTACAGCTTAGGAAAGCCTTTTCACAATATTCTTATTTTTGGGGTTTTCATAAGCTGTAAGCCATAATCATCAAAATTATAACAAAGAACGGCTTGAAATATCTCACTTTGCATGTAATGAGTCTATATAATATATTAGTTTCACCTTTTAAGTTGAATTACTTTTGCACGATATTCAAATTTTTCGAGTTTCACCTGTATAGTTAAAAAAAAATTGAGTGTTCATCAGAGGGGTTCAAGACTCTAGGACTTTTGTCGCACTTGAACCATGAATACACAAAAAAATAATACTAATTGAATGGATTCGAGGAGTTTTGTGGTTGAAATTTTTGAAAGAAACAAATCCTTCCCTCGCGGGTCAATTTAACCTTATTAGGAATGAGTGGAATGCGAGGAATGCTTCAGTACACATAGAAAAGCCTAAAAATTCTAACTAAAAATGCTAAAACTTTACCAAAAAATTATTTTATAATGTCTACATGTGTATCTGAATGCACACTGAAGTTAACTGACTTTAGGACCCAGCGGAACAGCTCCTCGGCTCCATATAGAGCTATAAGCCCATCTAGAGTCGTGAAATATCATGTGTTATTATTATTTTTCCACAAGAGGTCCGCAAACACACCCAATGTAAGATACTTTGAGCTGAATTAAAAGGGTTATGCATGAAATTGTGAGTTATTTTGAATTTAAGTTAAAAAGAATGTGAGGAATGTGCTTAAATTACTATTTATTATTTATTGATCAAATCTAGTAATTTAAAGGTAAATAAAATAAAAAAATAACAAAATAAACTCTAATTTTAGGGCTTCGGGTCATTTTGACCCGCGAGGGAAAGATGTGTTACAAAGTGCGAGTGAAGAATGAAGGTTTGCACTGTCCAAAACTCGTATGCTTTTCACTTTTCTGCAGAACACAGACAAAAAAAACAATGAGGTTTGATGTCACCGAGATTCAGTGAGACTTGGAATAAAGCCACTTTTTTAAGTCACTTTCGTGTTTGAAGCTTTAAAGTTTTTGACCAAATTGACTTTTATTATACAGTACGCTCTTTAAAATTAAAGGCTCCAAAAGGGGGTTTTGGCAGCAATGCTGATAGAAGAACCATTTTTGGTTCCCCAAAGAATCTTTCAGTGATCGGATCTTAAAAGAAACATTTTTTTTTCTCAGTGTGACGAACATTTTAATAATCTAACGAACCTTTTGTGGAACGGAAAGTTTCCAAGCCAAGGTTCCATTAAACATTGATGCAGATAATGTACGTTTTTAAGTGTGTGTGGAGAAACCGATCTGAAACAGCGAAACTTCATTTGTGTTCCACAGAACAAGGAAAATCATACGAGTTTAGAGCGACGCGATCGAGGGAGCAGGGCAACTGTGTTTTATAATGTTCCTTTGTTTGTTCACCTTTATTGAACAAGGCAAGCCAGTTAAGAGTTATTATTATCTTATTTGCAGTGATGGCCTGGCTATAGAACACATGGAAAAGGGAGCAATAAAATACAACATAAATTCCTCATTACAACATATTCACCTATTAATATTTCATTGGTCCTCTCTTGTTTTTGCATGTGTTCATAATTTCATTTTATGACAGCCTGGCCAAAAATTATGTCTGCACAATTTGGTTTCAATGCATTATAATCACAAATAAAACAATATAACAACTACGCAATATGCTTACAGAACTCTTTATATATATATATACAGTATATATAAATATATATATATTAGGGCTGTGCAACGATTAATCACGATAAAAGTAAAAGATTGTGTTTACATAATATGTGTGTGTGTACTGTGTATAATTATTTTGTAGCAATATAAATAGAGAAATATTTATATAATATTTAATTGTGAAATATTTGCATGTATTTACTGTATATATATATATATATATAAATATTAATATTTTATATAAATAACACATTTTTCTTAAATATATACATGCATGTGTGTGTATTTATATATACAAAACACACACATATATTATGTAAACACAAACTTTTATTTTGGATGATATTAATCGTTGCACAGCCCTATATATATATATATATATATATATATATATATTTATATATACTATATATATTTAAAGAGTTTTGTAGGCATTATATGAGGCCATTATAACTGTGTCATGAATATTTTTCTTGACCTCAACTACAGTGGTACAAATTGAATTTGTCATTAAAATGTTATAATGGCCTCATGACAGCCAATGTCAAAACCAACCACCTGACAGTTTAATGTAATGTTAACCCATAAGGTTAAGTTTTTTTAAGTTTGATAATTAATCTCCTATGTCATGTTTATGACATATTTATGTTGTCTTGGTAATTTCAAGTTGTCATGACAAAGACACTGACAGGTTATGATGTATTGGTTACGTCAAGGTGTCATTACCAATACATCTCAAACAATGTCATATTTGCACTCAAAATGTCATAATTGAGCGAATGACACTTAATGACAGTTGTCATAAACATGCATAAAACCTCCTTCATATTCATGACGTGTGTCTTGTCACGATTATGAAGGTGTCATGTCAGTCTTATGCACACCCCTTCAAGTAAAGTTATACCAACTAATCAAATAGATTTTCTGTAATTATACCCTGGGTGAACTCCAGCTTTATAAAGAAAATTGCGTGAACTCGACATCTTGGGTCACGTGATCATAAACAGTAAAATCGCATGTACCCTTCGCTAATGGCCTTGTTAAGTTAAGTTGCACACCTGCCCTTCCCTTCAGGAGCAAAAACGCTGTTTGTAAATCGCCATGTGACGATATGTCAACTGATTCAACCAATGAGATGAGTTTGCGGCGGGACCATCAATTTGACTGACTAGTGTTAGTTGGTCCGAGTGTTTAGAAACAATTGCTAGTCACACATAATTAACATGCAATAGCTTTAAGTTAGGGATGCACGATATATCGGTATCGGCCGATATCGGTTCATTTTTGATGTTATGGTTATCGGCCTGATAAAAACATTTGTCCGATATATTAAAGGCGATAAATAATGTATTATTTCCTTCAGCTGAGCAGAATCGCACTGTTCAACATGATGGGTTTGAATTGCTTGAAATATGATTGGAATCCCTTCAAAGAAGGAAAATACAGTAAAGTGATACAAGTCTGTCATATCAGCTACATAACATAATCATGAGAACATCATTATAATTGTTTGTTTGGGACATGGCTTTTACTGGTGAGACTTTTGTTTTTGACTCTAAAAAATTATATAAAAAAATGAAAAAAAAATTAGATTTATCTGCCAATATATCGGTTATCGGGTTTGAAATATAAGAATTATCGGTTATCGGTATCGGCCAAAATTTTCATATCGGTGCATTCCTTCTTTAAGACCAAAAAGCCACATAATATGACCTTCATGACAGGGTACAGTTCTCCAACATGACAGAAACCTGCTTTGTGGTTTTCAGATACAAATTTACTTCTTCGTCAAGTTTGGTTTGGTGGGATCTGTTGGGGAATGAATGATGTTATGACATTTCTCCTTGAACCTGTTACTTCCAGACCTTTTGATATCTTTATACTGCTGTCGATTTTTGCCAACTGTGTGGCCTTAGCCGTTTACATCCCCTTTCCTGAAGACGATTCCAACTCAACTAATCATGATTTGGTGAGTATTGTGACGTCTCTTCTGACTCCTCATTGGCTGTGTCGTGGGATTAGTTTCTGCTAATTGAGATTAGATGAGTGAATTAAAGTGGAATTACATGAGCACAAAGGCAAATTTCTCCAAAGGTGCTTGTGTCCATATAGCTCATGTCTTTGTCTGCGCTTCATTTGCTCGGTTGTTCTCTTGTGTAGCTCGATTGCCTCTCCGAGAGCTAGATTTCAAACCTGGTCCATTTAAATGCCCTAAACTAAACAGTCTGCAATGAGATTAAAAGGAGATCATATAGATACTTTTGCTGAAGTCCTTTGCTCCTCAGATCTTGCTCTTTAGAAAACGACCCTGGTAATCTCACGTGTGTTTGTTTGGTTCAAATCAAAATTGGTAAAGTTATGCTTCACCTCATTTCTGATCGATCTGCTTAATGGATTATAATGCTTTAACGAAGACTTTTTCTTAAAAATTCTTCAAAGTGGACAAAATACTTCAAACTGTATTTATTTAAAAATTATGGAATTATGCATATTTTAAACATTGAATTAAATGCCAGATACAGTTTATTCAGTAACCGAATTACCAATAGCTTTAAAACAAGCCCAAAATATACCGGGACTCTTATTTTGAAATGTCTATGCTTTATTATTGGCGCTCATTTAAAAAGATACATCCATATGTAACATATTATAATATAAGCATATAATTCATAAGTCGACAGCATTGCTGAGTGTTTTGTGCTTAAAACTGCAGTGAACCAAAGACAATCTCAAAAACACGGTTTGAAATCGCTGGTGTTTCTGACGTCACAAACGACCTTGTAACCAATCAGATCAACGTGTGATCGTCAACCAGTGGATCTCTGAGCTGAGTGAGTGAGTGGAGGCGGGGCTCATTTGCATATTCATAGAACCACGCATACTAAATGAGGCAAGGGTGTCGAGTTACATTCGAGATATTTTAAGGTATGAATGTTTTTTTTCAAGGAATTCTTTTTTTAAATATGCATAAAACAAGCCCAAAATATACTGGGACTCTTATTTTGAAATGTCTATGCTTTACTATTGCCGGCTGCTCATTTAAAAAGATACAAACATCTGCAACATATTATAATATACACAACATAAAATAAACAACGTCATAATTCATCAACAGTAGATCATATATAATCTTTTGGCATAAATGGCCGGTATTCATTGATTATAAACTGCTTTGAATGTGCAACAGCTCTGCATTTTCAATCTGAACATGCAACGCTCATATTTATTCACTGAACGATGCCTTTGGAATCACATTAAGCCGTATCACGCTTCCTGTTATTCGCACACAAAGAGTGTCTAATTTCCTGGGATTCATGCAGTCTGGTTATCATGACACGAGGCCTATGGTGTTTTCCTTGTAAATGCAAAGTGAGTTTTGCTTCTCTGAGCTCCAGGGCTTTGAGCATTGGGCTTGTCCAGTACGGTTAGCTTCAGTCGAGTCAGTGACACCAGTGTTTAACCTCTCTCTCTCTCTCTCTCTCTCTCTCTCTCTGCATTTCCATCGCACTCACTCATGCATGTGCATCGATCATTTCCAGCCTACAAACCTATATTCTCAATCGCACACAAGCCTCTGGGAAAGCCCTTTAAAGAAGCACTGGTGAACTGTAGTAAGAGTGTTTCTGAATGCAACAAGCTGTGTGTATATTCCTCTGAGTGACACGAGCCCGTCTGCAACCCGGGAGGGTGGAGGGGTGGGAAAGAGGATCATAGGAGGATTATATCTTCACTCACTCTCTCATCTCCCTACCCACTGTCTCTCTTTCTCACGGCCCTTATTTCAGTCGACCAGCTGTTTGATTACACGCATTCTTGTTTCAGGATTTGATTGGTAAATGAAAATGCAGTTTCATGGTGAATTCAGTGCAATGGCAGAACATTACGACTCATTTCATTGTGTAAAGCATCAGGCAAGTTCACACGCGACTAGATGAAAGTGTTCTGATCATTTTTACTGAAAAATATCCAGGTTAGCAAGCAAATCCATAGTAAAGTTACGACCGCTGCATGTTTGCAAGCTGATGGAGGCTATAAAATCAGTGCAAGAATGAGAATCAGTTGTTCAGATCATTCAGCATATGAAATGAATTAAATTTCTTTGAATGTCACATTTAAATTGGACAAATAGCTAATGCTAATGTATAAATTTTTTAGGTTATTTTTAAATTGAACACTCGCAATTTTTCAATATTAAAGTCCCCTGTAGTCAATCATTGTATCCCTTATTACTCATCTTTGATCACCAAAATTACATATTTAAGCACTTTTTCCTTTCAAAAATTGTCTTCATGCCTTAAAATATCTTGAATGTAACTCAACACCCTTGCCTCATTTAGTATGCATGGTTCTATGAATATGCAAAGTCCCCCTTTGGTGAAAATCCAGCTTTTAATGTTGTTTATGTGTCTATGTGGTGTTTTTAATACGCTTTAAGACACACCATGTGTAAGTTCATAAGTCGACAGCATTGCTGAGTATTTTCTGCTTAAAACTGCAGTGAACCAAAGACAGTCTCAAACACACGGTTTGAAATCGCTGGTGTTTCTGACGTCACAAACGACCTTGTAACCAATCAGATCAACGTGTGATCGTCAACCAGTGGATCTCTGAGCTGAGTGAGTGAGTGGAGGCGGGGCTCGTTTGCATATTCATAGAACCGCGCATACTAAATGAGGCAAGGGTGTCGAGTTACATTCGAGATATTTCAAGGCATGAAGAATTTTTTTCAAGGAAAAAGTGCTTAAATATGTAATTTTGGTGATCAAAGATGAGTTTTAAGGGATATAGTGATTGACTACAGGGGGACTTTAAGAACTGTTTCATTAAAAGTTCTTTAAGGAAACAAAAACGGTTCTTCTATGGCATTGCTGTGAAAAAAGAAAAGAAGAAAAACCTTTTTAAAACATTTATTTTTAAGAGTGTAGTGGATAATTTACTGATTTTTTTACTGATTTCTGCTTCCACGTTTGAAGTCAATATTACTACATCTATGGGATTCATGCAGCCTTGTCCTGTGAGAAGATGCTGTTTCATAATTATTCTTGACACCATAAAAGAAGTGCTTAAAACACTCAGTCACTTCACAGCGTCTGCTTGCATGGGTTCCTGTCCTGCTGACGAGCGACAGGCTTGTTATCAATCACTGATTCTCTTGAGTTTGATTTATGTAAAGATCATTTGAGACGTATCCTGATACCATAATCTCCGACACGAATGCCATCTGTCCTCACTGCGAGTGTGTTAAACGATCAAACCACTTACAGAATTATGATCTCAAAGATGATTAAAAAAGCGATTAAAAATGATATTTTAGCAGAGTAGCAGACTTAATTAAATTAAAATTTAATTACAGAAATAAAATCTGTATTTTTGGTGTATGTACAATACACATATAATAATATATTTTGTTATTTTTGTTGCATGAGTAATGAACAAACATTCATTTGTAAGATCTTTTGATACTGAATAAATAAAACTGTCTGGACTGACACCATTGCTGTGTTGTTTCCGCATTTTCCAGAACTGTGGTGAGAACTGGCCTGTTTTTGACACCTTGATATCTATATACAGCAGCTTTCCAAAGAAGGCTGGTAGAAATGAACAATTTCAAGTAATTGCGAGTACTGTTGTTCCACATATCAGCCATGCTGTGAGCAGAGGCGGACTGGGATAACATTTCCGGCCGGGAAATCTCACACTCATCCCGGTCATCCCAGACACCCACAACACATTCTCAAACACGGACAACCCTATTTTTTTGTATTTTTTTGTAAAAATGTTAAAAGTCCTCCTGTAGTCAATAATTTTATCACTTAAAACTCACCTTTGATCACCAAAATGACATGTTTTTTTAAATATCTTGAATGTAACTCGACACCCTCGCCTCATTTAGTATTCGCGGTCCTATGAATATGCAAATGAGCCCCGCCTCCACTCACTCACTCAGCTCAGAGATCCACTGGTTGACGATCGCACGTTGATCTGATTGGTTACAAGGTCGTGTGTGACGTCAGAAACACCAGCGATTTCAAACCGTGTGTTTGAGACTGTCTTTGGTTCACTGCAGTTTTAAGCAGGAAATACTCAGCAATGCTGTCGACTTATGAACTTACACACGGTGTGTCTTAAAGCGTATTAAAAACACCACATAGACACATAAACAACATTAAAAGCTGGATTTTCACCACAGAGGGACTTTAACAAATTGGCTGAATGAATGATTCAATGACTCTGCAGAAAGAGTCCCAGGCCTGTTACTTATGGAAATATTAAAGGTAATTGCAACCGTTTATCTCACAATTCTCTTTCACATTACTAGAGGAACTTGTGTGTGTGTGTGTGTGTGTGTGTGTGTGTGTGTGTGTGTGTGTGTGTGTGTGTGTGTGTGTGTGAGAGATTAAGTGTAATGCTGGATCACATTACTCCTGTCCTCCAGCAGTTGCATTGGCTTCCTGTCCACTACCGCATCCATTATAAAGTCCTTCTCCTTGTTTATAAATCCCTACATAATCTGGCCCCATCCTACCTACCCATATCTGCAATCCCGCACCCTTCGCTCTAGTGATACATGTCTCTCAGCAGTTCCTACATCTCGACTTCGCTCCATGGGTGACAGGGCCTTTAGTGTGGCAGGTTCTAAACTGTGGAGTGCCCTACCACTTGAGATGCGCCAAAGTACAAGTGTTACCATTTTTAAAACTATATTAAAAACACATTTTTTTAGTTTAGCTTACTTGTCAGCCCGCTGATTTTGTTTGCACTGTCTTCAGCTTTTGTTCAATGAACTCATGTATACCATTTGAGGGTGTTTATATTTTCTCTGCATCTTGGCATTTTATGTACTGTGTACTTCACAGTGTACTGTTTATGTACTGTGTACTTTTGTATGTTCTTTTGCTTTACCAATTTGTACAGTGTCCTTGGGTACCTTGAAAGGCGCTTTTCTAAATAAAATGTATTATTATTATTTATTATTATTAATTCTGACTTTATAACTCGCACTTGTGAGACTTGTCAAACTTTGCCAAGCAAGAAGTCTAACTGAGCTTCAGAAATCCCGAAACAAGGTGTGTTTTTGAGACAAAGTTCACTCAGCAAATGACCATTTTATAAACTACAGCATCATCACCTGCTTTACTGCACATAGACAACCACTAGACTCGTTAGTCTAAATCTGCCGTCCACTAAACCGGACACTGCGTCCCTGTGGCCATCAGACGGGTTGCCTTTGTCCTCAGACTCGGTCCTTATGTAACTGAAGTCCACAGCAAGTGAATGTACCTGAAGTATTTGATAAGCTTAAGTGCTTTAAGACAAAGGAGGGCGGGTGACGTAAAATCAATTAATGCATTGTCAACATCCAGGTTTGGAAAAGTGCCTCGTATTGCAGTATATGCATGTGGAAATCTGTGACTGATTTGTTGTGCACAGACATGCAGTGTTCAGCAATGAGATTGTATTGTTCAAATGGGATTAATCCAGTCATTGTAGCTATTCTTAGTGCTGTGGCTTAGCCATTGTCATCCGGTCACCTGTCGCTTGAGACGCGGCCAAGGGCCAAAGACAACATTCACATCAATGACCAAGGTGAAACCACATGAAACCATGGCCTGACTTTTTTGCCTTTATTGTACGGGGAAGTATGGACTCAATCATGAGAGCATTCACAGATTGTAATTGTAATTGCTGAGCCTGCTTCCCTGAATACTGTGCAATACTCAATACGACGACATATTGTGCAAAACATCCACTAGAAATAGAAAAATATCTGACAGTAAAGTAATGTTGCACAACATGTGTCATTTCAAAGTTATAAATTGGCTGTGGGAAGGGGAAGAGCTCAAGGTTGCCAGATTGGGGCTTTTTGCACGTTTTGAAGCTTCCACATTTAGGATTGAATCTGGACATGGACTTGGAAACAGGACATATATTGTGGTGGATTTTTTAAATCTGATGTGATAATTTAAAAATGTTGTTTATTTATTTGAGTGTATTGTAATTAATTGATTAACACATTAAAGCAACACTAAGTAAGATTTTTTACCTTAAAATAATGTTTCCAAAATCGTTTCAGTGGTTCATTAGGTCGTAACAGGGTGAAAGGCACTTCTGCCTCCGCTTTGCGGTCCTATATCTGCTATAACCACACTGTGTAAGATTGCCAGATCGGGTCGCGTTTCTGTAGTTCTGATGAGACATAAGAAAACTACAAATTTGACTTGCTTTGCGTCAAGCGTTACAATAGTCATTATTTTGTTTTTCTTCGTTTCTGATGTCGCAAGACATCATACTTTCATGAAATCATGCAACATACTTGTCTGTGGACATCGTTCATTCCAAAGCCGGCGCTGGATAAACAGCTAGCGTGCGTGCGTGCGGCAGTAGGCTGCGATAGGCTAAAGTATTTACGACAGCGGTAATGGACAATTCCGCTTCGAACCTGTAGGGCGAGCGCAGAGGAAAAGTTACTTGGTGTTGCTTTTAGGGGTAAAGAGAAAGGATGTACGGTTTCAGGATTAAGAAACCAAAAACATGTATTGGACAAACACTATTTTGTACCATTGTTCTGCCATTTTGTTAAACAAAATCAAAAGTAACAGTTGAATGTTTTGTGCATATTGAGATTTTTCTCTTTGGTCAATCCAGGTTAATATTAATATTTACAAATCACATGCTCCTGTTCCACAAAATTAACTAGATACTAAAATATCTCTGTTCTATCATTGTGTCTCACAGGAAACAGTAGAATATGCCTTCCTGATCATTTTCACGATTGAAACCTTCCTCAAGATCATCGCGTATGGACTGGTGATGCACCAGAACTCCTACGTGAGAAACGGCTGGAATATGCTGGATTTTGTCATCGTCATCGTTGGGTAAGTGAACAGTCACAGGCTCTTTGTGTTTCGTTTTATATTCCTTTACAGGGTTACCCTTGTAAAAACGAAGTGCACTTTAGCTTTATTACTGTAATAATATACTGTAAGAATATACTTAAGTGTGAACTGTTTTCAGACACTAAATTGCATGTTAGTTACAATTAAATGAAAACGTATTTACGTTTATTAAATGCAACTAGTTCAACTAATGGTAGATTTAATATAGTTAAATGTAATTTGTGTATTTAAATATGTTTGTAATTACACATTTTTAATGATATTGCAATTTAGTACATTTAAAATACATTAACTTTAAATCTAAAATACGATTTTGAGGCTTTACATGTGCTTAGTCAGCACATCAAAATAAGTGTACTTTTTCAAAGCATGACAAAGGTTTATTAACATATATTTATAAGTGTCTTTTATTTTTTTTCTTGTACGAAATGTGCAACATACTCGCACAATTGTGACCCGTCTCGTAATTTCATAGCTGTTTGTGACATGACTCTTCCTATGTGCTCATTAAAATAATCGTCTGGCTAAGATGGATCCCGGGTGATATAAAATGCAGGGTTCGACACTGCGTCTTGGTGTTGATGCTATGAGGAATGGCATCAGCGTCAGCATTGTAACCTCATGCCAATATTCATTGGCCGACAACAGCTCCTATATTATCATCCGTTGTCATGGTTTCTAATTAGTTTCACCTGTTCCCAGTGCCTTTGATTAGTCTCCTTGTATGATCATTTATCTTAGTTACTTTTGTTCTATGTTCAGTCTCATTTATGTTCATGTGTTTGTGCAATCCTGTAGTCCTGCCGATCTCCTGCATGTTACGTTTTAGATTTATTCATTAAAGGCTGTTTTTGTTGATCATTTTGTGCTTTATAATTATTTTCTTGTTGAAT
The DNA here is from genome assembly GCA_030578255.1 of Tiaroga cobitis. Taxonomy (NCBI): domain Eukaryota; kingdom Metazoa; phylum Chordata; class Actinopteri; order Cypriniformes; family Leuciscidae; genus Tiaroga; species Tiaroga cobitis. The sequence continues at coordinate 4,329,284 of CM060598.1, read as the reverse complement.
AGTATATGTAACATTGTGGCTGTATAAAGTAAATTATTGTTAAAATTGTTCATTTGTAAGTTAATATATGAGCAATCTGTTAAAAACAGTAAACGGGCATTCTTATGCATCATGTGCATATTTTATTTTAATGACTTTTTTCTTATTTTTGTCATGAGTTATGTACAGTAGTTTTTAAATTACTCAAACCTACAAGACTTTTGCAAATGAAGATATTTTTTAATATTCTCTTGTAATTTTTTCCATGCAACCAAATTTTTCAAGATTCAAAAAGTTCATGAAGACATTGTAAAATTAATACATGTGAACCAAGCAGTTAATCAACATCTAATGAAAGGACATGTTAACTTAATCTGATGAACAGGTTTAATCTAGGCTTTTACTTGTAAGAAAAATGTTGCTCAAAGCACATTCATAAAACCCATAAAATATGGTAAACATTAGTTCTCACCTAAAAGTGCTAGCTTTTGTGTTTAGCATCAAATGTGGTCTTCAAATGCATGTGTTTAATGATGTTTTAGTGATGGCGAATTGGTATTTTGGGTTGACCTACAAATCGACATCTTGATTAAACAGCTCTGTTGGAAGAAGCTCATGTCAGCTAGTAATTGTTGAAAGGATTTTAGTAAATATGCCAAGGATTTTGGCACAAAGCTGGCATCTGTTCACAGGGGCTTACAACCTGATCAAATGTCTGATCTATGATCTATCTGATTTAATGTGATTAACTGCAGTCAGCGGGAGGGAATCCAGTGCATGAGGTCAGAGGTCATGGTAGATGTCGGATCCTTAGGGATCACGCTGAATCTCACCTGTGGCGTCCTCAAGCCCTGGCGCCAGATGAGTGTCATTTCATACAGATCCATGAAATAAGAAAGAGAAAACCCACCTGGCTTTACATTGCCTATTTACACCTGGTCACTAAGACAAATGCCCTCTGAAACAAGTTCGAGACTGATATAAATCTGATCCCCTAAACCATTTCCGGAGGTGGTTTGAGATGCACTCCAGACTTAACTGGACAAGTTTAAATGCATGTAGTTGTTGAAGCCACATATGTACATTTTATTTCTCCCAAACTACGCATATTATGTCCTTGAGTTATTTGTAATCTCTGTAAATAGTATTTGTAATGTTGCACTGCCTTTAGCATGTGTCTTTGTCATCACTATAGTTTTCACACTTGTCAACATCGGCATTTTTTTCAGTGGCATAAAATTCACTACGACATGGTGTAGAGTTGTTCCGATTCCGATACTAGTATCGGAAATGCCGCCGATACCAATAAAAATTCTGGCATCGGTGTCGGCGAGTACCCATGTACAGATCCGATACCCTTTTATTAAACAATATCTAGTTATGCACGCTAGCTTTGCTTAACGCTGCAAATCGGAGATCAATTCTTCTTCGCTGCTCTAAACAGCGGTTGCTTGAGGCGACACAGGAAGTTGTGCTGTTGCCACAAGCAACCACTGTTTAGAGCAGCGAAGAAGAAAGCGCGCTAGCAGTATGTCCGCTGTTTGGCAGTATTTAAGACTGGACCAACCAGCCAGTAAAACGGCGACATGTCTCATATGCCATACTGCAATTTCGAGGGTGGAACAAGATTAGCAACTTCATCAATAAATAAAGCATTTGAAGACGCGTCACCCCCGCAGAACACGAAGGCAAGGGCAGAGAAGGATGAGCCGCGCCAGAATCAACTATCTCTGGAAGCTTCATTCAAACGAAGAGAAAAGTTTCAAAAGACAGCCAACGACGAGCGATAAATATAACCCACAAAATTATCGAGTTTATTGTTCTGGATGACCAGCCGCTGTCAAAACTGAAATGCCGTGTATTTAACAAAATTGTTTCTGGACTTTTTAGTTATAAAGAGATTATTTTCTTATATTATTCATATATCATTTTTTAGATTCCTAGATTTGTTTGTTGCACTTTTTTATGCAGTTATATTGTAAATATAAAATACCTTTTTCAGTTTAAAGTATTAGATGTGTGGCTGCATTTTAAGTTCTTTTTCACTTAAGAAAAATAATATATTGCTGTGAAATGTATGTCAGATAATAAAAATACTCATAAATAGTTCACTGTATGTATTTGTTCATGTTTTATTAAGGGATAAGTCTGAAGCACACCATAAAATAATTCTATCAATTCATACAGGGCTAATATGAATTGCAGCTGTAGCCTATTCATACTTTGCACGTGACGTCACAAGGACGCTGGCGGGCAAGGACGTCGTTCTCTGGCAACGAAACCCAGTAAACTAATCAAGGATCTTGCCTTTTGTTGTTTGATTCGCATTAATGGCTGAATCGTCACAGGTTTATTAGACTACTGCCCCTTTAAGACCGAGTGCAGATCTGACTAACTGACCAATTATGTACGTCCATTTAAGACATATGAACTGTGTTCAGTGAATCTCAGAGCTGGTAATTTTTATATTTGTATGTATATTTGATAGTTTAGATGCACACATGAAGCCCAAAGTTACTTTTCTTGTCTGGTTGCAGTCCATTTCGGAGCGCGCGTCGCCTTGTGAACAGCGTCTCTTGTGCATATTTTTGTGCTTTTAATAGATATTTTAATGATTAAACCCGTCCGCAATTTAGCAACTGTAGAGACTGCATTTTACAACAATCACAGATTGCGCTGATTCCGACTGTACGTTTGGGTTTTAGGTAGAAATGACAGCGCATTGCTGTGAAGGGAAGGAAGTTGCTCTCTAGACAGAATGCGTCTAGTTTGTAATAGTTTAATCTCAAATATCTTCTTTTTATAATCTTTAAAAGGCGAAAACTAAAATAAAATTAGAATAACATCCCAGATCTAAAGTGTAACCACGTTTGAATGTTTAGTTCTGTCCTCATTGTCACTCATTAACGGTGGAATTATTACTGCTCGATTATCTTAAAAAACCTTGTCTGCTTTACACAATTTAGCTACCTTGGAGTTAATCCTATTTCTGGTCCATAGTTATGCAGCTAGCTCGCTAACAGACTTGATAGCTACTAAAAGACCCATAAGACCTGGAACTACAGGACTCTACGTTGAAAATACCCGTTTGTTGCCCGCCAGGTATCCATGGTAGTCACGTGACTGCAAAGTATGAATAGATACACTCAGGTATCGGATCAGTACTCGGTATCGGCCGATACCCTGAGTCCAGGTATCGGAATCGGTATCGGGAAGGGAAAAAGGGTATCGGAACATCTCTAACATGGTGTAACTTTTCTAAACTTCCTCCATATTGCTTTTCATCTCACTTAACCAACATAACCATCTGTGGAAAGTTTACCTTGTTAGTAGTTCTGTACCTGTGTTTAACGGACCTTTAATGCAGATCAACAGATTCTCTTTTGTCTATATCTATTTGCACATGATTAAGAACACACACAGTAAACTCCTAATAATAAAGGTTCCAAAAGTTGTTGTTTTTTGCAGTGATGTCATATAGAGAATTCCCTATAGAACCTTTCTGTGAACGTTTCTTAAAAGAACCCTTTTTTTCTTAGTGTGAAGAACTTTTTAATAATCTGAAGAACATTTTTTCACTATAAAAATCCTTTTGTAGAATTGAAAGGTAACATGGACTGGCCGAAGACAGTCCATGACATCATTAGTGAAGTGCTCATTAATATCAGATGATTTCTGATTACATTACATTTCTGTCAGGACCACTATCGTCAAATACGATTGACAATTAGCATACAGTTTGGATTGGCGGTCTGGTTCTGTTCTGGGCGAGAACTCCCTGCGCATCCATGCAGTCTAGCATAGATGAGAGCAATAACCCCCCTTAGGGTAAACAGAACAGAACCAACATTAGTGTATGCAAATATATTTCATTCAAGATTTTAAGTACAATATAATTCGAGAATTTGATTCAGGGGGAGTCAGAATGCCAAATCCTGACTGAGACAGGTGGAGCTGGGGAGGGAGGAGGGTGATCAGCTCAAGAGAAACGCGATAGCTGTTGATAATACTGAAGAGCTTATACATGTATACAGTGATAGGAGTCATATCCCTATAGGTAGACGTGGATCAGCTGAGAGTCACTGATGCAAGCTTGACTAACGGGACCTGCCAGAACTGACGCTTGATTTACAATTGCATTTAAGCATTTTGCAGAAACTTTAATCCAAAGCGACTAAGCAGCTGTTTGTTTGGAAAACAGCATGTTGTGAAGGCGAACTACAAATGGAAAACCTAAGCGAGCGTTTCAAGAAGTGTATACCTTCATGATCCAGGTTTCTGGGTGAGGAGCATCCACGTTCAGTACTCGAGGGTTCTGAATGCGACCATTGTGACAAGATCACAGTGAAGAAGCTCCGGCCTTATTCTTGAGGGGATGAAGGACAAGCATCTGCACCTCGTGGCTCAGGCCCCGCCGTAGCCGGGAAGAGGAGGGTGCGGTTGAGGAGGGCGAGGATATTATTTGTACTGAGCCCTCTCAGCTTGCAAACCCCATATGCGAGGAGCTGTTAGATGCTATGGCCTGCGCCAGAACCAGATTGGATCTGGTATGGGGGCGTGAGAAACAGGAAGTTGCTCGTCACAGAATCTATGAGCAGTTCCTGTCGGCCATAATTGTCCCTCCCCATGAGCCTTCGGTTTCTTCCCGTAGAGAACTTAACTTCTGGAGAAGTCAAGGAAGAAACCGTATTTATTCTAACATTCGAATTAAGCGAATGTGGAGGGGATGCGCAAGATATGTGAGGATGCCCCCTGTCAAAGAGACGCTTGCAAACTATCTCTCCTGGAGAAATACAAGCAGGGAGAGGGCGCTCTCCCCAATTGTTCTGGGCTAGGTATGAAGAGCGGGAGCTCCCCTGAGGGCTTGAGTTTGATGGCCAGAATCTTTAGCAACTAAGTTTCTCGTATTTGCATCCTTTCATATAAAGGTTAGGGTTGCATTCTCCCCCTGGAAGTTGTGGTAATATCCAAGGTCGTAATTGAAAATAGTCTCCCTTTGGCGAATACTCCTTCAAAGGAAGGTTGTTGAGGCCAGGACTTCACTTGTTATAAGAGCATAGAAGCATGGATATCTTAAAGGGATACTTCACCTCTGGAAAGATGAATGTGTATTTAAAATGGGTCATTTATGTAGAAAAAATGTGAAATTATTTTTGAATTTGGAGCTTTCTAGACTGAGAAAAGCCAGAAAATGTATTTTTGGCTTATGTGGATGAAAGACAACAACTCCCAGAATGCACTTGCTTCGCTGCCCTAGGAGGCCACGCCTACCGGTAACAGCGCAGTAGTTAAACAACAAGTCTAGGCTACTAGTGAGTCTCCGTGATGAGTCTGCCCGAAAATGTGTTTCGAGATCGCCCAAAATGTCCGGGATTCGGCTTTTGCGTTTTCGGACATCGACGGCCGGACATGTCCGGGAAAAAGAGGATGAATGGTAACCCCTACTACTCAGCTTTCTCCACAGAACAAGAGCCTGCTAGCTTAGCTTCCAAAAAAAGATGTCTGACACTATGTGTGCGTTCTGTGAGTGAGATCCCCCCCTCTATGGGCGGGCTGAGGACATGCGGGACAGATCCTACTACTGACTGTAGTCTTTAGCCTCTGGCCAAAAAATCTTCCGATGACGCAAAATGACGATTTTTGCGTCATCTGAGGATTTTTTCCAGACAAAAAATACATAAATCTCTCGTCTCAGGGGGATATGAGGGTGGAAAGCACGGTAATTCGAAAATACTACAGGTTTTCTACTAATAGAAAGATTAATGCTAAATCCTGAAGGATCCCTTTAAATAATTGGAAGATAGTGGCTTAGGGAGTGGTACCACTAGACAGTCTATATGCATCTATGGGAATGCACCTTTGATTGACACTCTGACTCTGACTTAAGTTATGCCTATTATATTTGTGTAAATTCACAGCAAGAGTGGTGGGTATTTGTTTCCCATAGTGTCAATTCAAGATGCAGTGTTGAAGTTCCACTTCCAGCGTCTCAGGTTACGTCTGTAATCATGGTTCCCTGAGAAGGGGAACAAGACACCGCTTCTCGTTGCCATGCCTTTGGCCTGCCTGCGTGTCTCCTTCAGACAAAAGACGTATATTGATGTAAATGTATGTGACGTAAATTGATGACGTATATTACAGGCACCCTCTTATACTCACAAGCTAATGATGTCATGGACTGTCTCGGGCAGTAAAATTGGCGTGTTTTCTCACGTGCTTCAGACACTGGTCACGCTGATGGTGTTCCACATAAGGTCAGATGCAGTGTCTCTTTCCCCTTTCTCAGGGAACCATAGTTACTTCCGTTACCTGTGACGTTCTCCATGTTACACTGTGCATGCAGTTGTATTCAGCAGTAACACTAGCTTGGAGAAAGTACATTTGTAGTAAATAAGGTCTGAGGTCCGAGTCTAAGGAAGTACTAATTATCGTAATGGTTATTTCAGCAAAACCACTACTGACATGATCTCTAATACTAAGCACACTGATTTTTAAATAATATATTTAAAATAATATTTCCGTTTTATACGTCAAGTTTAATTGAATGTGTTAATTGGTATTTCTTTGTAATTACTTGTGAAATTTATTAGCAATTTCTGAGTGAAAATTGTTCCTATACCAAATTTATATTCTTTGTATGAACTAACATATAACACTCTGTTATAATCATTAATACTGATGAGTGTGCGTGTGTGTGTGTGTGTTCCTAGTCTCTTCAGTGTTGTGCTGGAGCTGATAACCAAAGATCGAGATGTCAGCGGGCAGACGGGTGGAAAGCCAGGCGGATTCGATGTCAAGGCTTTACGAGCGTTCAGAGTTCTGCGGCCCCTTCGTCTGGTCTCAGGAGTGCCAAGTGCGTCCACATCTTTACCCAGCATTCACTGACAGAACAGCCTCATAACATGCTGATAATAACACACTCAGCTGCTCGTGCGTCCCTGTGAAAAAGAAGTACACTTTAGCACACTATTAAAAAAAAAATATATATATATTTTAAAAGAATATACTTGAGTGCGAGTTAAATATAATGTTTTGGGACTTTCAATTACGTGTTTGTTACAATTGAATAAAACTGTATTATAGTTTAAATTTATATTAAAGGCAATTATTTAAACTTAATTAGGACTTTTATCTTTATATGAAATTTCATAATTATTTCTATTGTCACTGAAATATGGTTAAAGTGTATTGTCGAATGTACTGACAAGCATTTATATTCTAAAAGTACACTTAAGTGGCCTTTTATTTCATTCATTTTATACATTTTAGATGTAAATATACTAATCAAATCTTCTAATTTAGATTAGAAGATTTGAAGTACACTACCAGTGCAAAATTAAACTTTTTTTCATAAGGGGTTTGTGTGTGTGTGTGTGTGTGCGTGTGTGTGTGTGTGTGTGTGTGTGTGTGTGTGTGTAGGCTTACAGGTGGTGCTGAACTCCATAATTAAAGCCATGGTTCCTCTGCTTCACATCGCTCTGCTCGTACTCTTCGTCATCATCATCTACGCCATCATCGGTCTGGAGCTGTTCATCGGGAAGATGCACTCAACCTGCTATCTAAACGGCACGCGTCAGTGTGTTCTCACATTCATTAGATTATTTACAAACAATAAAAGCTCTCTTTCTAAAATGTATTTTGGATTACACACATCATAATATATCAGATAATGTTTCTTAAAGGGATAGTTCACCCAAAAATAAAAATTAGCCCCTGATTTTCTCACCCTGCCCTGAAGTCATCCTAGGTGTATATGACATTCTTCTTTCAGACGAAGAAGAATGCACTTTTATGATGATAGATGCACTTTTATGATGATAGATGCACTTTTATGATGATAGATGCACTTTTATGATGGATAGATGGACTTTTATGATGGATAGATGGACTTTTATGATGAACAGATGCAATTTTATGATGGACAGATGCTCTTTTATGATGGACAGATGCACTTTTATGATGGATAGATGCACTTTTATGATGGATAGATGGACTTTTATGATGAACAGATGCAATTTTATGATGGACAGATGCTCTTTTATGATGGACAGATGCACTTCTATGATGGATAGATGCACTTTTATGATGGATAGATGGACTTTTATGATGAACAGATGCAATTTTATGATGGACAGATGCTCTTTTATGATGGACAGATGCACTTTTATGATGGATAGATGCACTTTTATGATGGAAAGATGCACTTTTATGATGATAGATGCACTTTTATGATGGATAGATGCACTTTTATGATGGATAGATGCACTTTTATGATGATAGATGCACTTTTATGATGGATAGATGCACTTTTATGATGGATAGATGGACTTTTATGATGAACAGATGCAATTTTATGATGGACAGATGCTCTTTTATGATGGACAGATGCACTTTTATGATGGATAGATGCACTTTTATGATGGATAGATGCACTTTTATGATGATAGATGCACTTTTATGATGGATAGATGCACTTTTATGATGATAGATGCACTTTTATGATGGATAGATGCACTTTTATGATGGATAGATGCACTTTTATGATGATAGATGCACTTTTATGATGGATAGATGGACTTTTATGATGGACAGATGCACTTTTATGATGATAGATGCACTTTTATGACGATAGATGCACTTTTATGATGGACAGATGCACTTTTATGGACTTCAAAACAGAAACGGCCATTCACCGCCATTATAAAGCTTGGAAGAGCCAGGATATTTTTTAATATAACTATGATTGTATTCGTCTGAAAGAAGAATGTCATATACACCTAGGATGGCTTGAGGATGAGTAAATCATGTGGTAATTTTCATTTTTGGGTGAACTATCCCTTTAAAGATATCCTGACTAGTATTTTCATACACACAGTAAAAATGGGACCTTTCCCTGAGAATGAGCCACTTGTTTCTCTCCACACAGGTACATTAGCAGAAGAGGATTCTGCTCCCTGTTCTCTTTCAGGTCATGGGCGTCACTGCCCTGTCAATGGCACCGTGTGTCGGGACGGCTGGCACGGGCCCAACAACGGCATCACTAACTTTGATAACTTCTTGTTTGCCATGTTGACTGTGTTCCAGTGCATCACCATGGAGGGCTGGACCGATGTGCTGTACTGGGTGAGACTTGCACTGAACTCAAGCAATAGTAGTATATCACTAGCCACGTTTACCCTTTCCAATACCCTTTAAATTGCCCAAATTGAAATTTAGAATTGAAAATACGGCCAATGGAAACATGTCAATTTTGCAAAAACTCCCATCGCAAAAAAGTTTTTACGCTCGCATGAGGTGGTTTTTCAGGCAATTCGAAAAAGCATTATAAATATCGCAAAAGTTTTGCGCAAATCTGTAATGGAAACGCGGCTACTGACGTTCCTCTTTCCTGCAGGTCGTGTCCACTTCCGCTCTAACCGCTTTTCCATGACACACACACACACACACACACACACACACACACCCACACACACAGAGCTGAACAGATGCTAATGAGATTGACCCTCTAAGACTGAACGGACAAAGTCAGAAGATGGGCAAAATTGAGACCTCAGGAAAACTTCAGCCTCTGTTTATAAGTGGTGGAGAAAAAACCCAAATCAAGTAGATTGATTGATTGATTTTTATTTCTGGATCCAAGACGATAAAACAGTAATCCAAAGGATAACATGCTAAAGTAAAATACTTATTTCCAGCATGGTCCTATCTGTTACACACAAGAAACAATAGACAAGAAGCAAACAAACCAGACTAAAAAAAACAAACATACAGTATGAGGAGGGGGGTAAAAAGACATCACGTAAAAACAAACAAAATAAAAAACAAAAACGCTGTAAACACTTTCTAATTTATCAATAAATATTCACCTTGTTCAATACAAGTTTCTTGACCTGTGTTTTAAAAATCCCTCGTGATGATAGGAGTTTTGTAGCAGTAGAAAAACTATTCCATGCCATGATACCAGTATAAAATAAATATTTTTTTTATTGCATTAGTAGCCCTAGGAACCATGCAAGAGCGGATGCTCGCCCTAGCATTATGACTATGCTGCGTATGGACCAGGGTTATGTTGGAGCATAAATATTTGGAGGCATGACCATTAACAATGTTAAACATATTGCTCAGCTTAAGTTGTTCTACTCTTAGATGTACAGGTAGTAGACCAGCTCTTGTAAAGGCCTCCCTACGTACGTATATGAGAATGGGGGGGTGCTTTTAATAGGTACCGAATAACATTGTTTTGCAGCACTTGGAATTTGTTTTTTAGTTTCACAATCAACCCAGAAAACTACGCCTGAGCAAGCAAAATCTACATGGTATTGAATCAGTTAATACCAATAATTTCTTTACAGAGAAATCAAAAAGCTTGTCTTGCGATATAAAAACTTTAACTTACTGGCACATTTGGCTAAAACCTTGGCTGCAATTGATTCACCTTTAAGTAATTGATCCAATGTTACACCCAAATATGTGACACTTGATTTGGATACAATTTCAGACCCATTACACATCACCCAGTAGCAGAGATAGCGTGGGTGCTTGGGTGCGGCCGCCCCAGGGCCCCGTGCCAATTAGGGGCCCCTCACACGCCGCCGATCTTGCGTCACTGGACAGGAACGGGGTCCTCGCCAGCAGTGATGCCGGTAACGCGCTATTCTAATCTGAACACTTTTTTCAGTAACGAGTAATCTAACGCGTTACTATTTCCAAACCAGTAATCAGATTAAAATTACTTATCCAAGTTACTGTGCGTTACTATTTTTGTCATTTTTTTCAGTAGAAATGATGGCTGATATGCGATATGAAACGATATGTGCGATATGTGTGTGAGAAGGCAGAATCGCGACACACCCCTTCCAACTCCCAGAGTTAGCTATCCTTCCCGTCCAGATCCAATACTACCACATCTTTAAATTACTATTAGTATTATTTGAAGTTAACATTATAAAATACGTAGACCTACACCACAAAACTAGTTGAGGATAAATTCTTTAAAATTGGGCAATTCCAGCGTTATGGACGTGACATTTGAGGTAAAAAACTTGAAATGTAAATTCTCAGAAAATGCATTTAATACCAATATATTGAAACGTCTGTTTATCCATAATAAAGGAGTCCAGACATTAGAAAAATATCAGTCTACACATGCGTTTTATATTTAATATGAGGGAAATACACATCCGTACACGGACGTGACACAAAAAAAACTTTTAGGTGGCAAAAGTACAAAAAGTAATACTACCCACCGGATGAAGAAGGGTTGGCTCTCCACAGAACATAAAATATTCATTTTGTCTTATTTTTCGTGTTCGCATTTATTAGGGAAAAACAATGTTACGTGACAGTTCTCCGTTACGGACGTGAGTGCTCTGAAAGCGACACTGAAAGACTGCTTTAAAACTTTCACAGAGACATCAAATATAAAGCACAAAGCCTTTCATTAAGGCGAATTTCGTTTTGTATTAATTGTATCTTAATTTTAATAAATGTTTCATCAACCAATTGCCTGGATTTAATAAATAAGAAGTAAATATAGCAAACGATAGATAATCACGACACGGAGGCGCCAGCGCGTGAACTGGAGCTCGTCTTGAGCTCATCATAAATGAACCAAGACAGCGTATAAGGTAGCCTACTTGCCTCACACACCTGAGAAATATATCTATAGAAAGCTCGAAATGTGTACTTTTACAGAACAATTCAAAACGAAAGAAAACAGACTGTTCTCTGAAAAGACCGAGATAGTCTCTGTGTTTTATTTAACATATGCCTAAGCTTACTTGGCTCAACAAGTGCCATATTATTACAAATGCACATATGCATTCATCAGATATATTTTTTTAAGGTTTTGATTTTAAACTGACTTGGTAGCAGAGGGCCCCACAATGAAGCTCCGCCCCCACTGTACTGAGAGTCTAGCTCCACCCCTGACATCACCTTTAAAGTATTTAATTTTGCCAACTTCTTTTTTGTACCAAACAGGATTGATTGAGTCTTACCCAGATGCATAGAGAGTGTATTGTCTACTAGCCACTGGTTGACAGACTCAAGCTCTATGCCAAGAGTATTTTCAATGTCTTTTACATTACACCCTGGGACAAGTAAAGCAGAATCATCAGCATATAATAGCACCTTGCACCAGCTGGGTGAACGTGATTTCACCAAGTACCACATGTTCCTGGATCAACATCTTTGTTGATCCTGGAACAATTTTCCAATCAACCAATCAGATTTGAGGGACAAGTTTACAGTTTTTGTCAAGTTTAGGCTTAGAACCAGGGTGAAGTACTTAAACATCAGTGTTATTCACCTATCATTACCCTCTGATTTTAGGGATAAGTTATGGGTAGGTTTAGGTTTAGGGGTAGGGATTGGGTAACTACATTTTGGGACAGGAATGTTGATCCAGGAACATGTCTTACTTGGCAAAATCACTGTGACCACCGCAGCTAATATGTCATTTATATATGCTAAAAATAACAGGGGCCCCAGGATCGAACCCTGGGGCACCCCGCATGTTATACTCTGTGGATCAGAGAGCGTCCCCTCAACATCACAGACTTGAGTCCTATCTGTTAGGTAAGAAGTGAACCATATGAGTGCTGAGTTACTAAAACCCACGCACTGTAATTTAGAAATCGAAATCTCGTGGTTCACAATGTCGAATGCTTTTTGCAGGTCAGGTAGTAGCATCCACACGAAGCCAGAGCTTTCCCTATCTGATCTTTGTTTTTCCTCGTTCTAAATTTTTTTCGCAAACATGGCGTTGTCTCAAGACATATATGCGTACACATGAAACCACTGAAACCGATGTGGTATACATGCCAGACCAGTATGTGGCGCTGTAGTTCTGCCACAGAGGTACACTAAACAAGGAGAAGAGGACTTGGAGCATGCGATAACCTTGCGCTCTCTCGAAGCAAGCCTTCGCCTGCTGTTAGCACTCCATGCGCTGATTTCACGCAGCCGTTATTTTGAAATCGAAAGCGAGGCTCCGGTGGGAATGAAACCGGAAGTGCCGCCTTTAATCACAGGAGAGTCGCGAATGCGATGGCTTATTGTTGTGTTTAATGTAGAAATTATTTATTCTAAAAATGTACATGCATTTCTTTCATACTTTAGACCAGGGGTCTCCAACACGTCGCTCGCGAGCTACCAGTAGCTCGTGGCCTGATTGGAGGTAGCTCGCCAAGGGTCCGTTCACATTAACTGTTCGTTATTTCAAATGTAGGCGCGTGGGCAAGCGCGCTCATAATTGAAGCAACACGCTCACTTTTTCCAGGCGCAGCGAGATGAGAAAATCTCAACTTTTCAGAATGCCGCAAGCACACCGCAGGTCATGTGACAAGAACCAACCAATCAGCTTCACAATTTCCGTAACAACATTGAAAGCTCAGTCAACATGAAGGATGGGGGTGCACCCAAACACTACGGGTGTTTTTCTCTTCTCCGTAAATAAATCTTACAGCAAGCGTTTTTCGGTCGTGGAAATCCATTAGCTACTAAAACTTCTTTGTCGTTGTGGAGAGCGCAGTGCAACGACAGACGCCACGGGAAAATCGGACCGAATTTTACTATTAATAATAAAAGATAAGCTAATGTGCATTGTAAATGTCAGTAATTTATCTTTTTTGACTCATTCTTTGTATAAAACTGATTTAAAGGCTAAAATATGTGAGGTTTATCTTTTTATTAAACCTTTTTTGTCAAAACTTTATTTGAACTTGTACATGTTAGTAGATAACATGTTGCAAGACACTCCTTTAAAATCTGGCCATCATTTTTAATGTTATTATTTTAATATTTATGCAAACAAAAAGTGCATATTGATACTATTTTTTTGTTATTTGCTGGTTTTCGACATAAAACTTGGTGAATTGATTTTATTTAGTAGTATTAGTACTTTTTGAACAGGATTCTGTGATAACCGTGATCATTTTGGTCACTATAATCATGAAATGAAATTTTCATGCCATTTCATCTCTAGTTATGATCCACTATAAAATCAACTATAATTATGTGTTTACAGTATAATATGCAAAGTACAATTTTCTATAAAAAAAATAATCTCTGATTCTGTTCTTTTCTCTGACATTTAAGGGTGACATATATAGGCCTACAAAAACTCTTTTAGGTCTAAAACAGTTTGAATAGCTGTTAATATGAGAGTTATGAGACATTATTTAAGAGATTTAAGTATTGTATTACATGAGTAGCTCTCGGCCACTTTCATTTTTAAAAAGTAGCTCTCAATTGAAAAAAGGTTGGAGACCCCTGCTTTAGACTATATACGGTGAAATTCATTTATAAATAAATATTTTTTAATATATAATTCAGAAAGTAAAAAAAGAAGCAGGAACGAACTATATACACATCCTGTATTGGATATTAACATCCAATAGTGTAAATCGCGGCAGCAGCTTCAGGTTGGTAGTCCAAGGCACTGTTGTCTATCTGTACTTCCGGGGTTCTTCACACCGGAGCCTCGCTTTCCATTTCAAAATGGCGGCTGCGTGACATCAGCGTATTGACTTCCATTCATTTTGCCGTCACTTTGACGGCGAATGACTTTACATCTGAGGCGTTTAAGGACTCCATCTGTCCATTGCTTATTTCTAAAGAAACACGACAATGTATAAAAGGCTCCATTGCCTTGTATCTTACGTTATGGCCCCGTAGAAGCAGTTTTTGTAAAAATAGGCTAACGATTGCGTCATAACACGCCACTCTCTGTCACACACTAGAGAAATTACCGTATAGACAGGAGGAGAAGCTCGCGCGCAATCGGGGGGGACGTGGAGGCATAAAGTTAAGGGAGAAGCCCATAGAGAGTTGTAAAGTTGCTCCTGCTGCTCATGGACAGCTAATACTCACGATCTCCGGCTCTGCAAGATCCGGAAGGGAATGATTCAGATTCCTCTCGGCACAGCTACTAGAAGCCGTACAGCTGTCAGACAGGTTTCTCACGTCACATCTCCGTCCTCAAGCTCAGTTTGAGCCGGCGCAGTCGCTCAGCCATCAGGAAGTCAGTGCTTCTAATTGACTTCACTTTTCTCCGTTGAAGTCTATGGGGTCGCTGTGTCCCATTTATTTTACTGTCTATATACGAACCCCACATGACAGCAAGGCGAAGACGAAGATTGTTCACCGTAGGAGCAGAAGAGTTTGGTTTAGTAAAGCGAATAGGCTCAGTATCTTCTGCAGCGCGAACACAAGCATATAGTCCGCCGTTGTTGTTGCTGTTTCGTGTGACGTAGCGGTGTGTGTGACTAATGCTGACACGTGGTGTGATGACATCATCGTGTCCCAAAATGTACGGATTGGCCGTACACACGAAAACGCAAGGGTGTGGGTTTCAGATTTATCCACTCTGGGACCCGGTTTCAAAAAATATCGGTTTTAGTGTCCCAAAACCCCGGATCAGTCTGGACGAAACGCCAATACGATACAACATTTGTACGTTTACAGTTAAACACGTCTCCGTGTGGACGGGGCCTGAGACAGGCGTCGGTAGAATATGCAGCTCTAAAGCCAGACTGGAGCTCATATAATAGATCAAGCCGGATAAGATACTCCTCCACCTGTTCATACACAAGACGCTCAAAAATAATAATGGTCTTTTTTTTTTTTTTACCAATTTTGGGAACAGTTACCAATTTTGTTGGAATAAATCAATGTATTTAGGTTGATTCAGCAATATTATCAAATAATATTTTTACTTGAATAAAAACCGTTAAAGTCCCTGTAAAGGCAATTCTAAAAAAAAATTCTAAACCCATAATAAATGTTAGGCATGTATTGCTAAAACATATTACAAAGACTGTGAACTGTGAAGTACTGAAATGCGGAGTTAGACCGTTAAACAGTTTTTCACCATTGCTATTTTCCGGATTTTTTGAGCGGGGGTAAAACGGGGCTCGATGACACACTGGAGCCCCTGAGCTCGTGGACACGCCCCTACTTGATGACGCACTGGAGCCCCTGAGCTCCTGGACACGCCCCTACTTGATGACGCACTGGAGCCTCTGAGCTCCTGGACACGCCCCTACTTGATGACGCACTGGAGCCTCTGAGCTCCTGGACACGCCCCTACTTGATGACGCACTGGAGCCCCTGAGCTCCTGGACACGCCCCTACTTGATGACGCACTGGAGCCTCTGAGCTCCTGGACACGCCCCTACTTGATGACGCACTGGAGCCCATGAGCTCGTGGACACGCCCCTACTTGATGACGCACTGGAGCCCCTGAGCTCGTGGACACGCCCCTACTTGATGACACACTGGAGCCCATGAGCTCGTGGACACGCCCCTACTTGATGACACACTGGAGCCCCTGAGCTCGTGGACACGCCCCTACTTGATGACGCACTGGAGCCCCTGAGCTCGTGGACACGCCCCTACTTGATGACACACTGGAGCCTCTGAGCTCGTGGACACGCCCCTACTTGATGACGCACTGGAGCCCCTGAGCTCGTGGACACGCCCCTACTTGATGACGCACTGAGGCTGGCCCCTCCCCTAACAATAGAGCACATTCACATCAGTTCACCGCTCAATCGCGAGTTGCTGTCAGTACTATTAGTTACTACAGCCTACAGTTTGCTAGCTAGCTATGCTTTCGACACGGAAATGCGTAGGCTACTACCTGGATGCGATCATGTACTAAACAGATCGGTGTCTTTATTTAAATTTCCTAAAAACGTTCACATCAACAAGAGGTGGATTCATTTTGTGAAGAGCCAACCTTGATGGAGAGCTGAGGATCACCGCCAACACCCGCCTCTGTAGTGATCATTTTACACGGGATAGTTTTATAAACTGTCGTCTGAGACAACTGGGATTCACTGATAATCCGCTGTTACTGGTGAATGGGGCTGAACCGACTGTCTCCCGCCTCGGCCTTCATCTCCCTGTCCTGAAAGCAGGATCACCTAATATCACCGTCGGCAGCTTTCCCGCGAGTGGCCGTGGCTTCAGCACAGCCAGCGGACATGCCCCCAGCGGACACGCCTCCAGCGGACACGCCTCCAGCAGACACGCCCCCAGCAGACACGCCCCCAGCGGACACGCCCCCAGCGGACACGCCCCAAGCAGACACGCCTCCAGCGGACACGCCCCCAGCAGACACGCCCCCAGCAGACACGCCCCCAGCGGACACGCCCCCAGCGGACACGCCTCCAGCGGACACGCCCCAAGCAGACACGCCTCCAGCGGACACGCCTCCAGCAGACACGCCCCCAGCGGACACGCCTCCAGCGGACACGCCCCCAGCGGACACGCCTCCAGCGGACACGCCCCCAGCGGACACGCCTCCAGCGGACACGCCTCCAGCAGACATGCCCCCAGCATTTGAGAGCAGAGAATATTGCTCACTTTTTCAAGATTTTGATAGCTTATTTGATGTACTTGACGGCTTTTTTTATCATTCAAATTTGGCTGGGTGGCTAATAACACATTTTTCTGTGGTGTGACAACCTCAGAACACATACTTAATTTTGACTTTACAGGGACTTTAATTTAGATGTGATCATTTTTAGGTTTCAGTGTACATGATTAGCAGTTGCGACTGAAGTAGCGTTTATAGGAGACAGAATTGGCCAGTTCTGTTGCCGTAGTTTTGTACATCAGGGTGGATTCGGTAACGTGAGTTAATGTGAGTAATGTTGTGTGTTTCAGATGAATGACGCCATGGGTTTTGAGTTGCCTTGGGTCTATTTTGTCAGTCTGGTCATTTTCGGCTCCTTCTTTGTCCTTAATCTAGTACTGGGAGTTCTCAGTGGGTGAGTTATATTATTAAATGCTGTCCACAATCAGTTTCTGTACTTCCCATTTTCATAGATACACCTTTAAAAATGGCATTCATGTGAATGAGTTTGTCTGTGTGTGTCCACCGCAGCGAGTTCTCCAAGGAGCGCGAGAAGGCCAAGGCTCGTGGAGATTTCCAGAAACTGCGTGAGAAACAGCAGCTTGAAGAGGATCTGAAGGGATATCTGGATTGGATCACACAAGCTGAGGACATCGACCCTGATAATGATGAAGAGGGAGATCAGGAGGCCAAACGCAATCGTACGTCATTTTTTTATCTGTTTGAAACGCATTTGCACACGTTAAAGGGTTAGTTCACCCAAAAATGAAAATAATGTCATTAATGACTCTCCCTCATGTCGCTCCAAGCCTGTAAGACCTCCGTTCATCTTCGGGACACAGTTTAAGATATTTTAGATTTAGTCCGAGAGCTTTCTGTCCCTCCATTGTAAATGTATGTACGGTATACTGTCCTTGTCCAGAAAGGAAATAAAGACATCATCAAAGTACTCCATGTGACATCAGTGGGTTAGTTAGAGTGTGTTGAAGCAGCGAAAATACCTTTTGGTCCGAAAATAACAAAAACCACGACTTTATTCAGCATTGTATTGTCTTCCGGTTCTGTTGTCAGGGGCTTTGAGTGCTAGGGGGACCATGGGAAAGTACAATTTTAAATAAATAAAATAAGATTAAAATAACTATCTAACTAAATAAATTTGATTACAGTAAAATGCATTTTATTTAAATAAATAAATAATGAATTAATACATTAGATTAAAATATATAGAATAAATAGTTGAAATTTTATTAATTAAAAATAAATATATAAATACTAAATGAATACAGTTGAAATAATAATAAATTAATATTATTATATTTTATATAAAAAAATAACTATGTAAATAAACATTTGATTAAAATAAATTTAGATTTAGTTTTAGTCATAGTCTTTTGACTGCCATTTAGTCATATTTTAGGCATCAATTGTTTTAGTTTAAGTCAACTAAATATTATACAATTTTTAAATCTAATGGGTTTAATCAAATTGTAATGCATCAATTAAGCATTTTTACACATTTCCGAACTCCTTATATACTCCTGGAGAAAACATCTATTAACCTGTTAATATGAACTATATTAAAGTTTGAACATGCAATACAGACACAGATTTAAATGCTGTGACATAACATGTCTTTATTTATCTTAAAATTAAATAAAGCCACTTCTCATAAAGAAACAAGAACACGCTCCTCTGTTTAATCAATGATATATATACTTGCATCCAATATATTCAGACATACGGTATTTGCATATTTGTATAAATGTATAAATTAACCCTTATTAAAGCTATTAAACTTAATCTGTCAAGAGCATTGAATGACTTTCTCTTTTCTTTTGTTGTGTAAATAGCATTAATGACGGACAGCATCAGGTTTATTACTGTCACTTTAAGGCCGAACACACGGATCGAAATATGCTTGTTAAATCTAAAAAGAGATCAAATTAAATAAAAAAAGAGTTAAATTACTGATGGATGAAAAGCCCCATAATGGAAAATCTACCACCCAAATTTAAAAATAATGGATACTTTTGATAATTAATAGTAATTATTTGCAACCTCTTTATTATGTGAATGTATGTGTAGTTCTGCTGTGTAGTGAAAGTGTGATTGCAGTTTTTTCTTTAGCCAGTCCCTCCAGAAAAACGCGATTATGCGATCACATGATTCAGTGCATAATCAGCCAAAGTCGTAATCAAATACGCCGCACTTTCGCCACATAAATTGCAGATTTCCGTGCAAAATAAGCGGGGCTTGCATGATTTCATAATCCTCGCATTTTCGTTCCAAAAAAGTCACATATATCTGAGCAGAAAGTTGAAAAATGTTGCGTTTGCTTCACACGAGAGCAGCCGTTTCCCCCTGTTGCCATGGGAACGTTATGAAGTAACGCGATTACGCTTGCTTATCATAGGAAGTAATAAGAGATGACTCTCTACATTAAGGTAGGAGTCTAGTGAGAACAGGGCGTTGGGGAATCACTTTCTTTTCTCTTTTTCATCAAACCGCAGTTTTTGCAATTTCATCGCATAATATTGCATAAATATCCCGCATAGTCCATCGCATTTTTAAAGAAAGCGGGCCGCATTATCAAGGATTTTTGCTCGCAACAATCACAAATAAACTCTGCGTTTTTCTGGAAGGACTGTTCAGCCTTTGCTTTATTATGCTCCCGAACCGCCTCCTGTCCTCCTGTGTGTCCTGTCTCTCTGCCGGTCTGTCTCGGGTGCTGCAGTGTTGCAGTGCTGTGTGTGTGTGTGTGTGTGTGCAGTATATGCTCATAGCTGTTCTCTGTTTGAATGCATGTGAACTGAAGGGGTGACGCTGGGCGATCTGTCCCACGGGAAGAGCTCGGGAAACTCGGGCTGGTTCAGTCAGTCCACTGAGACCCAGGGTAAATCTTGCTCTGTGTGTGTGTGTGTGTGTGTGACCCACATATCATATGCATAACAACATATTCAATGAAAACAACAATGCATTGAATATAGTGGTAAGAGACGAAGCACAAATAACCCTGTAAACACGTGTGTTTGTTGTTTAACTGTGTTTCTTCATAAGTCTATTCACATGTAGTTACATTTCTTGTTTCTCACCTTTTGCATCTTTGCATGCTTCATCAAACTTGTACCTTTCATATATATATATATATATATACATACACACACCATTTTTGTCACAATCAACCATTTTCAGCATTTATAACCTATCCAGCTTATTTTGCATTGCGTAAAGTTATTTTCTTTGAATAATTTGAATAATTTCTGATTCATTTACTGCTGTAGGTACAAAACTTTACAAATAAAGTGCAGTAAATGGTCAAATTATGATGAGACAATAAATATCAAGCAGCATAACGGACTGGTTTGGTAAAATAACTGGAAGTGAATGACAATGAGTCTTTAAGAATAAGCTGGACCGGTCATGCCAAGATCGAATCCCAAAGACCTCTGGCAACATTTATGGTGTATAGTTTGTTATTACGACACCAAGTGTGACTCAGAATGATTCCATTGAGGGATTTTTGTTAAATAAGCTACAATCTACATTTAGGACCACTTAGGCTGGCAACCAGGGTTAGGCGCTTCTACATCAGTGTTATTCACTCATTTCCCTCTGATTTTAGGGATAAGTTGTGAGGTTGGCTTCTCCTTCCACCAGAGAGGAGAAGAGAGGGTGAAGGTTTTGAGAAGAAGCAACTAGGCACTGCTTGTTCACTGAGCGTAACTGGCAGCTGGAACAGTTCAGAGTGAGGCTATGGGCCCTGTCATACAGTTTTCATTTTCACGTCCTGCGCCATGTTGTTTAAATAGAAAATGCATGTGCGCCCATGGTCTGCTGGTCTGAGAACCAGGTGTGTGTTCAGGCGCATTGTTGGCGAGTTGCTATTTTGAGGAACTGAAGCCGTTGACCAACTGAACCTGCTCTAAAGTCAACGGCACAGTATTCTTTTATTATTTAAAGAGTGCATTAATAATGTGAGCGCCGGCGGGTCCACAACGCACATACACACTCTGCTTATTACACACACATACACACTCTGCTTATTACACACACACACACACACACACACTCTGCTTATTACACACACATACACACTCTGCTTATTACACACTCTGCTTATTAAACACACATACACACTCTGCTTATTACACACACATACACACTCTGCTTATTACACACACACACACACTCTGCTTATTACACACACATACACACTCTGCTTATTACACACACATACACTCTGCTTATTACACACACATACACACTCTGGTTATTACACACACATACACACTCTGCTTATTACACACACATACACACTCTGCTTATTACACACACATACACACTCTGCTTATTACACACACATACACACTCTGCTTATTACACACACATACAAACTCTGCTTATTACACACACATACACACTCTGCTTATTACACACACATACAAACTCTGCTTATTACACACACAGGGACGCACAGCAGCACACAAACATGCCAAATATTAAAATTAAAAAGGATTACAATAAAAAAGATTATTATTGTGTTTAGTTTTTCCGCTTGTAAATTCCTCCATGTAAATAGCGAGCGCAACTGGCTTTTAAAGGGAATGTGAGATGAGACTCTGATTGGTTTATTTCACGTTACGCCCAAAACACACCCATTATTTCTGTCAGGACCATTAGCATACAGTTTGGATTGGCGGTCTGGTTCTGTTCTGGGCGAGAACTCCCTGCGCATCCATGCAGTCTAGCATAGATGAGAGCAATAACCCCCCTTAGGGTAAACAGAACAGAACCAACATTAGTGTATGCAAATATATTTCATTCAAGATTTTAAGTACAATATAATTCGAGAATTTGATTCAGGGGGAGTCAGAATGCCAAATCCTGACTGAGACAGGTGGAGCTGGGGAGGGAGGAGGGTGATCAGCTCAAGAGAAACGCGATAGCTGTTGATAATACTGAAGAGCTTATACATGTATACAGTGATAGGAGTCATATCCCTATAGGTAGACGTGGATCAGCTGAGAGTCACTGATGCAAGCTTGACTAACGGGACCTGCCAGAACTGACGCTACGCTTGATTTTTATTTATTTATTTATTTATTTTTTACATTTATTTATCCAGGTAAACTGTTTGAGAACCACTTCTAATTTACAAACACCCATTACTCATTAAGAGAATAGGGACGACCCTTTTAGACCATGCGCCGGGAGCGCAGACCTTTTTCCCGTTGTTAAACTAGTTAAAGTGGATTCTAAGTGCAGTTTTTAAGCTTTTTTAACTGTGCTTTAGACCATGCGCTTAGATCCTGAAAACAGGGCCCAAAGTCTCTATTTAAAACGATGTAAACTTAAATCTTCCCAGTGTTCGATGGCTTGTAGCTGCCTCTGCATCACAGTAGTGTAAAAGGCTCTCTTGTACTCATATGTGCATTTCTTGCGTCTCTGCAGCAAGTGTCCCCATAAGCGAGAACGAATCTGTGAACACGGAGAACCCAGAAGAGAATGAGAAGATCTTCTGCTGTGGACGCGTCTGGTAAGCAATCCAATTTTACATCGAATCATAAAGCTCAAAGTTTTTCACGCACTTTTGTATCGCCAATGCACAAATTCCCAGCTCTTGTATCTTAATTTCTAATATTAACCAGTTGTCACCTGGACGTTTTTCGTCAGCTTGTAGTGTGGCATGAAGTGATGCCATTTTTTTCACTTTTTCAGTCAGAAATGGTCAAAGTCGAAGTTCAGGTCAGTATCTCAGTGTGTGTTCAGAGCTGAAGTCCGCTCCAGTCTTGCATGTGTGTTTGCTGTTGTCTTATTGATGTCATTTCACCTCATCATTTTGCATGTGGGTGTATATGTGGGCTTTGATGCTTGCGGTTTATGTTGTGTTTGAAATGAACACATTCATGGGCGTTGCATTTTATTACAGTTTTTTACAGTCGCTAGGACACATTTCTCAGTAGACTTGGGTCACTTTTTTTCTAAACTCTTCACTCAGATCTCCTAACCAGCGTTCAGCTCGGCACAGCAGCTCATTTCACATTCAACATGCACTAAAACTACAAAATCACTTCGTACATGTCTCAAATCAACACATTCTTCCATAACACTAGCAAAAGCTGACAGCCAACAAACACACTTTGTCACCCACAAAACAATAACCTAAAAAACACTAACAACTTTATACAGTGTTTTCCTCTGTAAATGCTTTCTTTCTTCTACATCTCTTCTGTTTGAAATTCACTGCAATATATGTGACTGGAATTAATTAGACATGACGCAGTATGCTTCAATACTGCATATGTTTTTGGAGTAATTCCAAAGTACAAAAATGTGTATACACACCAACCACTGACTCAGATACAGTAGGAATCAGCTGTCGTTGGTCCAATTGTTTTTATACCATTTAATTTTTAGATTCGAAATATATTTTATTACAATATTACTGTAGAAATGTGGCAAAATGCTGTCTTATTCAGTTTTGTATTATGTTATTGTATTGAACTTAAGTTTAACATGTGCACATTGGCCTGTAGGTACACCGAGTTTCAGACCAACCCCTTTTAAACTTGCGTCGGGCGCAAGAGTCATTTATCCCGCCGGTAAAATAGCAACAGCGCCCAAGACCCGCCCACAAAGTTATTTGCGCTTCGCGCTTGATACTTGCGTTTCAGATCGTCAAAATAGGGCCCATTGAATGCATTTTTGTCCCAAAGCAATGATAAATGATCCACAGTTTAGCCCACATACACTTCTGTTGTGCTCACTGCGTGAAGAGTTTTGAAAAAATTGACCGTAGCGACTGTAAAAAGCTGTAAATGAAAGCTGGATGTTTCACTCACAGTGCTGGTCGATCGCTTCTCTTCTCTGCAGCCGCTGGCGTTGCTGGAACAGGTTCTGTCGCAGGAAGTGCAGAGCCGTGGTGAAGTCCACCGTCTTCTATTGGCTGGTGATTCTGCTGGTGTTCCTCAACACACTCACCATATCATCCGAGCATTATAACCAGGCCGACTGGCTCACAGAGGTCCAGGGTGAGGAACACAGCACACACTCACTCAAACCAATTTTTTTATTTGAAACCTCAAAAAAAAAAAAGATCCACAGTACAAAAATAAAACTACCTAAATATTATGAAATATGACATATATTTTTGGGGGCTGAGCTGGTCAGTGTCTGGATGGGAGACTCCTGGGAAAACCAGGTTGCTGCTGGAAGAGGTGTTAGTGAGGCCAGCAGGGGGCGCTCACCCTGTGCTCTGTGTGGGCCCTAACCATAGACTGTAAAAAAAGATGGACGACGCCCCTTCGCTCTCTTCCATTGGTCAGAAGTGAAGCCGCCAGTGTCCCGATATGGCGCTGACATCTTGAGTCTGCGCAGAAGCGATCTCGGCACCAGACCTGCGCAGTCGTGACCCGGAAGTAAAGCCGCGAAATCAAGGCCCCGCCCTCACTCTCGCAGAATCAATCGCAAGCACACGCTCCGGCACTTTTTGTGTGTGTCTGTGTGTGTGTGTGTGTGTGTGTGTGTGTGTGTGTGTGTGTGTGTGTGTGTGTACGCTTCAATGAAAGCAGCGCATTAATATAGAACAGTGATTAAACTGACTGGAACTACTTTTTAATGCACATCTTCCAGCCAATCAGAATTGAGTATTTATACAGACTATTGTATAAACTGATATAAGTTGAATGTAAGTTGAATTTTAACAAATAAAATATACATGAAATATAAAATTTAAAACTGTGCTCGTATAGTTATTATTTTAGAATAAATGTAAAAATGCTTAACTATTAACTTGTACAAAATAGAATTTGATTGGTTGTTGTTTTCTTGATAGTGTAAGTGATGTTTGTTTATTTATTTATCTTTGAAAAATGTGTCACATTAGGTGTAAGTGTGACATGAATTTACATTAAAATAAGCATTAAACATGACTTTTACTCCCCATATCAGAACGCCACTGCTTTACACACCTGACGTTTGTCAGAACAAAAATGAGTAAAGTTTGATTAGTGTTTTTGTCAGAACTGACGGCTTGTTTTGTTGTGATGTGTTTGTCTGCAGATGTGGCTAATAAGGTGTTGTTAGCCCTGTTCACGTGTGAGATGCTGATAAAGATGTACAGTCTGGGGCTTCAGGCGTACTTCGTGTCGCTCTTCAACCGCTTCGACTGCTTCGTAGTTTGCGGAGGCATTGTGGAGACGATCCTCGTGGAGTTCGAGGTCATGTCTCCGCTCGGCATCTCTGTGTTTCGCTGCGTTCGGCTCCTCAGGATCTTTAAAGTGACACGGTGAGAGACAGCTCACATGATCAGATGCCTTCATATCATGCTGTAATTACTGACGACTGTATGCGGCCCTGGATCACAGAACCAGTCTCGAGTCACACGGGTGTATGTGGCAATAGCCTAAGCCCCGCCCCTCCGCTTCCGGCTCATGGGACCTTATTTCGGAAAAAATATGTATGGTGGTCAATGGTGAGAGACAACTGATCTGTTTATTCCGTCTGAACTGTGTCCTGAATTACACATATGATGTTTGTCAATTTAAAAGATAATTCTGAAAGTCAAGAAAGTTGCAGTTTGTCATAAAACAGAAGAGTAACATTTAGTTTTATGTGAAAATCGCTCAATGAACTACATCTCCTGGGAAGCGAAACAACGAGCGAGATCCGCTGCTCGTGTGTGTGTGCAGTCTGGTACAAAACACACGTTATGATTATAACGCAAGACTATAGAAACAATGACAGATGTTAGCTTCAGTAAAGTTAGCTTCAGTAAAGTTAGCTTCAGTAAAGTTAGCTTCAGTAAAGTTAGCTTCAGTAAAGTTAGCTTCAGTAAAGTTAGCGTTGGCTTCAGTAAAGTTAGCGTTAGCTTCAGTAAAGTTAGCTTCAGTAAAGTTAGCTTCAGTAAAGTTAGTGTTAGCTTCAGTAAAGTTAGCTTCAGTAAAGTTAGCTTCAGTAAAGTTAGCGTTAGCTTCAGTAAAGTTAGCTTCAGTAAAGTTAGCGCTAGCTTCAGTAAAGTTAGCGTTAGCTTCAGTAAAGTTAGCGTTAGCTTCAGTAAAGTTAGCGTTAGCTTCAGTAAAGTTAGCTTCAGTAAAGTTAGCTTCAGTAAAGTTAGCTTCATTCATTGAGAGAAAATGCGCGCCTTTGGGGTTTGTAGTCTTTGTAATAACGTATTTTCACAGTCTTACACCTCAACAGTTTTACATCAAACTGCAACTTTCTTGACTTTAAAATATATCTTTTAAATTGACAAACATCATATGTGTAATTCAGGGCACAATTCAAACGAGATCAAAATATTTGTTGTCTCTCGCCATTGACTAGCATACAATATTTTTCGGAAATAAGGTCCCATGGTGGTCGACCGGAAGGGGAGGGGCTTAGGCTCTCTATACATTGTATGGGTCAAAATTATTGATTTTTATTTTATGCCAAAAATCATGAGGATATTAAGTAAAGATCATGTTCCATTTCCTACCGTAAATATATATATATATATATATATATATATACACAAATTGTGAATGGATGCAGCAAAATCGCAAACATAAATGCACAACTTTAAAGATTATTTTCTCAATGTTTTGATTTTCTTGCACCCTCAGATTCCAGATCTTCAATAGTTGTGTCTCGGCCAAATATTGTCCTATCCTAACAAACCATACATCAATGGAAAGCTTATTTATTCAGCTTTCAGATGGGTCGCATATTGTCTTCGCCAGACTCTGGCATTAAACTTATTTGTTTCTCTTACTTGCATTAAAAAAATAGTAGAAGAGAGAGCTTGTCATTTGCAGTTTTTTTTTTAAACTGCTTACACACATTTTCAAAACGTTGCCTTTTTTTTCAAAACTTTACACACAGATCGAAGAATTGCACACACAAAATGCAAAATGCCTCACATCTCTTGCAAAATGAAGCACTGCATTAAAAATATCACAAACACAACATGTGTCTTACGTCGCAAACACCTTTGCCATAATATATATTTCAGATCCAGTGCCTCAGTTTAGGGTTCGGAAGCACGCTCTGTGGTTTCTTCCGCTCTGGAGTGTGTTTCCCGTACAGCGCCGTAACTCGCTGCTTCACTACTATAGTACGAAGCATCGTTGAAGAAATCAACTAGCGAGTCACGACTGTTTCCCGAAACCATATTGTCGCAAAGTGGTCGTTCAACCGCGTTGGTTAATGATGTCACGCAGGAGATTGAGTAATAACTACTTTTAATGAAACTGTTTGAGATCGAATTAATGCTAGATGTTTTGATATAAATTACAGACATGCATCTGAGGACTATTTCTAGTTATTTCGCTTTATTTCCAGATTCAATCATAAACTCGTTCTTACATAGTAGAGCACTCTTCAAGACCGGTGCTTTAAATCTCTTGACAAACTCAAATACGTAAATGACATTTGTATGTATTCTAAATAAAAGACACAGGTTGCACTGAATGTCAGCTTGCTTATTTTGCTCAAGATCAGGATTTATTGAGTCCACATGTCATGCAATCTAGAAACTCTTCTTCTATCCACAGCTCGAGATCTGTCGCTCACACACACACCTCTGCGGCGCTGTTTGCGAATGTTCGTTGGAACGATGGTTTCGGGAAACGCCGACTCGTTGAACTGATGATAATGACAGAACTTGCGACCATAGTTGGCTAACGATGCTTTTGGGAAACACACACCAGGCTGAGGCACCGATACTGCAATTATCCAGTTCTGAGGAGCTGGATGTTGTTAGTTTCGGTACAGGAGATACTGAAGACTCGTCACTTCAGTCTCCTGCATGTGAGGAGCTAGTGGAGAGAGACTGGTACCCGTGGCAGAGTGGAAAAGTCTTCCAAATATTAGTCTTCACCTTTGGCTGTACGAACTGACTCGACTAGGAGTATGGCTGCTTCCAAAGCTTTATTGTGAGGAGTTTCCCTCATGTTTGTGATGCGGCAGGCTGGTCCTCACCGCACACACTCGTGAGGCTCTACGATCTTGACCTCAGCTCCACTCCAGGGGCGCAGTGGCTTTCGTCCGAATGTGTGCGCTGACGTCACACGGACGGACATTGACATTACTCTAATGGCGGCGTGGGCAGGGCTTGACTTTAACACCCGCCAACCCGCCATATGCGTGTGGATTTCAGCAGTGGTGTGTAACGCAGTCACTCCTACGAGCCACTTTGGCGGGCTGAATTTTATATAGGCCTAAAAATACATTTTTAAATTGTAGTCTTTTAAAAAGGCATCTGAAATAATAAACTAAGTGCAATCTAGTGTTATAGATTTTTCGATACATTTCGATATCTGAAACTCTTCGGCAGGACGCACCAGCAACGCGTTCTCCCTCTTTAATCTGTCCGACAGCGAGTTGACACCCTTTACAGTCTATGGTTGACACTAGAGATGCGCGGATGGGCTATTATTTCATCCGCAACCGCATCACAAAACTCATCATCCATCCGCCATCCATCCGCACCAACGTTTTTGACCAATTTTCGAAACCGCACCCGCCCGCCATCCGCTGATTGGGCAATACAAGGCGCTGCTGATGACAGCCGCGAGACTAGAAAGCTCTCAGAATATCAGCAGTGAACTCCGCCTCCGATCGGCGCGCAGGGACAAAAATAAATAAATAGCCTAAATTAAATGCACTTCGGCAAACCTGACCTTATCTGATAGGCTACTGGACAATATTTTCATTGTAGCCTATAATAGAAAACGCATTTTGGCACATAATTTCAACATGCTGGTATTGTATGGGGCGCCGTTTGTAAAGCGGCTCACGCTGAAAATAACAGCAACATTTTGTCACATTTAGCTTCAAACAATGTTTAAAAAAACTGGTATGAATTTTTGACGGTCACTTTTTAGCACATTTACAACAATATTTGTCAACTTAGAGATGTTTTAAATAGTTCAATCTAAATATTAAATGTTACACTTAAATGTTAAATGTTAAATCTAAATGTTAAATCTAAATGCTAAATCAAAATTTTAAATCTAAATGCTAAATCTAAATCTAAATGTTAAATCTAAATGTTGAATCTAAATGTTTCGGGTGAAACTTGAATTTGCATATTAGTTAAATATTTCTAGCCTATTTTAAACTATTTAGCCTACTACTAATGAAAGCCTATTTCACTTTATTTTTTAGCAAATAGATAGAAAGCTCGAATAAAATAACAAGTAATTTACATTGTAGGCTAATTATCTCTACGCGCTGTCATGTCAGGGTGACGACTATAGGACGAGCCTGTTCTGAAGACTCCAGTTAGTTTTGAATGCACGGGAAGAGAGCGGAGAGCGCGTCTTTTTCAGGCACAGTGCAATTCATTTTATACCATCAACAGGCCTAACAAGCATATAATAAACTATAGAGCCTCGATATTGCCTGATGAAAATTTTACTATTTCAAAGTGTGCTCGATTTTTTTTTTTGGGATGTAGGTATAGTCAGATAACAATATTTAACAATGTATACATATATTTTTCATTTGATTGGTTCAACCGCCCGCCACCCGCCGAATTTAATTTAAAAAAAAATGTTTAAACCACGGAGTCCGCGGCTGTAACCGCCAACCGCCTATCTCTCGTTGACACACAAACCTGCGTCACTTTACTCACTCGTTTAATTTGCTCTGGATGAATATTGTTGGTTACAGGGTGAGGGATTGCGCATATTGAGCATAATTGTACTCATTCCTGCAGATTTTATGCTCACACCCAAAATGCTTGCACATAAAGACAAGTACATTGGCTATTTAAAACAGTATAATGGGTCCGTGCGTCAGGTCTTAAAGCAACAGCAGCCTAATATACCGGCTGCCAAATAATGAGATAATATTAAAAATATCTATATGGCAGTTTTTCCCTATGGTATCGATGCCAAAATTGTGGCCAGTGAAAATGTGGAGTGGCTAGTAACTTTGAAAAACCACTAGCCACAGTGGCTGGTGAGCAAAAAAGTTAATGTCAAGCCCTGGGCGTGGGTATTAGCGTTCCCACAGCTTTTCTCGGTTACGTATGTAACCCTAGTTCCCTGAAGAGGGAACGAGACGCTGCATAGCCCTGCCATACTCCCGGCATTCCCGTGATCGACATGCTTCGGCCTATCAGAAGCTGGCGCTGTTATGATTCAGGGGGGCTTTATAATTTCCTGGTCGATGATGTCACACACTAGTGATGCGCGGGTCAGCTTTTTTTCCTTTTTTTGCTTTTATGAAATTATTTAGCCCGCCCCAGCCCGTCCCGCACCACTGTATCTATTTTTACAACCCGCCCCGCACCCGCGACCGTTAAACAGACATACTAGGTATTGTAATGTAAATGAAAACAGCCTTTATTTCAGCCTGAAAGTGTTTGGAAACATCGTCCTGTAAACATCGTCCTTGGAACAACAGACGATTATGAATATGAACCATAAATCTGGTCATATTAATAAGATAATGATAAACATATTCAACATTTACAAAGCAGTGTTTGTATTCATCTAATAGGCTAAACAATTTTTTATTTCTTAGATCCCCCACAAATATGTCTTGACGTGCTGGAAAAGTGGAAATGCCCGTTTTGTGGCTCTCCTGTTTGTATATTTTTCACACGAGTTGCACTTCACGTAGCCGATACTGTCTCCTGCTGCAACTACTGAGAACCGGTCCCAAACATTAGATTTAGCAGCCTGACCTTTTTTTCTTTTAATTATGTGAAAACACTTCCATCTTCACTTTTATTTCTCCGCTCTTGGAGCTGCTTGGCGCGCCGCTTTCGTGACGTGTCACGTGACGCCAAAGGTTTGGGGAAATCACACAAGTTACGTTGCTACGGCATTCGTATTGTAACCTTATCAAAGAACCTAATAAAATATGAAAATAAATATCCCCAAATATTTAATATAGGCTGGAAATTGCACGCAACATACATGGATTTTTTTTAAAAATTTTGCTTTTAATAACCCGCCCCAACCCGCCCCGCAAATAAAGTGACAATTTCTTGCCCGCCCCAACCCGACCCGCGGGTTATGAGACGACCCGCGCATCACTATCACACACCTATGACGCTCCGTCTCGCCATTGGACTGATCCCATCCGTGCTTCATGACGCACTCACGCAGGGGCGTTCCCACAGCGTTTCGACGCAGCGTCATGTTCCCTATTCAGTGAACTAGGGTTACATACGTGACCGAGACGTTTTCTGTTGTGTTAGCGGCCCCTAATTTAATAAAAAATTATCATTTCAACGGAAGTGAATCAATCAAAACTAACTTTAGCTGGACAATAACTTTATTCTAGAGCTGCTGTAAAGCCAAAACAATCTCTGTTACTGTAATCTACTGTTATCACTGTAAAGCTGCTGTGAAACACTCTATATTGCTATAAGAGCTGTATAAATGAAGGAGACTTGACTTGACTTGTGGTGCTGGTTGTATTGATTCTCTCTCTGTGTCCAGGCACTGGGCGTCTCTGAGTAATCTGGTAGCTTCTCTGTTGAACTCCATGAAGTCGATCGCGTCTCTGCTGCTGTTGCTCTTCCTCTTCATCATCATCTTCAGTTTGCTCGGCATGCAGCTCTTCGGCGGAAAGTTCAACTTCGACGAGACCGTTACTAAACGAAGCACTTTTGACAACTTCCCTCAAGCCCTGCTGACTGTGTTTCAGGTGTGAGTGTGTGTGTGTGTGTGTGTATAAGTGTGCCTGAGTCTGTATGAGTGTGTATGTGTGTGGGTGTGTGTGTGTGTGTGTGTGTGTGTGTGTGTGTGTGTGTGTGTGTGTGTAAGAGTGTGGGTGTGTGTGTGTGTGGGCATTTGTAGCTATACTTTTGAGGACTAAATGTCTCCACAAGGATAGTTATACTTGAGATTCCCTACTTTGGGAACACATTTACACAGGCATATTTACACAGGCATATTTACACAGGCATATTTACACAGGCACATTTACACAGGCATATTTACACAGGCATATTTACACAGGCACATTTACACAGGCACATTTACACAGGCATATTTACACAGGCATATTTACACAGGCATATTTACACAGGCACATTTACACAGGCACATTTACACAGGCATATTTACACAGGCATATTTACACAGGCATATTTACACAGGCATATTTACACAGGCATATTTACACAGGCATATTTACACAGGCATATTTACACAGGCACATTTACACAGGCATATTTACACAGGCACATTTACACAGGCACATTTACACAGGCACATTTACACAGGCACATTTACACAGGCACATTTACACAGGCACATTTAGACAGGCACATTTACACAGGCATATTTACACAGGCATATTTACACAGGCATATTTACACAGGCATATTTACACAGGCATATTTACACAGGCATATTTACACAGGCATATTTACACAGGCATATTTACACAGGCACATTTACACATGCACATTTACACAGGCATATTTACACAGGCATATTTACACAGGCATATTTACACAGGCATATTTACACAGGCACATTTACACATGCACATTTACACAGGCATATTTACACAGGCATATTTACACAGGCATATTTACACAGGCACATTTACACATGCACATTTACACAGGCATATTTACACAGGCATATTTACACAGGCATATTTACACAGGCATATTTACACAGGCACATTTACACAGGCACATTTACACATGCACATTTACACAGGCATATTTACACAGGCATATTTACACAGGCACATTTACACAGACTGCTTGCTCAAAGTACAGGCATTATAGAGTCACATGTTCATGCTCTTCACCTACCTAAAAAAACATATTTTTTTGAATACATTGCAAATACGAATAAGAATGAATACGATAATCATAAATGACCATTTATGATAATTTATTGTCCAAATTAGCATGATCATGACCTTGAAAGCAGCATGTACAATTATTCAAGAAACCGTTTTAGATGGAGCTCATGCACATTCATCTAGCTACTGTATGGCATGCTGTGTCAAACACACTTCATTGTTCTGCTGTGTCCGTCCTCAGATCCTGACGGGTGAGGACTGGAATACAGTGATGTATGATGGGATCATGGCGTATGGAGGACCCTCTTCCTCAGGCATGCTCGTGTGCATCTACTTCATCATCCTCTTCATCTGTGGGAATTGTATCTTTCCTTGTGTTCAGCACATTATGACTAAAATACCTCACTGTATAAGATGTCTTCAGACTGTGTAACTGGACAAAGCCAAACACTACCAGTCAAAAGACCAGACGTTTTAAAAATGTTTTTCAGTCTATTTATTTGTTCAAAAATACAGTTAAAACAGCAATGTTGTGAAATATGATTACATTTTAAAAATAACAGTCTATTTTCTATTCTGAATGTAATGTATTACTGTGATGGTATAATGTATCCAGTCTTCAGTGTCACATGATCCTAATCCTCATGCTTTCTGAAGGATCATGTGACACTGAAGACTGGAGTAATGATGCTGAAAATTCAGCTTTGATCACAGGAATACATTAGAAAACATTTATTTATAAATTGTAATGTTTCACAATATTACTGTTTTTGTTTTGGTATTTTCGATCAAATAATTGCAGTCTTGGTGAGCAGAAGAGACT
Source organism: Tiaroga cobitis (assembly GCA_030578255.1). Classification (NCBI taxonomy): domain Eukaryota; kingdom Metazoa; phylum Chordata; class Actinopteri; order Cypriniformes; family Leuciscidae; genus Tiaroga; species Tiaroga cobitis. The sequence continues at coordinate 4,295,349 of CM060598.1, read as the reverse complement.
TTTGAAAAACATTCATTCTAAACTTTTGACGGGTAGTGTATATAAAAAAATACTGGCATGAAATAATGACATTTAAAAAAATATGAGCATACAACATATTGTTGCATTCAAAAATTCTTTACACAACACAAGAACATGTTGCATTACAGACACCTGGACCAACTTTTGTTTACATGTTGTAACATTGTACTTACCTTGTCAGAAACATTAGCAGAAAATGGACCTTATTTATACATTTTTATTTACTTGCTTATTTACTTACTTACTTGCTTTTACACACACACACACACACACACACACACACACACACACACACACACACACACACACACACACACACACACACACACACACACACACACACAAGAGCATTGGGGAAGTACCCTTTAAGAGACAACTTTGGTCATTATGTGCCCCTAAAATGTGCTTATTAATACAGTATTAATAATATTATTAATTAGTATTAATAATTTAGACTTAGAGTAGTAAATATGAACGCTTCAGGTACTATAGAGGTAAATAAAATACAAAGATGTCCATTTAAGGGTACGGTGTCAATGCCAAGCTGTTGCACATCTAAAGGTAAAATTTTTAATTTAAAGTGCACTCAAAAAAGGATTTTTTTTTTAATTTGGTTCACTTTATTTAAAGATTTATTTCATTCATATTCATATTTGGATTTAGCACAATTGATCAGGTTTCTCATTCAAACGTGATTGCTTCACGTTACATTGACTTGGAATGGATATTGGATACTTTTTGGTTTAACTCAATGTTTTCATCTTGAAAAAACATGTTTTAATCAAGTAGCAAGATACCTATAATCTATATCAACCTATATCTCACCTCAATGCAAATCTGGCCAGAGTTTCAGAACGACATTAACACAGTAAATACAGTGTACCACATACTCAAATGCACGGTATTCAACATGCAATATAAAGAGGGATCTGACATCTTCTTGGACTTCTACTGTACATTAAATTTTTTTCCAGGAGGAGAATCTTAAAGACATTATTTGGTTAAACTTTATTTTAAGGTGTCATTGTTACAGTGTAATTATATATTTAAGTACTGAGTAATAATAATTAACAGCATGCACTTACTATAGGGTTAGGGTCTGGTTGATGGTTAATTGCATGTAATTATGCATAATTTACTGTGGTAAGTACACGCAACATATGTAACAAGGACACTGTAAAATAAAATGTTACCCATGTTTTTAACTAGCTAGTTGAACAATGACACATCAGTTTTAATAACACAGATGTTTGAAGGAAAGACATTATGTTCAGCGGTACATTGGTTATCTCTCGTTTTATGAATATGGATTCAGAGAGAACACATTCTTAACACATGTGATCAGACATCTTACTGAATGTGTTCTTGGCCATTGCTGTTGATAACCTGGCAGACGCTGAGAGCCTGAACTCGGCCCAGAAAGAGGAGGAGAAGAGGAACAAGAGGAGGAAGAGCAGGTAACACTCGTCTCTGATGACCTGAGAGTGTCCTCACACACTGAGTACTGATGTCTGCTAACACACCGACGGTGTTTTGTGCAGGAGTATGAGCATATTCAAGAGAGATGGGGACGAGGGAAACTTTAAGGTGAGTGATATTTGTATGCATGACATGGAACAAGTCATCTGAACATTATCATTTTGTGACTTTCTGCAAAAAAGTATTTTCTTACGCACTGTAAAAAGTGATCAGGTGACTGAACTTAAAAAAATTGAGGAAACCCGTTGCCTTAATATTGTTAAGTAAATAAATTTCATGCTTAATCGCAAAAAAAATTAAGTAATGTGGAATTGTCAAGTTCACAACTAAATTTTTACAATTAAACATTAAGTTTATTTACTTAATAATTTTAAGGCAGCGGGTTTACTCAATTTTTTTAATTGAACTTGAACACTTTTTACAGTGTAGTAGTTTAGTCTTGTTTTCCATTACATTTCCATTACATTTACTTGAGTAAGACAGTTACTTAGTAAGGCATTGAAAAATAGGCATGAAAGGCATTTTTTCAGAAAAATATATCAAAATAAAGTGAATTTATGCTTAAAAAAATATCTTCATATGCTAAGGTGAGTTCTGTTTTCATGGACTTTGTAGTTTGCACTCCTTGTTTTTGTTCTTGTTTCCTTTGTTCCCATTTCTTGTTAGTTTCCATGGTTACTCATTTGTTGATCGATTAGTCCCCACCAGTGTCTTGTTTTACTCCTCATTATTCTGCGTATTTAAACCCTCCACAGTTTGTAGTTCGGTGTCCTCTGTTGTCTGACCTACGTTACATTTTCTCCTACTATTGAATTTTGAGTTAATATTTGTATTACCTTTTTTGTTTTTTGTTTATAAAACAACTGAAATTATATCCATCTGCTTTCTTTATCATCACCATCCTACAATATTGAAAAATTCTTGGATCAAGATACTTTTACTTTAGAAGGAAAATTACTTAAGGCATGAAGAAAAAAAATGCATCAAAGTAAGTTTATGCTTAGACAAGAAAAAATATCTGCCAATGAGGTCCGAATTCATAATAATTTTTTTTTTTTAATTAAGTTGATTTTTCTGACCCCACTGGCAGATATTTTTTGTTTTAAGTATAAACTTAATTAATTTTAATTATTTTTTTCAGTAAGTAATTTTGCTTTTCAAGAGAATGTATCTTGATTTAACGGCCCCCTGAAATAAAAATGTTAGTGTTTTAGCTTTTAGTATGAATACGTCAGCCTTAAGGTTATGAATAAGCTTCCAGAACAATGACAAAATTCGCATTTAGGAGATATAAGCATTCAAAACTTACAGTCTCTCACTTCCGCTAAAATGAATCAGGGATGTTTATGACATCACTTCAGCTTCTCATCTCATCTTCTGTCCAATCACATGCTCTCTAGAATCTGAGGATCCGCCCCCTCTGCTATAAACACCACCTGGCCGAAGCGCCGTTGACACACAGAGCATTATGGGTTTGAGTGTGTGTTCAGTCGCTCAAACGCTCCAGTTTTACTCCGCTTTCCAACTGTACGTTGATTAAGAATGAAATGGCTAGAGTTTATTCACACCTCTACTATTGAGTCCAGCGTTTCATCAGCGCTCGGATTCACTTCAATGGTGCTGTCAGTCTGTGAGGTAAACTAAACGCTATTGGCTGTTTGAAAAGGGGGAGGAGCCGTTCAATATGTCCCGCCTCAGCTTCCTTTTTCAGTGGAAATTACATCAACGCATCAAACAAAGCTGCGCGTCCCAAGGCACTTCAGTGGGGCTTTAAGAATGTTTAGATATTTGTACTGAAAAACAAGACAAAAGTGTCGAGTAGGAAAAACATTTTTTGCTGCGTTTCGACATTATCTCTATCACTGAGGTGCTTTTGTTTCAGGCGTCTGGTGATCAGGAGGCCGATCAGGATCAGGCCGAGGAAATGATTGACTCTTTAGGTAAACCTCTAATAGTTTTTACTCTCATCACTTGAGCTCCAGTGGAGTCAGCTGATCACTGTGTGTGTGTGTGTAGAGGAGGATGAGGAGCAAGAGCCCGTGGTGCCGTCGGGGCCGAGGCCTCAGAGACTGTCAGAGCTGAGTCTCAGAGAAAAGACTCCACCGATCCCAGAGGGAAGCGCATTCTTCATCTTGAGCAACTCCAACCCGTATGTCACACACACATATACAAACCTTTAAAGGGGTCCTATAATGCCCTTCTCACAAGATGTAAAATAAGTCTCTGATGTCCCCAGAGTGTGTATGTGAAGTTTAGCTTAAAATACCCCACAGATATGTTTATATAGCATGTTAAAATTGTCACTTTTTGAGGGTGAGCAAAAACACAGTTCCCTTTCGTAGTCACTCCGAGTTACGTCGGATGACGGAGAATGGGGGTTTCGCCAGAAAGCCAATCCTCTTCGAGTATTTAAAAACGAGCCTATGGCAATGAAATGCCAAGGGTCTGCGGAATTTGCATAATGTATCTCCGCCTCACCGCGTGAGTATTTAAGGAGAGACAGCTGCAACAGCAGATCATGTTTTCGCTTCGGAGCCAAGAGAACCTCTTCACTCCACAGCCACAAACTGAGTTTACAAGTGACTCACCTCTTCGAGACGAGCGAACTCTCCAGTGTTGGTGTGACGGCGGTATCCAGCGAGTCTTCACATTGCCTGCGATCTGTGCAGTGATCTGCCTGACTTTGTGTTTTCTCCCTGGTCGCCTCAGCATTGCAGAGTTTTTCCTCTCCTAAAAGAGCTGCACGTGGCACGTCTTTTTAAAGATGTCTCGCCCGTGTTCTTCTGGTTGCGGTCGTTATCTGTCATCTTCTGATGGGCACGAGCGCTGCTTTGTGTGTCTGGGCTTTGAACACGCTAAAGCAGCGCTCGTGGATGACTCATGTTCCTTCTGTGGGAACATGACCATCGCAACACTTAGATTAAGACTCGATGATCTTTCAGTGAGAGTCCCCGCGTCCACCACCCGTCCTGCTTCCTCCACGAGAGGTGGTAGTTCGGCTGGGGGACAGGGTGATCTGAGGGTGACGGTGTGGAGCAATCCGACGATGCGTCCTCGGACCACACCCCCCTCCGCTGTGTTGCAACCCGCGAGTGCCGCGGTGATTCAGGCGGGTCCTTCTTCGGAAGTCCCGCGTGTTTCATTCGGCGCTCCAGAAGATGACACGATGTCGATCGCGGCATCACAAGGTGGACTAGAGTCTTCGGGAAGTGAGGATGCGGCTGCGTTGCCTCCTTCGGGAGTCCCAGCGTTGCCCGTGTCGGATCCCGAGATGACGGCCATGCTGTCCCGGGCAGCCGTGAGCATCGGGCTAGAGTGGAACCCTCCGCCCTGCCCCGAGCGCTCGCGGCTGGACGATTGGTTTTTGGGTGCGGCTGCCGCCTCACGGCCTCAGCCAACCCCAATTCCTTTCTTCCCGGAGCTGCATGAGGAGCTGTCGAGATCATGGAAGGCTCCTTTGACCTCCCGTGAACGCTCGTCAGCTTTCTCCGCCTTTCCTCCCCTCGATGGCGCAGCTGCCCATGGGTACACTGGGATTCCCCCGGTGGAGCGCTCTGTTGCGATGCAACTGTGTCCTCAGAGCGCCTCCTCTCGTGGCAATCCTAAGCACCCGTCCAAGGCCTCTAGATTCTCGTCATCTATGGTGGCGAGGTCTCACAGAGCTGCAGGACAGGCGGCTGCTGCCCTGCATGCTATGAGCACCTTGCAGGTCTACCAGGCCCAGCTGCTCAGAAACATGCACGAGGGCAGGACTGACCCAGGGACGTTCGACGAACTGCGTGCCGCCACCGACCTCGCTCTCCGGGCGACGAAGGTGGCTTCACGCTCCCTGGGTCAGGTGATGGCCACTAGCGTGGTCCAGGAGCGTCACCTCTGGCTGAACCTGGCCGATATGCGGGACGTTGAGCGGACTCGTCTGCTCGACGCCCCCATATCCCAGGCCGGCCTCTTCGGCGGAGCGGTTGAAGACTTCGCCCAGCAGTTTTCAACCGCACAGAAGCAGTCTGAGGCAATCAAACATATTCTGCCCCGATGGCCAGCTGCTGCCTCCACCCAGCCGTCGGCACAGACGCCTCAGCCTGCTCGCCGCCGAGGGCGCCCCCCTGCGGCTCCCGCCCCTCCCGCACGGCCCCAGCAGCAGCCTTCACCCGGGCCGCGTCGTGGAGGAAGCCGCAGGAAGGCGTCCCAGCCCCCTCAGGCCCCGCGCCCCGCTAAACGCCAGGCCAAGCGGCGTTCCTGAGACGGGCTGCTCAGTGATGGTGTCGGTTTTTTCCCAGGAGGCGGTTGCAGGCCCCCTCCTTCCCCCGGTGGAGGGCCAGGGGAGAATCTTTTGTTCTCCACTCCCCGCTGCTCACCCACGGGTGGGCAGCACCCTAATGTGGTTAAAGAAAGAACCGAAATGTCCATCACTGAGCACACAGAGCCGGATGACAGTGCGCGACGCCCCCGTGCCTCGCCACTCTCGTCCTCCTCTGTCTCTGAGGGCGAGGATGACAGTGCGTGCCGTCCCCGGACCACACCACTCTCATCCCCCTCTATCGCCAGACCCCTGGCAGAGCAGACCCCCGTGGAACGCTGGTCCTTCCCTGGTCTCCTCTGTCAGGGCGCGGAGCTTGGCTGTGCACACGCTCAGGGCCGCTATGCCACCCTTGCCTGTGCCGGTCACTCCGCCTCGCTGCCCCTCCGGGGGGACGCCTGTGGCTCGGATGATTCCGCTGGATCAGTTTTTGGGGGCTTGGTTAGAGCTCCCCAATCTGTCCCGTTGGGTCGCCCGAACTATCAGGCTCGGCTATGCGATTCAGTTCGCACGGTCTCCTCCCCGCTTCAGGGGAGTCCGCTTTACTATGGTCGGTGGCAATGCCCCGATCATGAGAGCGGAGGTTGCTACCCTGCTGGCGAAGGGTGCAATCGAGGCTGTCCCTCCAGCCGAGATGAGGTCAGGGTTCTACAGCCCCTACTTCATTGTCCCCAAGAAAACCGGTGGGTTACGACCAATCCTGGACTTGCGCGTCTTGAACCGCTCCCTTCACAGGCTGCCGTTCAAGATGCTCACGGCCAAACGCATTTTCGAATGCGTGCGGCCACAGGATTGGTTTGCAGCGATAGACCTGAAGGACGCCTACTTTCATGTCTCCATTTTACCTCGACACAGACCGTTTCTTCGTTTTGCTTTCGAGGGGCAGGCATACCAGTACGCGGTTCTCCCATTCGGGTTGGCTCTGTCTCCTCGCGTCTATACGAAGGTCGTCGAGGCAGCCCTTGTTCCCCTACGCGAACACGGGGTTCGCATCCTGAATTATCTCGACGACTGGCTAATATTAGCTCACTCTCGAGATCAGGTTTGCGAACACAGAGATTTAGTGCTCCGGCACCTAGCCCGTCTGGGCCTTCGGGTCAACTGGGAGAAGAGCAAACTTTGCCCCGTGCAGAGGATCTCTTTTCTCGGTATGGAGATAGACTCGGTCGCCATGTCCGCGCAGCTTACGAGCGAGCGCGCACACTCACTGCTGACTTGTCTTCGACAGTTCGAGGGCAAGAGTGCGGTCCCACTGAAACTTTTTCAGAGGCTCCTGGGGCATATGGCATCCGCAGCCGCAGCAACGCCACTCGGATTGCTTCATATGAGACCGCTTCAGCTGTGGCTTCGCGATCGAGTCCCGAGGTGGGCATGGCATCGCGGTACGCTCAGAGTTTTAATAACTCCGACCTGCCGTCAGACCTTCACCCCGTGGCGGAACCTCAGCTTTCTACGGGCCGGAGTTCCCCTAGAACGAGTTTCCAGGCATGTTGTCGTCTCCACAGATGCCTCTGCCACGGGCTGGGGCGCCATGTGCAATGGTCATGCAGCCGCGGGCTCCTGGACAGGACCCCAGCGCCTCATGCATGTCAATTGCCTCGAGTTGCTGGCAGTACGCCTTGCCCTGCACCGCTTCCGTGCGTTGCTCCTGGGTCAACACGTACTTGTCCGCTCGGACAATACCGCGACTGTAGCGTACATCAACCGTCAGGGTGGTCTACGCTCTCGCCGTATGTCGCAGCTCGCACGCCACCTCCTCTTATGGAGTCAGAAGCACCTGAGGTCCCTTCGTGCTATTTACATTCCTGGAGTGCGGAACCTTGCAGCCGACGAGCTGTCACGGCTCCGGCCAACCTCTGGCGAATGGAGACTCCATCCCCAGTCGGTCCAGCTGATATGGGACCAGTTCGGGGACGCACAGATAGATCTGTTTGCCTCCCACGACTCATCCCATTGCGCCCTGTATTACTCCCTGACCGAGGGCACGCTCGGCACGGATGCACTGGCGCACAGCTGGCCGCAGGGCCTACGCAAGTATGCGTTTCGCCCAGTGAGCCTTCTCGCATGGACTCTGTGCAAGATCAAGGAGGACGAGGAGCAGGTCATATTGGTCGCCCCATACTGGCCCACCAAGACCTGGTTCTCCGAACTGATACTCCTCGCGACAGCACCTCCTTGGCCAATTCCTCTGAGGAAGGACCTCCTTTCTCAGAGACGGGGCACCCTATGGCACCCTCGTCCCGATCTCTGGAGACTCCACGTGTGGCTCCTGGACGGGACGAGGCAGGTTTGAGTACCCTGCCACCAGCGGTGGCGGCTACCATCACTTCCGCTAGAGCATCGTCCACGAGACATGTCTATGCGTTGAAGTGGAACCTCTTCGTCAACTGGTGCTCTTCTCGCCGAGAAGACCCCAGGAGATGCTCGATCAGCGTTGTGCTTTCCTTCCTGCAAGATGGGTTGGAGCGAAGGCTGTCTCCCTCCACCCTGAAGGTGTATGTGGCCGCTATCGCCGCATATCACGAAGCAGTTGAAGGTAAGTCTCTTGGAAAACACGACCTGATCCTCAGGTTCCTGAGAGGAGCGAGGAGACTAAATCCTCCTCGCCCTCCTCTCGTTCCCTCTTGGGACCTCTCAGTGGTCTTAAGTGCCCTGCAGAGGGCTCCCTTTGAGCCTCTGCAATCAGTTGAGATTAAGTTTCTGTCAATGAAGACAGCGCTCCTGGTTGCACTGGCCTCCATCAAGAGGGTAGGGGACCTGCACGCATTCTCCGTTGACGAAGCGTGCCTGGAGTTCGGGCCCGGTCACTCTCACGTGATCCTGAGACCCCGGCCTGGATATGTGCCCAAGGTTCCCACCACTCCCTTCCGGGACCAGGTGGTGAACCTGCAAGCGCTGCCCCGGGAGGAGGCAGACCCAGCCTTGGCACTGCTCTGTCCAGTACGCGCACTCCGTGCTTACGTAGACAGGACGCAGTGTTTCAGGACCTCAGACCAGCTCTTTGTCTGTTATGGTGGGAAGCTGAAGGGAAAGGCTCTCTCCAAACAAAGGTTGTCTCACTGGATAGTGGACGCCATTGCTTTGGCATACCAGCAGCAAGGTCGGCCATGCCCCCTTGGTGTGACTGCCCACTCCACCCGGAGTGTGGTGTCCTCTTGGGCTTTAAGTCAAGTCAAGTCAAGTCACCTTTATTTATGTAGCGCTTTTTACAATACAGATTGTATCAAAGCGCTTCACAGTGATAACATGAAAACAATATAACAAAGTTTGTTTCTAAAAGATATTGCGTCAACGTCCACCTTAAGTAAGGCAGATCAATAATATTATTGAATATTAAATGTCCCCAACTAAGCAAGCCAAAAGCCAAGGCAACAGTGGCAAGGAACCAAAACTCCATCAGGGACAGAATGGAGAAAAAAACCTTGGGAGAAACCAGGCTCAGTCGGGGGGCCAGTTCTCCTCTGGCCAACGGAGGAACAGTGCATGATTCGGGCAGCATTACAAGTCAGATTGGATCGGAACATTTAGAGTATTTTTTGGAAGTCCAAGTATGCACGCCGGTCTTAAGACGAGTTGTTGAGGATCAGTGCCGTCCACCATAGAGAGTCCATATCGCCGGCGTTGAGTCGTCACTTCATAGGCTTTGTGATTGGAGCATCTGAAGTCTCCGTGAGAGGCTGGATACAAACTGGAGCTGACGAATGCCATTTTCTCGGGACTCGCGTCCCGAGATAACAGCAGAAAAGCAAAGGGAAAATAATTAGCGTAGCTGCTGTTCATAATGATGATTTCCATAACACAGGCGTAAATGACAAAACATGAGGACAGTGACTCTTGCGTCCCAAAATCACCGCGTCACTTTAGCGCGTGGCGCCTCGCTAACAGACATCTGCAGAGCTGCAGGCTGGGCGACACCTAACACATTCGCCAGATTCTACAATCTCCGAGTGGAGCCAGTCTCCGCCCATGTACTGTCTTTTTCAAGCTAACATGGGAGCTGTTAAGTGTCTCGCTTGCTCGCCATTCCACTCCACGGACTGGATACGTGCGATATTTCCTCAGGTGAGCCTTCCTCTCTGAAGCCCTGAGTTCCTCCAGCACTGTTGACGCTGGCGCCAGTGTCTATTGCCTGTGCGTCGGCTAGGTGCCTCCGTGTGCATGGTTCCTCCTCTGAGTAACCCCCACATGTGTATTTTCCACTGTAAGCCTCTTTGAGCATGTGTCTTTCCCTCGGCAAGTCACCTGCCACTCCTGGAGTTGAAAGTAGATGCCACCCTACGGGCTGGTCACTCCAGTGTTCCTCCATATGTAGCCCCCTTGGGCCATATGTGTATTCTTAAGTCCTCCCTATGGGTAGGCATGCTGCGGCATATCTCCCATGAGATATGCTTCCCAGTGTACCTTGGTATTCCTGTGTTAAGTAGGACTCCTTCGTCCGTGCCTATATCACGACAGGGAGGTCAGACTTCGCAGGGCACTGGAAGACAGCTGTGAAGGTGGCGTGATTACACGGGGACCCCCATTCTCCGTCATCCGACGTAACTCGGAGTGACTACGAAAGGGAACGTCTCGGTTACGGATGTAACCCTCGTTCCCTGAGTAGGGAACGGAGACGTTACATCTCCCTGCCACTTCCGCTGTACCGCTGGGTAGACGCCTGAGTTCAGTCTCGGCTCCTCACCGAAGACATGATCTGCTGTTGCAGCTGTCTCTCCTTAAATACTCACGCGGTGAGGCGGAGATACATTATGCAAATTCCGCAGACCCTTGGCATTTCATTGCCATAGGCTCGTTTTTAAATACTCGAAGAGGATTGGCTTTCTGGCGAAACCCCCATTCTCCGTCATCCGACGTAACGTCTCCGTTCCCTACTCAGGGAACGAGGGTTACATCCGTAACCGAGACGTTTTTGTGTGTGTCCCTTTAAATGCAAATGAGCTGCTGCTCCTGGCGCAGGGGGCGGAGCTTCAAGAGCTCGTGTGTGTGTGTGTGCGTGTGTATGTGCGCGCGTGTGTGTGTGTGCGCGTGTGTGTGTGTGTTAGCAGCTCTGGCATGTAGAGCAACAGGACATTTGTGAATGTTTAGTTGATGAATTTATTTAGCTGATGTGGAGTTAACTATCTTCTAGTCATTGATTAGCATATTTGGTCATGATAATCTATAAATCGCATTCCTGGGGGCGGGGTTTATGTAAATTTTAGATAAATTTACTTAAACTTCCAGGAGGAAGCTCATTGTAGTCCCTACCAGCCGTTTGTTGTAGTCGTTAAAAAGTGATTTCTGTAAAAGAAAATCTCTCCCTTTACTTTGCAGATGTTGTTTATGCTCAAACCGCAACATTACACACTAACTCAAGTTAGAAAAGTGAAATCATAATCGACCACGCCTATAAAGGGATAGTTCACTCAGAAACGGGACTTCTTTTGCTCACCCTCATTCCAAACCACCATGACTGTCTTTACATTTACATTTATTCGTTTAATAGACACTTTTATTCAAAGCGACGGAGCAACATCACAAGCAATTTATCATAAAAGCCAACAATATTCATATAACACAATGCCAAGTTTAAAATACAGTGGATATAAAAAAGTCTGCACACCCCTGTTAAAACAGCTGGTTTCTGTTTTGTAAAAAAATTAGGATAAATCATATCTGAACTTTTGCACATTTAATGTAAAAATGTAAACCTATGCAATGACACTTAAAACCAAACACATTTCAGACAAAAAAGATACAAATAAAAGACTTGGAATAACTAACTGCATAAGTGTATTACAGCACACAGTGTGTGTGGTCTATCAGCTTGGCACATCTCGACTTGGGAATATTGATATTATTTTAATACAAGTCTTCTTTGCAAAAAGGTTCCAGATCTGTTAAATTGCGAGGGCATCTCGTGGGCATCTTCTATAAGGTTTAGTTCTGGGCTCTGGTTGGGCCATTTCCAAAACATTCATCTTTCTGTGCTCTTTTGTTGATTTTAGATGTGTTTTGAATCATTGTCATGCTGAAGCTAGCTTACAGTGGTACACAATCTACAGCAGAAGTGAAAATGCAGAAAAGAAAGAGAAGAAGATTTTCTTTTAAGAGTAGTTATATTAAGTGGCTTTGTTTGATCAAAGGCCAGATGTTTAGCAGAATGTTCACGCTGCTCTTTTACATATAATGAAATAATTCTATTGTCATTGAAATGTGGTTAAAGTGTACTGGTAAATGTGCTGACGAACATTTATGGCAAACTAAAACATACTTTAATGTCATTTCTTTTGATACTTGTATGTCATGTATTTAAATATATTTGTAATTACACATTTGTAATGATGAAGTTGCAATTAGGACATTTAAAATCCCCCTGTAGTCAATCATTTTATCCCTTAAATCTCATCTTTGATCACCAAAAATACACATTTCAAGTTTTGTTCATGCCTTAAAATATCTCGAATGTAACTTGACACCCTCGCCTCATTTAGTATGCGCGGTTCTATGAATATGCAAATGAGCCCCGCCTCCACTCACTCACTCAGCTCAGAGATCCACTGGTTGACAATCACACGTTGATCTGATTGGTTACAAGGTCGTTTGTGACGTCAGAAACACCAGCGATTTCAAACCGTGTTTTTGAGACTGTCTTTGGTTCACTGCAGTTTTAAGCAGAAAATACTCAGCAATGCTGTCGACTTATGAACTTACACACGGTGTGTCTTAAAGCGTATTAAAAACACCACATAGACACATAAACAACATTAAAAGCTGGATTTCACCACAGGGGGATTCTAAAATAAATTTACTTTTAATGTAATATCCACACACTACAGTTAAAATTATAATACTTTTCGTGTGCTTTAGTTTGTTAGTCAACGCATCAAAATTACAATGATTTAAAATGAACTCTTTTAATTGTCACTACAAAGTGCACTTTTTTAAAAGTGTACTTAAGTGTGTTAAAGTGAACTCTATTTAAGTATAACTAAGTGATATGTTTATTTTACTAATATTACATTACCTGCAAGTAAATATATTTTTGAAATATATCTGAAATATTTAAAGTAACTTCCACCTGTTCACATCTGGTGCGTTTGTGATACACTGGAGATGTATTAAGTTTTTGCACGTGTGCTTGACATCATCTATGGAGAGAGCTTGACATCTTTTGCGTTTCCTCATTGTTCATTCTCTCACACACACACACACACACACACACACACACACACACACACACACACACACACACACACACACACACACACACACACTGTTGTGGGTGTGTAACGCAGGATCCGTGTGGCGTGCCATCGGCTCATCAATCATCAGATCTTCACCAACCTCATCCTCATCTTCATCATGCTGAGCTCGGTCTCGCTGGCCGCCGAGGACCCCATCCGAAACTTCTCTGCCCGCAACATCGTAAGACCGCCGAGAAAACCCCCACAGTCAAACACCACATCACCTGCTCTTTAAACAGGATAAAATACACAAATAATAGAATAATATGGACATTTCTTTCTAATTATGCAGCATCAGTTACATTTATGAACTAGTGTGATTTGTTTCCTCATTTTCTTCATGATCACATTTGACGGAGTGATTACTTCAGGTTTCAGATTTCGATAGTCCACTTTAGACATTCAACTTCACTCTCATTAGAGTATTAGTAGACTGTTATTAGTTTTGGATCGGTAAGATTTGTAAGCTTTTTTAAAGAAGTCTCTTCTGCTCACCAGGCTGCATTTAATTGATTAAAAATTGTGAAATATTATTACAATGTAAATCAGCAGTTTTCTATGTGAATATACAGTAAAGTGTAATTTATTCCTGTGATAAAGCTGAATGTTCAGCATCATTACTCCAGTCTTCAGTGTCACATGATCCTTCAGAAATCACTCTAATATGATGATCTGATGCTCAAGACACATTTATGATCATTATCAATGTTAAAAACAGTTATTTACATTTTTATTTCGGGATTCTTTGATGAATAGAAAGTTCAAAAGAACAGCATTTATTTTAAATAATCTTTTGTAACATTATAAATGTCTTTAATGTAACTTTTGATCAATTAAATTCATCCTTGATGAATAAAAGTATTGATTTGTTTTATTTCTTTCCCCGGAAAATAAAATAAACATCCTCACTGACCCCAAAATCATCAAACATCTTTTGCCTGGTAGTGTAGTTGCAAAGTTACTTATAGTCTGTTGAGGAGCATCAACATAAAGCAGACGTTCTACTAATACTCTACCGAGAGCTAGTTGACATGTAGGTGTAAAGTTACTTATAGTCCGCAGAATGTCTGAAGTGGAGTATAGAAATAGGTTTACCTTATTTCACATAAACAGGATTTCACAAGACGCTTCACATGCAGATTCATTGTTTTACAACTTCCTGCCATTTTTTCATTTGTCTGTTAACTTAAACGGGCCTAAAGACACGAATGCTGTGAAACCACAAGGATTATAGATGTGCTGTAGAAATCAAATAGACTTGAACTGACTCTGTTGTGGATTCTGTCCACTGGATTGAGTTTCTTGTGTCACTTGCAGGTTCTCGGTTATTTAGACTACGCCTTCACCGCTATCTTTACAGTGGAGATCTTGTTGAAGGTAAAGACTCCTGTCTTATTTCTATTTGCATTCTACACAACATGATTATAACCCTCTCACTTATTCCAGATTATGCTTCTCTAGTTCATTTCTTATTTGTGATTGTTGAGTTGGACAGGAATTTGCAACTCCCTTTAATTTCTACTCTTGCTTTTACTGTATGATTGCAATTGATATAAATGTGTAAAATGAAATGTTCTCAGTTAACAATAAGGTTCGTTAGTTAACTACATTAGGTAGCATGAACTAATAATGAACTGCACTTATACAGCATTTATTAATCTTTGTTAATGTTAATTTCAACATTAACCAATACTTTATTAAAATCTTGTTAACATTAGTTAACTAACATGAACTAACAATGAACAGCTGTATTTTTATTAACTAACATTAACAAAGATTAATAAATACTGTAACAAACGTATTGCTCATGGTTAGTTCATGTTAGTTAATTCCTTAAAGGGATAGTTCACCCCAAAATGTAAACTCTGTCAGTAATGACTCTCCCTCATGTTGTTCAACCCCGTAAGACTTTCGTTCATCTTCGGGACACAAATGAAGATATTTCTGATTAAATCTGAGAGCTGGATCACTCCTCCATAGGCTTCTAAGGGGTCGAGACTTGCCGGCCCAGAAAGTTAGCAAAGACATCGTTAAAATAGTCCGAGTGACTACAGCGGCTCAACCTTAAGTTTATCAAGCGACGAGAATACTTTCTGTGCGCAAAAAACAAACAAAAATAACGACTTTATTCAACTATTCATTTCCTTCTCTGTGGGCATCGAGTGAGTTCACGTAGTGTAACCGCTGTAGTCACTCGGACTATTTTAACGATGTCTTTACTAACTTTCTGGGCCGGCAAGTTTCAGTCCCTTAGAAGCCTATGGAGGAGTGATCCAGCTCTCAGATTTAATCAGAAATATCTTCATTTGTGTCCCGAAGATGAACGAAAGTCTTACGGGGTTGAACAACATGAGGGAGAGTCATTACTGACAGTTTTCATTTTGGGGTGAACTAACCCTTTAACTAATGTTCACTAATGAACCTTATTGTAAAGTGTTACCAATGAAATGTGCTTGTTTAGTTCACTGGTGTGTGTGCTGTGTTCCTCAGATGACGGCATTCGGCGCTTTCCTTCATAAAGGAGCGTTCTGCAGGAACTACTTTAATCTGCTGGATCTGCTGGTGGTCGGAGTGTCTCTCCTGTCCTTCGGGATACAGTACGTTCATGTCATCCAGCACGTGTGAGTCGGTCACCGCATGCGCTCGTGTTCAACATGCGCTTTATCTGCAGGTCGTCGGCCATTTCCGTGGTGAAGATCTTGAGGATTCTGCGTGTGCTTCGCCCGCTGAGAGCCATCAACAGAGCCAAAGGACTCAAAGTCAGTCTATCTCCTTCACTTACAGGTCACACTCCAAACATATCGTGCAAAAGTTCATTTATTTCAGTAATTCAACTTAAAAGGTGAAACTAATATTATTATAGACTAATTACATGCAAAGTGAGATATTTCAAGCCTTTATTTGTTATAATTGTGATGATTATGGCTTACAGCTTATGAAAACATTTTCACAATATTCTAATTTTGAATTTGGGGTTTTCATAAGCTGTAAGCCATAATCATCACAATTATCACAAATAAAGGCTTGAAATATCTCACTTTGCATGTAATGAGTCTATATAATATATTAGTTTCACATTTTAAGTTCAATTACTGAAATAAATGAACTTTTGCACGATATTCTAATTGTTCGAGTTTCACCTGTATATAACACTTTTAACAATATAGACTGTTTCAAAGCAGCTTAAGGGCCGTACACACCGGGACGAATATCGGCGCGCGTTATTCGCCAGCGTTTTTCAACGCGTTTTTTGTGTTCACACCCAAGCGATTTTCGCTGACGATGAGCCGAGTGAACATGCAAATTCATTCCCTGACATTAGATGGTGCTTAATGTAAAACTGAAATACCCCGGTACACAAGGTGGCGCTGCGCAACTTTACGCTTCTGAAACTCGCCTGTATGGCAAGCCGTTTTAACTTTTAATCATATCCAGGATATGAATTCTTGATATCAACAATTCAATTTTTACTAGTTAAAATAATAGTTATTGATATCAGGAATTAGATTTCTTCTAGTAACAATGGCAATTTTTGATATCAGGAATTACATTTCAACTAGTAAAAATTTTCATTCTTGATATCAACAATTACATTTTAACTAGTAAAAACTATAATTCTTGATATTAACAATTTATATCCTGGGAATGGCAATAGGCAAGCCGTTTTGACTTTTAATCATTCGCAGGATATGAATTCTTGATATCAACAACTACATTTTCACTAGTTAAAATGATATAATTGATGTCAGGAATTAGATTTCTCCTAGTAACAATGGCAATTTTTGATATCAGGAATAACATTTCCACTAGTAACAATGCTAATTCTTGATATCAACATTTACATTTTCACTAGTTAAAATGATTATTCTTGATATCAACAATTGAATTTGAACTAGTACAAATTATAATTGCTGATATCTGTAATTGTATTTTCACTAGTGAAATGTCACCATGGACTGCCATTCAAAACCAATTGTTGTTATCAAGAATTGATTTCTTACTAGTTGAAATACCAATTTCACATATCAGAAATACAATTATTACTAGTAAAAACCTTTATTTTTGATATCAAGAATTCAATTGTTACTAGTTGAAATGTCTATTCTTGATATCAACAATTGAATTGCTACTAGTAACAATGTTTATTTTTGATATCAATAATTTAATTTTCACTAGTGACAATGTTAATTTCTGATATCATGAATGTGGTTGTTACTAGTAAGAAAGCCATTTTAGATATCTAAAATTATATTGATATCAAAAATACATTTTCAGATATCAAAAATGAAAATTTTTGCTAGTAGCAATTGAATTGTTGATATCAAGAATAGACATTTCAACTAGTGACAATTTAATTATTGATATCAGGAATTCGCATTTTTACTAGTAACAATGTAATTATTGATATCAAAAATGATATTTCTACTAGTAAAAAATCAATTCTTGATATCAACAATTGATTTTGAATGGCAGCCTATGGTGACATTTCACTAGTGAAAATACAATTACAGATATCAGCAATTAAATTGTTGATATCAAGAATTCATATCCTGGAAATGGATAGAAGTTAAAACGGCTTGCCATACGCCTGTCACTCAGAAGAAGAGAGCAAGTATTTACGGTATTTACGCGTTTGTCATATAGTTCTTTATGTTCCGACACCAACGAGACCAGCAGCTCTACATTCATCTGGCCTTGCATCTTCCTCGTCTTATTTCTTCCCGGCAGTGTAGACGCATAGACAGTAAAAGAAATGGACACAGCGTTGATTTCAACGGAGAGACTTGAAGCCCGATGGTGTAGACGCTACTTGGCGTATATCTTCTTCGCCGTTACGTATGTGTGCTCGGCAAGACCGTTTTGTGTTTGAGCGCCCCCAAGTTGTGTTTTACTGTAACTTCAGAAGCTGCAGACACGTGAGCAAAAGAACGACCAAAAAACCGACCCCGAGGCGCTTTTTAAAAAATGACGCTTTTACGCGTGGCGTTTTCCGCGTCGGTGTGCACACTCATATTGGCGCCCTTTGTTTAGTCACGAGGCGTTAAACGTCGTCCTGGTGTGAACAGACCTTTACAGTGATAACAGGAGATTACAGTAACTGATTGTTTTGGCTTTACAGCAGCTCTAGAATAAAGTTATTGTCCAGCTAAAGTTAGTTTTGATTGATTCACTTCCATTGTAAAGATCATTAGTTATTAACTTAGGGTCCGCTAACACGACAGACTTCAGAGAGCGCTGAGGCGTGCGCATCACGTGTTCAGTCTATAGGTGTGCGCGTTTGAGTATGTGTGCGCAGGCGTGTAGTTTTTCTCTAAATTGACCTCAACAAACCTCCTGTCTGGCCTTAAAAGTTCATAATACAGAATTTTTTTATCGCTTCCAGACATTTTTCTTATGATGTAACGAGTGCATCAGGGTTTATGGGAAGTGTGACACAACAACAATTTGAAACTCTATATTTCACTGTACATTGCTCTTCTACACGCCTTCGTTGCTCTCGGCACACTCGTTTCTCTCACATAATAAAAGCAATTCAACTCAGATCAATATTTTGTTACCATTTATGTATTTATATGATAAGTACACATGTCATAATCCCAATGATGGTTAATTCCTTTGTTTCACACAGATCCAGTGTAGCTGTAATTGTTGGTTTATTTGCCTGGCATGATGTAGTGAAAAATAAATACACTAAAATGTACTTGAAATACATTTTTTTATGCTAAGTATACTACTAATACATTTACATATTTATGTACTTAATATTAATACCCTGCAGTTGTACTGTTGGTATAGTAAATTTGCATAAAGTCTATTACATTGGAACTAATTTTGCACTTAATGTACTTTAATAATCCAGAAATAGTGCTGAGGTTCAACTAAAGATATCTTGAAGTATATTTGATCGTGTTACATTTACATTTTACATTTACATTTAGTCATTTAGCAGACGCTTTTATCCAAAGCGACTTACAACTGAGGACTAAACCAAGCGAGTCATCGTGAAGAGGCAAAAACAACGCAAGAAGTGCTCAAAATACAAAGTTCAGACATTGCTCGGAGTAGCAAAAGCCAGATAAGCGAGGATTTAAAGGAAAAGGAAAGAATTTGCAAACGACTTTTCTCCGGTGTTGTCACGTATTTCCGAGAGAAACGGAATACTAAATGAGGCAAAATAGTGGGCGTGGCTTTTTTTCCCAACTAGCACCTGATTGGATCTAGAAAAGTAGGTGTTTTCATTCAGCCTGTCTACTGTCAGTTGGAGGGGCGTGGTTACGGATGTTAAGCAGACACCCAAACCGCCAAACCTACGTCATCAGGGAAGGTCCTCCAATGCAGAGGGGAGGGGACATTTCAGATTTTGATTAAAGATTACGAAGCCAAAAAAAATGTTTGTGTGTGGATTGACTTGCATGGATGAATTGTTCACCACAAAACGATCAATTTAGGCAAACAAAGTATGTATGTTCAATTTTGAATTCATGGGGACTTTAAGTGCTCACGGAAGAGATGAGTCTTCAGTTGTGTTTTGAATGCTGTCAGGGATTCTGCGTTCCGGATGAGGGAGATCACTCCACCAGCATGGAACCGTGAATGACAATGTTCTGGAGAGTGATTTTGTGCCCCGCTGTGATGGTACCACGAGCCGTCGCTCATTGACCGATCGTAGGCTTCTGGTAGGGATGTACACTTGTAGTAGTGAGTGGAAGTAGGAGGGGGCTGAACCTGTGGTCAATCTGTAAGCAAGTGTCAACACCTTGAACTTGATGCGAGTGGTAGCCAGTGCAGAGAGATGAACAGAGGAGTGACGTGGGCCCTTTTGGGCTCGTTGAAGACCAGACGAGCTGCAGCATTCTGGATCATTTGTAGAGGTTTAGTTGCACATGATGGAAGTCCAGCCAGAAGAGCATTTCAGTAATCAAGCCTAGAAATGACCAGGGCCTGGACGAGAAGTTGTGTTGCATGCTCAGTTAGGAAAGGCCTGATCTTCCTGATGTTGTGCATAGCAAACCTGCATGATCGAGCTGTCTTTGTAATGTGGTCAGTGAAGGTCAGCTGATCATCAAAGATTACTCCAAGATTTCTGACTGACCTTGATGGGGTGATTGAGGAAGAATCTAGCTGGATAGTGAAGTTGTGCTGTAGAGACTGATCGGCAGCGAGGATGAGAAGCTCTGTCTTTGCCAGGTTCAGCTGCAGGTGATGATCCTTCATCCATGCTGAGATGTCCGCCAGATATGTGCAGCTACTGTGGTATCATCTGGTTGAAATGAGAGGTAGGGCTGGGTGTCATCAGCATAGCAATGGTAAGATAAACCATGTGCCTGTATGATGGGTCCCAGTGATGTGTAGTGTTGCTTTCGTCAATGAAAATTATGACTAAATATCGTCGTCAACGAACCTTTATCACGTGATGAAAACGAGACAAGACGCAACGTAAATGCTGGTCATGTGACGATGACTATGATTAAATGTATAATGCAATATTGTTGACGAATAAAAACGAGACTAAATGTGGTTTACAAAATAAAAACTATGCTAAAAATGTCTTAGCATAACGAGATGAGACATTTATTTAACGTTATTTCGTCTCGTTTACTTGCATTATTATTATTATGCAGCATTTCTGTTTCCTGTGTCACTTCAGGGGCTGCATCAGATCGCACTGCGCAGACGCAAGCGACTTTACATCCTCAAGCCCCACTCGCGGCATTATTTAGAAGATGCAGCTGCGTGAGTTACGGCTGTTTCACTTTCACACATTCTCCGTGTGTAGTGCGTAAGCGGTGCGTGTTGCGGTGTGTATGCAGGAGCAGCTCGCACGCGCTATTGTGCTTTCACATGTGCTGCGGTTGCAGTGCGCATCTGATCTACGGCTGTACCACAATCACAACATTTATTCTCTATTTTTTATTTCAAATCAATATTTTTAGCCTACATCCATTATGTCGTGTTGTTGAGGTACTGTGTAGATCTCTGCTCTGCTGTTATGCACGCACGCTCCTGGAGCGCATTGCCGGACGCATCCGTGTGCGGTGTGAGCACTCTAACCATACGCTCTAACCATGGGTGCGGGGAAAAATACGCACCGCATACGCACTGCAAACGGAGTAGACCTTTGTGTGAAACAGGCGTTAGCATAAACGACAACAAACATAGTTAAGTCTGGCACAGAGAAAGGGATTCGTCTTTGGGAGAAAAAGAAGAAATGACATTTGGAAAAACTTCCATTTCATCATGCGTGTAGGCTAGGCTAATTCTAACATGTTTGGTTGGTAAAATAAATATGTTGTAAATTCAAATCAGAGCGTCTTCCGTGTCTGGAATGGATGTATTCTTGAGTCTATATGGTAACAATAATATAATAAGATAACTATAAGAAGATAAGATTGTTTGAAATGGGTTTGGCTAAAAGAAAATTTTGGTTTCGTCTATACTACTAGGTACTTATACTATATTGACTGGGTTAAATAGAATTGCATTACTAAAAAGAGACTAAAATACAATTTTCATTGACTAAAACTAGACTATATCTGTCGTCGACTAAAACTAGACTAAAATGTCATCAGTTTTCGTCGACTAAAACTAGACTGGACTAAAAAGAGTATGAACGTAACTAAAACTAATAAAAACTAAAATGACAGCTTGACACAAAGACTAGACTAAAACTCAAAATTAAAACAGGCCGCCAAAAACAACACTTGTGTAAATGGAGAAGAGGAGCGCTGAACCCTGGGGAACCCCTGTGGTCAGTTGATGTGCTTTGGATACCTCACCTCTCCATGTGACCCTGAAGGACCTACCTGTGAGATAGGACTCAAACCAGTGGAGAGGAGTACCTGTGATGCCCAGTGATGAGAGGGTGGACAGAAGGATCTGATGGTTCACAGTGTCGAAGGTAGCAGACAGATCCAGGAGGATGAGCACTGATGATTTGGAAGCAGCTTTTGCGATCCGCAGGGCTTCGGTGACTGACAGCAATGCAGTCTCGGTTGAGTGCCCTTTCTTGAAGCCAGATTGGTTGACATCCAGCTGGTTGTTTAGAGACATTAAAGATGATACTTGGTTGAAAGCAACTCGTTCAAGTGTTTTCGCAATGAATGGTAGGAGAGAGACAGGGCTGTAGTTCACTAAAAGTGATGTGTTTAACGTTGTTTTTTTAAGCAGAGGAGTTACCCGAGCCTGCTTGAATGCTGTAGGGAAAATGCCAGTGTGGAGGGATGAGTTGATGATGTGTGTGAGAGCTGGAAGAAGTGTGGGAGAGATGGCTTGTAGAAGGTGTGAGGGTATGGGGTCTAGAGGGCAGGTGGTAGGATGACTGGAGAGGAGAAGTTTAGATACTACTTCCTCGGTTAGTGGAGTGAAGGAGGAGAGAAGGTTATTGGCTGTGGGAGAGGTTAGTCTGGGTTCCTGTGTGTGTGAAGCTGAGAACTGACTGCTGATAGAGGTTGTTTTGTTAGTGAAGAAGTTAGCAAAATCATCAGCAGTTAGCGAGGAGGTGGGTGGTGGTGGAGGTGGACAGAGGAGAGAGTTGAATGTCTTGAACAGTGAACGTGTGTTAGAGGCGCTGTTGATCTTGTTGTGGAAATATGAAGATTTTGCGGTGTGAACATCAACAGAGAAGGCAGAGAGCAGAGATTGATACCCACTGAGGTCAGATGTGTCTTTTGATTTGCGCCATTTCCTCTCCGCTGCCCTGAGCTTGGTCCGGTGTTCACGAAGAACCTCAGATAACCAGGGGTTAGAGGGAGTGGTGCGTGCTGGCCTGGAGGAGAGAGGGCAGATGTTGTCTAGAGAGGAGGTTAGGATGGAGCATAAAGTATCC